>CALSBW010025687.1:0-18062 GCA_943590975.1 Lindbergichthys nudifrons
ATTTACAAACAGTGGAAGCAAGTGACAAGAATATACTAGTGCAAGAAAACAGTCTAATGCATTGAGGCTGTGCATGTTTGTAATTGATATATTAATTGTCAGATTACCAACATTTCTTATTTTAACGATCACTGCTAAGTAGCAATTATTTACCTGCTAAAAAACCTTTAATATGTTCATTTGGAATATTTTGTTCACCTCACACAAGCAGGTGTGTTTTCATACGTTTGTGTTATGTCTATGCATCAAAATGAAAACAATAAAGATTATACTTTTATTCTATCTATGAGGCTTTTAGGAAATACTGTTTTCTACTAAGTGTTTACTTGGCTAAAAAAAAATTTCAACAAAATTGTTCAAAATTGACAAAACAGAAGTACATATGTTAAATAAAATCAAAATGATGGTGTTTCTCTCACAGTGGACTCTCGGTGGATGCGTCTGTTGGGTTTCCCCAGAGCCTCGATGATCTCCAGAGCGTAGAGCAGCTTGTGGGGGCTTTTGATCCTCAGGAGCTCCTTCCAGCACAGACCCTCCCCATTCTGCACAGAAACACACACTCAGTTCATCTCTGTCCGACAGACACAGCAACTTGAATGTGTGACTGCATTGTCTATTTCCTCCTCATGAACTTAATTTCTGTATGTTTCTCTTCGTTATGTTTACTTGTATCACTGCAATCTACAGGTGTACATTACATCTGCTCTCTATTTCCATTAACTTCTGAAGGTTGTTTGGGGAAGTGTGGTGACTGACCGTGTCGTCTGAGATGTTCTGGAAGGCCTGAAGCATCTTGGGACATGTAGGAAGAAGCATCAGCAGCTCCCAAACTCGCCGGGACAGATTCTCTGCGTGGAGGTGAAGCTCCTCACACCGTGCACTCTGCTTTAAAACAAAAACACACATTCATGTTATAACAAAGCTCATATAATCCTGTTGTCCTCATTATGAGTTGCTTAGATTAATACTTTAAGTCAGACATACACATTTATTCTTATAAAAACACTCATATAATCTCATTATTAGTTGCTAACATGAATACTTTAAAGATCTCCTATCATGCTATTTTAAGGCATATACTATGGGTCTCAGATATATACAAATACATAAAAAACATGTCTGATGTGTTTTGCTCAATATCCTTCTATTCCAGCCCCGTTGGAGAACTGCTGATTCTGGGTCCGTAGCTTTAAAAAAAAGCGAATGCCTGCTCAGAATTCTACGAGATACAACTAAATGCCATATCATGTTCAAAACCACATCAAGGATTATCTCTGAAACAGTATGGAGCTCAAAGGCTTTCTCTCTTGCCGGTTATACCACAAGGTGAGTTCCTTTTTATTTCCTGCTTCTTCACACACATGCTCTCCAGTACAGGTTAGCTCTGAGTGTTAGCGATGCTAATGTAAACAAAGACCATATTACGTCCAAAACACGTGAGGCATTGTTTCTGATAGCAACTTTCTGATAGGGCCGTGGGTCCACATTTCAGATATTACGTCATATCGGACGCAAATCTGGATCAGCTCCGTTGTACCTCAGTTTTTAGAGATTTGGGTACGGAGGAAAAGAGAGAGGGTTTTATTTTCTGATGCTTTGTAAGTCTACTGACACACCGGGGACACATATTTATGTATAAAATACATCAAAAAGTGCATTTTGCATGATAGGACACCTTTAATACTTTAAGTCAGACATGCTAGGTAAGTCAAAAACAGGATTGAAATGAAGATTTTGATTTGTCAGCATGTGTGTATATATCTTTACTGAATATGTATCACTTGCTTTTGTTAAAAAACTGAGAAAATCAATACAAATATTTACCAAAAACACACATTTCATGTTATAACACAGCTCATATAATCTTGTTGTCCTCATTATGAGTTGCTTCCATGAATACTTTAAGTCTGACATGCCGAGGTAAGTTTAAAAACACTCACCTCTGGGTTTTCGTTGAGCTTCTCCGTGTTGGGGTTGGGAGGTTTGAAGCAGGCCAGCATCTCCAGCAGGTCGAACAGCGTGGTGAGGTGCGGCTCCTGCAGGAGGAGCAGCATGGGGATGTGCTCCTTCTGGGGGGGGGGGCAGGCAGGAGGCCGGCAGCTGCACGCCCTCCCCCTTCCTCTCCCTGCGAGGAGCGCCCAGAGACACGAACACCATCTGGGGAGAAAGAGTCGGATATCAGTGATCAGCTGGGTTGAACATTGCTTGGGTCCCCTGAAAGCGCTATATAAATCTAACTTATTATTATTATTTCAAGAGCAAAACATGTACAAGAAATTGGCTTTTGTGTGTATTGTGAAAATGATGTATAGTTAGAAATAATGCAAAACAAAAAAAGGTACGCTTTGGAACATTTGGTGAAATTCAGACCAGCGTATCCAACCGAACTGTAAATGGTTGTTTCTGTATTGTTATGTCCTTATGCAGCTACTTGGACTCACACTTTCTCATTGACATTTATAATATTCATTTGTATTTATATATATATATCAGGGTTTCCGCTAGGATTTTTTTCTTACCGGACAAATCTGAAACTTACCGGTCATGTTTCAATAATAATAAGAATTGTGTAGCAGAGTTTCCGTTAGTAGGTAATTACCGCACTATGACCGGATATGCTGATGTTTAAACAGATCTCTCTCTCTCGTCCGGTTATACTTCACTCGCGTTTATGTCCATATCGATCAGATCCAGCTCTCCTGATCGGCCTTTATAGAGAGCACCGATCAAACTATTAAGAGTGAATATCGGCCGATAATGATCGGCGGCCAATCGATCGGAGCATCCCTAATTATTACCGGACATTTTGAATTTACCGGTTTTTAATACATTTTACCAGCTAAAAAAACGGTAATTACCGGCTAACGGAAACCCTGATCTATATATATATAAATATATATATATATATATACCTTCTTTCTCATTTTCTATTCTTAATATTCTTGTGTGAACTCTTATTTTTCATATCCTGTGTTTCACTCTTATCGCTCGTGACACCTGACTTTCCTCTGAGGTATTAATGAAAGTTGATCTTTTTAGGTAGGAAGGACAGACAGCCGGCAGTCACCTGCATGTCTTTGAAGCCGAGCTCGTGCAGAGTCTTCTCGTCGTAGTCGGTGGTCAGCTCGTGGCCGGAGGAGATCATCCGGACCGGACCCATCAGACCTCCTATAGTGAAAACACACACTTCTAAATGTAGGGGGACATGCCGAGAGTCACACAGCTGCTGGAGAAATGTTTGTTTGTTTGTTTATTAATCAACAATCTAATGGGTGCTGACCTGGGAAGTCTGCGGGCTGCCGGCCGCTCTGTCCGAACTCCTGCAGCTGAGCCTGCTGGTTCATCTGCTCCTTCTGCAGGTTCTCGTACCAGTGAGTCACCTCCGCTCGCAGGTCTGCCACCTGGTCGCTCGGGTACATCTCGATCGTCATCTGCAAATAAAAATAACATAGTATAAAGTGCTGAAAAGATGGCTGCCGTGTCTTTTGCTCCTCTCCAACTCTCTTTCACTTTATTTCAGTTATAGGGTGTTTCTCAATCGCGAGTACGCTTGCTTGGTAGCACATGTCTGCCGAGCATCTTGCTTCAGAAGCGAGTCAAGAATACTTCCTGGCATTCGGAAAACGAAGTGTGGAACACGCTAGCAAGTGTGCAGGTGTGCGTCATATGAGAGGCCCCGCCTCTTACATCTTCCACCACAGATTTGGGGAAATTGGTCAGTGTGCAAAGCATTGTGGGGATTTTAAGACCGCGGAGTCTACTCATGTGCAGCCTCGATATTTCTCCAAACGGAGTTCGCCGGGCTCGGTAGATGTCCAAGTATGCTGGAGATTGGAACAGTACTTCGGCGGCACTCGATGACGTAGTATGCTTGAAATAGTGGCTCTGAAGCAGCTTTACTCGCGATTGAGAAACACCCATAGACTCTTATGGCACTACTTCTATTCTATTTGTATTTACTTGCACTATTGTATCTGTTTTATTGTGTTGCACTGTTGGAGGAGCCTGTGACCTAAGATTCTCATTGTCATAACTACACTGCACAAATGACAATAAAAGCCTTGAACATATACAGATGCAAAAGGTTGACATTTACATTATAATTTAGAACTTTGGTGACAGTCACCGTTTACCTCTGAGGGGAAACCGTGTACAAGAGAAAATATCTAAGTTGTTATAGCATAGTTTGAAATCTAAACCTTGCCTTCCTCAAAAGCTCGTTTTTAAATACAGGCTGTGTGTATTTTAAAATAATGATGTATTTAGCACCAAGATCAGCTTCATAATAACACAAATAAAATCTCTGGATCTCATTGGAAGATGGTAAACAATTGGAAGTATTATACATTCATATAAAATGACTTTAAGGGCACTTCATCTGGAAATTATGAAATGCTATCTACCGAGCCCGGCGTACTCCGTTTGGAGAAATATCGAGGCTGCACATGAGTAGACTCCGCGGTCTTAAAATCCCCACAATGCTTTGCGCACGGACCAATTTCCCCAAATCTGTGGTCGAAGATGTAAGAGGCGGGGCCTCTCATATGACGCACACCTAGCACACTTGCTAGCGTGTTCCACACTTCGTTTTCCGAATGCCAGGAAGTATTCTTGACTCGCTTCTGAAGCAAGATGCTCGGCAGACATGTGCTACCAAGCAAGCGTACTCGCGATTGAGAAACACCCCCAGTGTCTGTCCCTAAGTGCAGGTGTAGATGCGTCACCTTGTCAGGAAGTCCTGCCGGTTGACAGACGATCCTCAGAGGCAGGGACTGTTTGTCGCTCAGAGCCTTCAGGTGGCTGCTGATCCCCGTGCCCTCGATCTGCCACTGCCGCAGGTGGTACGCAAACCTGAAGGAGGACAGGATAATGTTGTTTAGATAAAGTATTGTTTACCAAGGCACCCCTGAAAAATGTCTCGACCCCAAGGCACACCAACTTCTCGTAGATTTAAAAACCAGAGCTTAAACTAAAAACTATAAATACTCCATACATTGGTTTTCAAATGTGTATTTAATTTAATAGAACATTTTATAGAACAAATATAAGTCGTCCTAAAAAACATATAATCCATCATATAATAACAATAACCAGACTAGTATGATGAATGAAATATTATAAACAGGCGTGCTAAGTAGGCTCCTTTGTTTTGGCTGAAAGTAGTAGGCGGCACACCGGTTGGGAACCACTGGTTGAGACGTTTATATACAATCATTCATGTCCTTCCTGCTGCTGTGAGGCTTCCTGCTGTGCCTACCTGCGTCTGAAGGCCTCCAGGTGAGTTTTGAGCATCAGCAGCCCCCTCTCGATGCTCGTCAGGCTGGAGTGGGCGTCCTTCTCCAGGTTGGCTGAGGCCAGCAGGAGACTCTCCATACACTTCCTGATGAACTCCTGCTCCTTCTCCAGCCCCGTCTTTCCCGCTGCGGGAGTCATCATGCAAACAACACGACATACAGAGACACAACGCAGGATCAAACCGGGAGTGCAGTCATTTCGTCACAAACTTTCTTTATTGGGGTTTTTCAACAGCATACAGTTATTCTATCAGTAGTAGGTAAATACATCTTCACTTTATAGACAAATAGGTAGAGTAAGACTTTGACTTAAGCTATAAGATGTTTTCATTTTGATGTTTAAAGTAAATGGTAAATGGACTGTACTTATATAGCGCTTTATCCAGTCTCTAAGACCCCTCAAAGCGCTATATAAGTACAGTCCATTTACCATTTACTTTAAACATCAAAATGAAAACATCTTATAGCTTAAGTCAAAGTCTTACTCTACCTATTTGTCTATAAAGTGAAGATGTATTTACCTACTACTGATAGAATAACTGTATGCTGTTGAAAAACCCCAATAAAGAAAGTTTGTGACGAAATGACTGCACTCCCGGTTTGATCCTGCGTTGTGTCTCTGTATGTCGTGTTGTTTGCATGATGACTCCCGCAGCGGGAAAGACGGGGCTGGAGAAGGAGCAGGAGTTCATCAGGAAGTGTATGGAGAGTCTCCTGCTGGCCTCAGCCAACCTGGAGAAGGACGCCCACTCCAGCCTGACGAGCATCGAGAGGGGGCTGCTGATGCTCAAAACTCACCTGGAGGCCTTCAGACGCAGGTAGGCACAGCAGGAAGCCTCACAGCAGCAGGAAGGACATGAATGATTGTATATAAACGTCTCAACCAGTGGTTCCCAACCGGTGTGCCGCCTACTACTTTCAGCCAAAACAAAGGAGCCTACTTAGCACGCCTGTTTATAATATTTCATTCATCATACTAGTCTGGTTATTGTTATTATATGATGGATTATATGTTTTTTAGGACGACTTATATTTGTTCTATAAAATGTTCTATTAAATTAAATACACATTTGAAAACCAATGTATGGAGTATTTATAGTTTTTAGTTTAAGCTCTGGTTTTTAAATCTACGAGAAGTTGGTGTGCCTTGGGGTCGAGACATTTTTCAGGGGTGCCTTGGTAAACAATACTTTATCTAAACAACATTATCCTGTCCTCCTTCAGGTTTGCGTACCACCTGCGGCAGTGGCAGATCGAGGGCACGGGGATCAGCAGCCACCTGAAGGCTCTGAGCGACAAACAGTCCCTGCCTCTGAGGATCGTCTGTCAACCGGCAGGACTTCCTGACAAGGTGACGCATCTACACCTGCACTTAGGGACAGACACTGGGGGTGTTTCTCAATCGCGAGTACGCTTGCTTGGTAGCACATGTCTGCCGAGCATCTTGCTTCAGAAGCGAGTCAAGAATACTTCCTGGCATTCGGAAAACGAAGTGTGGAACACGCTAGCAAGTGTGCTAGGTGTGCGTCATATGAGAGGCCCCGCCTCTTACATCTTCGACCACAGATTTGGGGAAATTGGTCCGTGCGCAAAGCATTGTGGGGATTTTAAGACCGCGGAGTCTACTCATGTGCAGCCTCGATATTTCTCCAAACGGAGTACGCCGGGCTCGGTAGATAGCATTTCATAATTTCCAGATGAAGTGCCCTTAAAGTCATTTTATATGAATGTATAATACTTCCAATTGTTTACCATCTTCCAATGAGATCCAGAGATTTTATTTGTGTTATTATGAAGCTGATCTTGGTGCTAAATACATCATTATTTTAAAATACACACAGCCTGTATTTAAAAACGAGCTTTTGAGGAAGGCAAGGTTTAGATTTCAAACTATGCTATAACAACTTAGATATTTTCTCTTGTACACGGTTTCCCCTCAGAGGTAAACGGTGACTGTCACCAAAGTTCTAAATTATAATGTAAATGTCAACCTTTTGCATCTGTATATGTTCAAGGCTTTTATTGTCATTTGTGCAGTGTAGTTATGACAATGAGAATCTTAGGTCACAGGCTCCTCCAACAGTGCAACACAATAAAACAGATACAATAGTGCAAGTAAATACAAATAGAATAGAAGTAGTGCCATAAGAGTCTATGGGTGTTTCTCAATCGCGAGTAAAGCTGCTTCAGAGCCACTATTTCAAGCATACTACGTCATCGAGTGCCGCCGAAGTACTGTTCCAATCTCCAGCATACTTGGAAATCTACCGAGCCCGGCGTACTCCGTTTGGAGAAATATCGAGGCTGCACATGAGTAGACTCCGCGGTCTTAAAATCCCCACAATGCTTTGCACACTGACCAATTTCCCCAAATCTGTGGTGGAAGATGTAAGAGGCGGGGCCTCTCATATGACGCACACCTGCACACTTGCTAGCGTGTTCCACACTTCGTTTTCCGAATGCCAGGAAGTATTCTTGACTCGCTTCTGAAGCAAGATGCTCGGCAGACATGTGCTACCAAGCAAGCGTACTCGCGATTGAGAAACACCCTCTGTCTCATGTTTTAAGCACACACTCTGAGGTCGTGTGAGGCCAAAGAAAAAATGTATTCCAGATTTTCATTTTATGCATTTTCATAATAAGGTTGTCTCCAGTTTGTGTGAAGCAAAGGTTTACTAATAATCACATTGTTATGCATTTCATGAAAAATGTTGTAATCTTTTCCTTTTTTGAGGAACAGGTGGTTCTCAGAGCATCAGGTGTGTGTGTGTAAGTATTTGAGTATCATTCAATTTGTTTGTTAAATACAAATATTGTGTGTCCCAGAGTCTCCAGCACTCGTCCCTCCAGAGGGAAAATGTCTCCCAGAAACAAACTGGTGTCGCTGTAGCAAAACTTAAAATTTGAATCAGATAATCGTCCCGGAGGACTACTGACACAGAGTGTAGCTTGCAGTGTGTGTGTGTGTGTGTGTGTGTGTGTGTGTGTGTGTGTCTGATGAATTTGTGAGTGAGTGTGAGTGAGTGAGTGAGTGAGTGAGTGAGTGAGTGAGTGAGTGAGTGAGTGAGTGAGTGAGTGAGTGAGTGAGTGAGTGTGTGTGTGTGTGTGTGTGTGTGTGGTACCTTGCTGCTCTCCACCATGGAGGGAAGTAGACACATGTTGAGCTCTGGTCTGGGGGGGCGGATGTTGTTCTTGGCTCCCATCAGCTTAATGTTCTCTCTGCAGGGCAGGTAGGGGCCGAACGACACTGAGGACACACACACACACACACACACACACACTGAGTAAAACTGCTCCTCATCATAACGAATGTAAATGATTTAAAGAGGGGGAGGAGGGGGGGGGGCTCACTGGGGATGTTGCTGTGGTGGTAGGTGCAGTGGTTGTGCTGCAGGAAGGGAACCAGAGTGTGCAGGAAGTCGTGAGGACTCAGCAGAACCAGCTCCTTCAGAACGTCTGAAACAGGACAGAGACACACAGAACAGTCAGAGGAGGAAGAACAAGTTATCATAACGCACTTTAAAAACTCTCTGTTCATTTTATTTAACAGGGACAGTGCAAATTAATTGAACATTCTGTTAATGCACTATATTTAGCCAAAAGGGTATTTTTCATCTGTAGTCCCTGGACAGATGTTGTTAGTCACCCTGAATACAACAAGTAAATACAATCAATACAAACATGCAACCTAGAGACTAACGCCTCTTGTTTTGTTGAGTTCATATGAAGTCAACACTGCAATATTCCAGCCTTCAGGAAACAATTTTATCAATTCAAAAATGATGTAAAATACAGGAAATGCTAATAAAAACATATTGCATAGCAAGAAGATAGCAACAGGTTAAGACACAGGCAGTTCAGACAGATAGATTGTTTCGGTGTTGACGGAGCTGATTCTTCACCGACCAGGTTTTCAAATGAGATTTAAATAAACTTGATGTATTTTGTTCTCTGATTGAGTTCCATTGTTGTGCAGCTTTCACAAGTAGAAGTCCTTATTTTAAATGTTGTGTCAGAAAAAGTGTAGTTAACTTAATGTTATTACTTGAGTACTGTATGCATTCACGACGAGCATTAAGAGTGTGTGTGTGTGTGCGTGTGCGTGTGCGTGTGCGTGTGTGTGTGTGTGTGTGTGTTACCCAGGCAGGCGTTGCGCAGCTCGGGGGGGCTGTAGGAGTTGAGCAGAGTGAGCAGCTTGTGGGCGAAGTCGATCCTCTCCTGCCACTGGATCAGAGCCTGCTTCACATCTGGACACAACACATCTGTTTAAAACCAACCTCTCAATACACAGCATTTCTCACCATGGATGTGTAATCACATTTCATTTTCTTTATTAAGGTAAAATCACATTATTATGTAAAACTACTTTTTTTAATTTGCTGTTGTAAAACTGTAAAAGTCTCCACTGTGGGACGAATACAAGATGATACCAATTTATGACTTTTCCCTTACAGATTTACTGCTTATTGTTTGAATAAACTGCTCCTGGTACTAGGATGGGTTCAATGCAGAGGTCACATGTCACTGTGTGTGCTGTGTGCATGTATGAGTGACACATTAAGAGGGTTTCATCCCCCAATTCTATACTATAGTATTAACCTACAATGCCCCTAATTTGCCATGGTAATGTTTTAGTCCAGTATGTAATAAGTGAGTGAGTGAGTGAGTGAGTGAGTGAGTGAGTGAGTGAGTGAGTGAGTGTGAGTGAGTGAGTGAGTGAGTGAGTGAGTGAGTGAGTGAGTGAGTGAGCGAGCGAGCGAGCGAGCGAGCGAGCGAGCGTGTGAGTGAGTGAGCGAGTGAGCGAGTGAGTGAGTGAGCGAGCGAGTGAGTGTGTGAGTGAGTGAGCGAGCGTGTGAGTGAGTGAGCGAGTGAGCGAGTGAGTGAGTGAGCGAGCGAGTGAGTGTGTGAGTGAGTGAGCGAGTGAGTGAGTGAGTGTGTGTGTGTTCTGACCTTTGCGCTGCAGGTAGGGCCGCGTGGCTTTGAGCACGGAGAGGAAGATGGAGAGCAGCTCCACCAGGTCTCCGGTGACGTGGCAGGCCGTGGCCTCGTGGTACATCATGTGCAGAGTGTTGAACGACTGAGGACAGGAAATCACATTCTTAAAGACAGCTGAGGGATTCACTGAGGCTCCTCGTATATCTAATAAATGATTTCAACCTGGTTCTTATTATAGTAAACTTCAAATGTAAAAAAGCTTTTCACAAGCTGCTTTATATACGAGATGAAGAGATTCAACATCAAAGCAAAAGTGTTTTTAGAAGGAATTCAAAACAACTGATTTTGCCAGCTTAATATTTAAACTTTAAGTGTAAATTCAACAGGATGTACGAATTAAAATATGAATACAAGTGATCTTGTTGTTTAGAAATAATAAATGATAAAAGCCAATCTTACTTTAATTCTCTCCCTAAAAACTTTTTTACATTTCTATTTTTATAAAATAAAAAAAGGTAGGAAAAAATCCCAACTATTTTCCATTGTTTATGTAAAAAGAAAAAGTGTTGTTATGTACCTAAATGTTTGTACTTTATGTCTCTTAGTTGTGCGTGTAAGTCTTGGTTGTATGTCTTGGTATTTTTTGTAAATCTATATAATCTAGCTGCTCTGATTCTGAAGTGTTCCCCGTCTGAGGAAGAGAGGATCCGTCTCACCTCGGTCATGAGGATCAGTCCTCTGTTGAAGACGACCAGCAGACGGTCCTCGTCGTTCTCCAGCAGAACCCTGAAGGCACTGAGAGGAACAAACACAGAGCAGGGGTCAAACCAGAGGAAAACTAACTCATTTGTTTGTGTACAAAATCATATATATTGTGTCCCAGTGTCTCCAGCACTCGTCCCTCCAGAGGGAAAATGTCTCCGAGAAACAAACTGGTGTCGCTGTAGCAAAACTTAAAATTGAATCAGATCATCATCCCAGAGGACTACTGACACAGAGTGTAGCTTGCAGAGGAGAGTCTGTGTGAGTGAGTGAGTGTGTGTTGGTGTGTCTGTGTTGGTGTGCGTGTGTGTGTGTGTGTGTGTTGGTGTGCAGTCGTGTGCGCGTGCGTGTACCTGATGAGCGTGGTCCAGCAGGAGCGTCCGTCCAGGCAGCGAAGGTAACAGCTGATCGTTGTTTTCTTGAACTGCTTCACGTCCTCCAGCTCTTCTTCTCTCATGTCGGCTCTCTGAGCCACGAACAGCTGCATCAGGTTGAACAGCTCCTCCACCGCCTGCAGGAGGCAGCACACAACTTAGTTTAGCATTTTTTGACTTCTTACATTTTGAACTCAAATACCTGTCCTTTCTACTTCTCACATTTTCCAAACAGGCTGGTTCCTTTAGTTTGAATGTGTGTCTGGTGGCGTGATCATTATTATTTAGAGTCATTGCGTGCCTATTGATTTGAACACGATCCGTGTATCCATCATTTCCTGGTCTTCTCTAAAGAAGAGGGACCAATGAAAACGTTGTCATGTTGCCGTTGTTCAGCATGGAAACATTCATTAGCTAACAATGACATTATTGTTCTATTAATATAAAGGGAGGTCAGGTACTCTTTAAAACAGCTGCTAGTTATGGGTACTTTTTACTGAAGTTCATTTCAAAGCCCTCTTTACTTTTACTTGAGCAAAGAAGTTTAGTCAGTACTTCTACTTTCACCAGAGTATTTTTAAACACGAGTATCTGTACTTCTACTTGAGTAAAGGATGTGTGTACTTTTGCCATCTCTGCACATGACATAAACTGCTCATAACTAATTGCCCCTTGCAGGATTAATAAAGTTGTTGATTGATTGATTGATTGATTGATTGATTGATTGATTGATGCTCTGTACTCACGCCGGGGTACTGGCTGGCGTGTGGCGTGAGGTTCTTGAAGGCCCACTGGATGTTCTGGTGCGAGGCCAGCTGGCGGGTGAACGCTGGCGACTGCTCGCAGCACATCCTCAGGATGCCGTAGTAGGCGGGCAGCATGCCGCGGTTGAACAGCACCACCTCCTGGTCGTCGTGGTCGGCCAGGATGTAGTTGAAGGCGATGTTCTTCGTCACCACGGGGTTCTGCACCACCAGACGCACGTTCTCCGGACAGTCCACGCACATGTTGTACCAGAACGAGAGCAGAGCCTGCTTGTTGTGGTTCGTGGCGATGGCCGGCTCCGAGAGTTTGGGCTGGAGACGGAGAAGAGAAAAATAATGTGAGTGAAGCTGCAGGCGAGAAACTAATGTTTAGGGAAGAAGTGCAACTAGCAGGAGCAGAGGATTTCTTTTTGATGCCAGGGGGAAAGGGTTTTCATGACAGCTGCTCCATTTTAGAATTAAAAAAAAAAACATAGGGTTAAGAAAAAATGTGCAATAAAAGGATAAAATACAATACTAAATATATGAAAAATAAGGTAAGTCAATCATGTCTAATAAAAGATATATATATCTATATAAAACACAAGAAGTTAAGATGATGTGCAAAAAAGTAAATGTAATTAAATACAAACATTTGTGTTTATATGAAAAGTAAAGTGAAATGTGAAGGAAAAGACCCAATACAATTAAAATAATTATACAAACATAAGAGGTAAATATATGCATTTAAAAAGATAAAATAAAATAGAATACAAATATTGGGCAGTAAAGTTGGGCAATACAAAAATGTAAAAAATGGTATATTCATAACAAGTTGGCTAAATGTGTAAGACATAAAATTATAAAATACAAATAAATGTATAAACATAAGAAAATAGAGGAACAAATGTGCAATAAAATAAATAAATAAAACAAATATTTATATAAACATAAGAAATCAAGTAAAAATGTTTAATAAGAAGATAAAATAATGTAATGTATCAGTACAGGATAGGATAGAGGAAACATTGCTCTTTAAAGGGTAATATCTGTGTGTACCTGGAAGAGGTTCCAGAGGTCCATGAAGTATCCGGAGAACATGAGTTTCTCCGTCTTGGAGATGAGGCAGTACGTCATGAAGCTGAAGTACTGCACCAGCTTGGTGGTGCCGTGCACGCTGGCGTCCACGTACAGCTTGGCGCGGCCCAGCAGCCCCAGCAGCAGGTTGTACACCTGGTGCAGAACCACCGTGGTGTCGGGCGACAGCGGCAGCTCGCGGGTCGGCAGGTGCAGCGAGCGCGTGGAGCGGAACATCTGACGGAAAGAGTTGCTGGGGATCAGGGAGACCAGGAGGTACGCCGCCGCTGGAGGGAGAGGCAGGGAACTTTAATATGTGATATGGGAAGCCTTTCAGATTCTAATAGAGACATGGTCAGAACAAATCATTACAATACTTCATTTATACCAGTGGGAACATGGTCTGGTGACAGATGAAAAGATCAAATGAGTATAAACATTAGAAGCTAAGTAAAAATGTTTAGTAAAAAGGACCACAAAAATAAATGATATTAAAATATATAAAAATGTGTGAGAGAAAGATCAAATGAAATACTAATAATTATATAACTTAAGGAGAAAGATGAAATGTGTAGTAAAAGAATACAATAAAAATAATTAATTAAATAGATAAATATAAATAAAATAACGGTGCATTTTTATAAAATCAAATGTTAGGTAAAATTGTGTAATAAAAGATTAAATTAAATTATTCATCTAAACATAAGAAGTTACGGAGAAATATGTAAGAAAAAAGGTAAAAATAAAATATTATTTAAATATTTAAATAAAACTAAAAAGTTAATTAAACATGTGCAATAAAAAATAAATGAAAATACAACATTATAAATTAAGCATAAAAGATAAAAATATGTATATGATCATAAGAAGAAATAGAAACATGCAATAAAAATACACAATTATTTATGTTAACATATCAAATTAGCAATACAAAAATATCAAATGAAATGTTATCAAATATCATACCCACCCTACCCAGAGACCCTTTAGGTGTACCACTGAATGATAAAACCTTAATGTCAGATTAAACAGCTGCAGTATTATCAGAGAGCTGAAGTTTCTCACATGTGCGGACTCGGGGGTAGTTGTGCGCCAGCAGGAAGCGCTCCACCCAGTTCTCCATGTTCTGCAGAACCCAGCTGTGAGCCAGCTTGTTCCTCGGAGTCTGAACCGCCAACCAGTCCAGACACTGGGACGGGTTGTACTCGATCACCTGCAGGAGGAACACACAAATCAAATCAAATCAAATCAAGGTTTATTTATAAAGCACATTTATAAAGCACATTTAAAAGCGATTTTTGGTCGGGCCAAAGTGCTGTACATGTAATAACTACAATCACATAAAAACACATTTCTATAAGCACAATAAAAGACAATAAATTACAACAGATATTTCAAAGGAAACACAGGGTTAAAGTCAGGAGTCGTGCTCCGCTCTGACTAGAAGGCCAGGGAGAAGAAGTGTGTCTTAAGAGTAGATTTAAAAACCCCTAGGGTCTGGGCCGACCTCACATGGCATGACATGAAGACACACAATAAAAAGAACACACCACAGCTCATCAGTGTGTGAGACAATCATAAAAGCATCATGCCGTTAACCTGAACCTATGAAGAGATGTTTAGTGTTTGAATTCAGATTTCAGATTTACATCAGATCACAAAAAAGACACCACTGCTTGTGGCTGACGGACTGAGACAAACATAACATCCTGTTGCCATTGGATCTCAGAACAGCAACCTCCATTTGAATTATTTGAAGTAAATTACAGACCTATCTTTTTTATTTGGCTTATAATTTGGGGCAATAGGAATTTTGTTGTAGCATCACTGTTCATATTTTAGGGTTTTATGGTTCAGTGATATAACTCTTTCTGTTTGTTAATACCTTGTTTTTGAATTATGTTCCTCACTTGTAATAGTCCTTTCCTGTCACACTCTGCAAAACACTTTGGGCTGCGTCAAGCATGAAAGGTGCTATATGAATAAAGTGTATTATTATTGTTAACCTGACCTATGAAGAGATGCTTAGTATTACTTTACTTGGACTCGGACTCGTGAATTCTCGCTTACGATGACTCGGACTCGGACATTGACGCTCCGACATGGACTCGGACTCGAGCAAGTTTTCTCTGGAGTCTGATGTCCTCTATCCCTGCGCGTGCACCTGCGAGGCGAGTTCACGTACTGGGCCCCGCTATTCCAGTCTAAAGATGTCTAGAGACACACCCCGCATCGTGCTGTATGCTTTCACACATTCTGCTTCCACATTGGAAAAGAGAAGCGCAAAATGCTCTATGTGGAAACAATATTGAAGAGAAGGCTCCGTAACACATTACTCTAAACATCCAGTTCAGACATATAGGCTGTCTTGAACACTATCATCAGCTAAGTAGCCATGTGCTTTCTGGGGCTCAATCTTTATCGGTAAACCGATTTAACCGGTAAAAGTTCCTTCAAAATAAGAGTCCCGATCTTATTACTATCAAAATAAAAGTGCAAAACGAAACCATAGGAAAATATTGGATTACAAATATAATCACTTCTCTAAAAGGTAACTCATTTTAAATATAGTTAGACATATTATGGGTCATTTACAATAATAATAATAATAATATTAATATTAGTAATAAGCTTTATATTTGTATAGCACCTATTACAAGAATTGTAGCCAAACTCGCTTCACGGCAGTTCAATAGACACATTAGTAGAACATGACAGGATAAAAGCAATGTAGAGGAGCAGCTACATTTCAACACATATATCCACGAAGATTAATACATGAAGACTTGTGACTCGGACTTGGACTCGGACTCGAACACAGGTAATGATGACTCAGACTCGGACTCGACTCGGACACTCCTTGGGTGACTCGGACTTGGACTCGGACTCGAAGAGTGGTGACTCGAGAGTGACTTGGACTCGTGAATTGGTGACTTGACTACAACACTGGATTATACTGCAGGAGTTGTGAGAGAGTTATTATTAAGGTGATCAAACCAGTGTCTTTGTAGACTTTGCTTTTACCATTTTGGCCTTCTTCAGAATCAGAAACATATATATATTTATCTGGGTAAAGACTATAAATACAATGTAAGAACGAGCAGGGAATGAATCAAATACATTCAAGACACTAAAACGGCTTTCCCTGATACAATAAACTCAAAATAATCCTTGTCAAGTTTTACCAAAGCCAACCGCTCAATTCTAAATATGTCACGGCTTTAAGAGAGGAGATTTAAAACTTGAGAAATGTTTGGAAGTTTAACAGTAAATGTGTTTACCTCCCAGATCCTCTGCAGGATGTAGGAGGCGAAGGAGGGCATCCCCGGGGGTCCGCCTGCAAACTCCATCAGCATCGTCAGCAGCTTGAAGAACGGGTTGGCAGCCTGACGGAGGAGAAGAAGAAGAGAGGGTTGTGGTTGGAGAGCTACATCTGAAAGCTTAGATAATCAGCTGTCACATTTAGTTCATCACAGTAACAACAGAGACATACACTGCAAGAGGAAAGGGGACTCGTGATTCCAAAGATGAGAAGTTAAGGAGAAACTAATGATAGCGTGACGGTGACTCAATAATAATAATAATACATTTTACTTCAGGGGCGCCTTTCATAGCACCCAAGGACACCTTACAGGGCATAGCGGCAATATAGGGAACAATTAAAACAGTGGATTTAGTGAAATATTTTCAAACATGCTTTTGGTTTAGAGCTACTGAGTCAGGTTTATTACCAGGTAGGTTAACACATACGAGATATTTGACTTGGTGCTGTGGTTAGCGATGGGAATGATTCATCGAATATTCAAAATGATTCAGGTATTCAAAAATGAGTTGTGAATATTTATTTTGTTTATGGGAGGGGAGGGGTGCCCAAGTTGATTACATATTATCAAATGGATTCATTACATGTATACGACAGTGCCATTTCAAATATCTTAAGAAAAATTGAAAGAAAACACTTTACACTCTGACGGAGAGTCCCACACAACAAACGGAAATGTATTTATTATTAAAACGTTTTAAAAAAAAATTGATAGGATATGTAAATTCTGTTAATCGGTTAACATTTGCTTTCAAATTCCCCTCCCTCGTTGTGGTACATACATAAAATAAAATGAAGGTTAAAACACAGATAGAAAACTATTTGAAGAAAACTATAATAACATTACAAAATATGGAAAAATATTAAAAGAAATATATAGTAAGAAATAGCAGTATTTACTTTGAATATGGTTGTAATCCTCGAAATAGAATTGAATACATTTGAATCAAAGATAAAGCTGCGTGTGTTGCGCTTACCTCAGGAGTCAGCTTGGCGATGGAGGTGAAGAGCATGGAGACAATCTGCAGAGAGATCACATCAGGAGGTTTTTAAATGAAGGTCTGGCAGTACGACTTGTGATTAAAAAGGCAATAAATCAAATTTGATCTGTAAAGTGATGCCAAGATTTTGGCAGCATCGCCCAAACAATGACAAAGACGGATTGATTTTCTCATTTTAAAACAGCACCTGGATCATTGTCAAATATTAAAACTGCTATTTTACTTCCTCCATTTAACTAATGGATACAGAGACCAAGCCGTTATGTGATTGTGAGGAAGCAACATGTTACTTGGACCTCAAAGGAACACAGAATGACTTTCTGTGCCATTGAATTGTTTACAAATGTATTGTGTGTCCCAGAGTCTCCAGCACTCGTCCCTCCAGAGGGAAAATGTCTCCCAGAAACAAAATGGTGTCGCTGTAGCAAAACTTAAAATTGAATCAGATCATCATCCCGGAGGACTACTGACACAGAGTGTAGCTTGCAGAGGAGTTTGTGTGTGTGTGTGTGTGTGTGTGTGTGTGTGTGTGTGTGTGTGTGTGTGTATACCTG
>CALSBW010025692.1:0-26769 GCA_943590975.1 Lindbergichthys nudifrons
ACACACATTTTTGCAGTTAGCAGTAAAAGCTCAGACAGCAGCCGGGGACGACCTTTGACCCCGATGCAGCCGATTAGACCGTCTGCTGATTTAGAAAGGGAAAATCAATGGGGAGTTTCTCATTCTGCAGAACGCAGCGCATGCCCCCGGACACACAGCAGTCACTGTTTAAAAAGCATGCATGAGGGGAAGGTGCTTTACCATGGCGCCGGTGAAGGAGTGGGTCAACCAACGAGGAACGGCCGGGACCAGTCTGCACGAGAGCAACATAGAGAGGTTATTCTGCCAGTAGAACATGTTACTAATACAGGATACTGTGCACACATTGCGTTATATGTGAGGAAAGCAACATGACATGACAAGGCGTGACTTCAACACTGCTTTCCTAACTTTGTAATGCAACATTTGACAAATAACGACATAGAAATAGGATAGAAAAATAGATATATGTGTATTTTTCTTTTACTTAAAAAGGTTTATTTTTATTTAAACAGCATACATATGAAGCTTTAAATGAATGCCTGTAATGTGTATATCACTGTTTCAGGAGAATGTTAAAGCTATTTAGTTTACCTGAGCTTGAGGCACTTACCACAAAATGCAATGTCCCTGATTCAATGTATTCCCAATCTCTCTCTCCACTCATTTCCTGTCGTTTCTCTAATGTAAACTCTTATATAAAGGCATAACATGCACTAATAACATATATGTTTATCTAATAAACAATGTAATTACAGTGTTGTTTTTTCATATGCTTTAGCAGTTGCCCCAAAGGAGGCACATGTTTACATTATTCATCCTGGGGGAAGTGGGGTTTTGCGACAGTTAGTCCATATTAGATTAAAGATATGTATATTAAAATAAGGTAAAGCACACTACCCAATAAAACAAATGTATATATAGAATAAAAACATTAATATTATAAACACAGATCACTGTTTATACTCTGAATGGACTCACTACCCTGACATGAGAAACCAAACAACCACCTGTCCTTTAACTCACTAGCGATGCCTCTGGTACGTAGATTGACTGAGACTGCAGATGTTCCAATAACTCAGAAGAAAGGCTTTGCTATGCAGGGAGGGTCTACAGGTCAAGCTGCTGACCTGTTCCATTTGGGATGTTGTTCACAGGCATTGGCATGTGTAAATACTTTCTCAGGGGTCTGGGCAAAATAATTGATCAGAGCCCATGGTCGACAGGAGGTGGCGAGCCCCTATAGGCAGTACAGTGAGTTCAAAACGCTCAATAGAAAATCCATTTGTATGAAATGGCACTAAAAGGGGGCGGGGCTTGGCTAGCAGTGGCAGGATGTTGGGCTTCAGTAAGTCATATGATAAGTTGTTTACAATGTAGTTGGAGAAAGTGCCTTTTCGGTGTCATATTGAAATCTTGAATGTAATGTAATTAAACCCCCTACTCATCCAAAGAGTAAAGATACAATTATACTAGGGCTGCTCAATTAATCGTATTTTAATCGCAATTACGATTTTGGCTTGCAACGATTATGAAAACAACATAATCGAAATAAAACCAATTTATTATTATTTATTTTTTTCAGTTGAATTAAACTTAAAGTTCAGGGTAATCAACTGTTAAAAACATACTGTTCACATTTTTTTCACCAATAAATGGATGTTTTCAAAGTAAATGGATAATCGTTTTTAATAATCGTGACATCAATTATTATTGTCGAGATTATGATTTTTGCCATAATCGAGCAGCCCTAAATTATACACACAAATAAAATGGTGGCCACTTTTAAAGAAGCAGCAAATAAAACCAGTAATGTCATATATATGTTTAGGCTTACCAGACAATCGGTAACGGACAGTGAGCAGTCCTGATGATCCTGTTTGGAAACTCTTACACGTAAGACATGGAAATCTGTGGAGACGAAGGAAAACAAACATTATTTTTCTAACAAAGTTGCAAACGGCAGACTTTCTCAGTAAAGAAAAGTCAAGCTGCAGAAGCTCTTTTGATTCCCTCGTAAATATAGCTGTGCTGGTGGTCAGAGTGGCGTGCATGTGAGGGAAGAGATACCACTTACACTCAGCTGTGGGATGGAAAGAAAGCCATCTGGATCCTAAAGCACTAACTGTCGTCTAACCAGCACACAGGCAGGCATATGAACTGACCATGTAACGTCCACATGCAGGAAGAAACAAGAACACTTGATCCATGCATAATATTATTTTACCCCCTGCCGTCACATCTGGAGGTCAACACGACGAAAGGTATTGTGGATGTACTTCTTTTTTTTTTATTTAAATGTAGCCTCCTGTGGTTAAAGCTAGCCCCAGATGATTTACTTTATGAGAAACTGTACTCAACAAAGCTGTTATTAAGTCTGGAGTTATTTAATAAGAAACAGTGTTTCCGCCAGACCAGGGCTGAGAGGGCGTCCACTGAGAGGGGGGGGTTGTGTGACGTCACGTCGTGTCGCGTGACTTGAATTTTGAATTGAGCCGTCCCTTATAGATACTATCTCTTTACGTATTAGTGATGGGAATTCCGGATCTTTTTAGTGAGCCGGATCATTTGGCTCGGCTCACTAAGAAGAGCCAAATGATCCGGCTCACAAACGGCTCTTCGTGTTACCACAGTTCACCACGGAGCCTCAGTTTCGCTGCTGCGAGGCTCCGGCGCTCGCAGTTCACGCACGTGCTCCACTAGCACCCCCCGTCAAGGCTCGCCGGCAGTACACTTTCCGTCACAGGAACACGCTTTGCTGGTGGCGAAAATAATCCCACCAGACTCCTTTGCCCCTCCAACAGAGGGATGTCCTTGTCCTTTTTCCTTTTCGTCATTTCAAGCGATAAAAACCCTCGATCTTCTCTCGAAGAAGGCGGAAACGTTAACCTTAATTTTTTTTTTATTAAGGTCTGTATAATGTTGTTTGCAGTATGTTCAGATACTTCGCCTTAAACTAAAACATTGCATTTAATGGGATTCAATTCTTGCCCTCGTCCATATTATTCAATAACATCTTCCCTAATGGTACAGCCCTATTTGAACCATCCAAAAACAGCTGGCCAAGCACACAGATTGGCACAGCCCAACACTTGGCTGCTGCCTGGTATTGATTTGTTGTGTCCAGTGTACAGTAGAAATAACTGGGGAAACTGAAAAGGAGCCAACTTGTTTTATCAGGTAATGTCAGACCCTCTCTACATGGTATTGTAAAGGCAGCCTGTTAGGGATCTCTCTCTGGCCCACAAAGGGTTGTAAAGGTCAGCGACTCTTGCAGAGACTGAAATCTGATCTGAGGTCAGTGAATGGGGAGCACGGGACCTTAGCACACTTTCTCAGGAGCAGATATAAAGGGTAGAAACAAGAGCAAACCCCCATTGCATTTACCCTCTTGTCCTGTTCGTTTCTCCCCCCCCCCCCCCCCCACACTTTGGTGTTTCTTACAAATTTGACCATTCTGTTTTGACTCATCACCAACATTGTATTTAACTCCCTTTTAAGCTGTAGACTATATTTCAGACGACTGGTTCACATGAATAATTTATTTATTTTCACTTTTTAATGCTATTTATTTCTACTTCAGGAATATTTTGGATTGTTTATTTCTAGTGTCTTTATTTCTCGTATGTACATTGCCTTGTTTTTAATGCTGCTGCAATGCAAACATTCCCCAAATTGGGACCAATAAAGTACCTATCTATCTATCTATCAATTTATCCATCTATCCATTTATCCATCTATCCATCCATCTATCCATCTATCTATCCATTATATTACATTACATGTCACTTGTTAGACGCTTTTATCCAAAGCGACTTACATACTCAACACTGTGGGCAATCCCCACAGGAGCAATTTGGGGTGAAGTGTCTCAGGGACACAACGACATGCTGACTGCAGTGGGGTTTGAACCTGTGCTCCCTTGATCCGAACACCAACGCTCTATCCACTGCGCCACACGCCTCCATCTATCTATCTCTCTATAACTGCAGTGAATTTAAAAGAAGAGAAACTGAAAATGAATTCCAAAAATAACGTGGTTGTCGGTTTGTGGGTGTGTACTATCTGATGGATGAACATAAACCCATTCACTTCCTATGGCGGTCAATATAGGTCTTACAAAGTTGACCACTCAAACCACTCAAAATTAGAGTGGTGATCAGAAATGTTATATGTTCAAATGCCTACTGTGGAGGACATCATAAGACCTTGAGGCAATAACATGTAAAACACAATATGATTGTTGTGCTTTTATTTATGTATTAATGTGTGCATATGTATAAATGTGTCTGTTGATTGTGTATATATAGGATATACATATGTTTATATACATTTATATTTTTGTATTAGGGATTGTAGGTAACGGT
Organism: Lindbergichthys nudifrons; assembly: GCA_943590975.1. Classification (NCBI taxonomy): domain Eukaryota; kingdom Metazoa; phylum Chordata; class Actinopteri; order Perciformes; family Nototheniidae; genus Lindbergichthys; species Lindbergichthys nudifrons. Next base: position 4,347 of record CALSBW010025692.1, read on the forward strand.
ATTTCGATCTCTCTATCTGTACACTCAAACTGAAAGATCGACAATAAAGTTGACTTTGACTTGTTGAGTATTTTAAGACCAGAGTATTTGGACAAGACAGCAGGGTTAAAGGCACATGAGGACCTGAACACTGCCTGGTCATTGAGAGTGGTGTGAGGCTGCCAGAGGGGGGAGGTCATCATAACTTGGCTGACGGAGGAGTCCAGCCTTTACTGCCGGTGCCACCTGATAAAGCATATCTGCCACACACACAGGGCTCTGTTTACAGCTCAGTCGGGTCTGAGTTCAGAGAGGAAGGCTAAGCCCCTTAGAGCCTTAACGTTCCTCCTATCCCGTGACACGCTGCAGCGCAACACAGCAAACTGCCTCCATCTGCTAACTCATGTTATTAAAGTTGAAAAGAAAACGCTGACTGAGGCGATAAAGTACATCGAGTGACAGTTACTTTACATGGACGGTGTGAGGGTGAAAATGATCAAAACAACAGCGGTAAAAGGGATTAACTCACACATGTCGGCTAGATTTGTGTCATAAAAACAACATTCAACTGGATGAGCAGTTCAATTGCTAGGTTAAATATCAACGTTATTTCAAGCTGTGACGGCTTGATACTTGAGTATATTTACTCAAGTATTGTTCTTAAGTACTATTTTGACATATACAGTATGTATTTTACTTGAGTATTTCCACTTAAAGCTACTTTATACTTCTACCCCACTACAATTCAGAGGTAAATATTGTTCCTTTTATTCCACTACATTCATTTAACACTCACACTTACTTTGTACATATACAAGCACATGATATGCTGATGTGGTATACTGAAGTACTTATCTAAACAATATTTCAAGTATAAATTTCACATTGAGAAACTACAAAACTAAAATGTATAAAAACAGGATAATATATTAACCATAATAATACAATACTGTTAAGGAGTTTTACTTGTGATATTTGAAGTACATTTAGCTGATAATACTTTTGTATTGTGCAGAACAACAAAGGCCATGCATTGTGCATTATGAGTACTTTGTGTACATGTTGATGGTGTTACTTTGTACTTTTACTAAAGTAACGTTTTGAAATCATGACTTTAACTTGTAGGGGAGTATTTTAAGACCATAGTATTTGTACTTTTACTTAAGTAAAGGATCTGAGTCCCTTTCCAACACTGCACAAAATTCCGCCGGCATAATAAAAACTGCACAAAAGCAACATAAATACTAACGTTATTTGAAGTTTGCTAAAAAAACGAGTAAAAGTACAAAGTCGCATTAAAAGTTCCTAAAAATTGTACTCAAGTAAAGTACCTGAGTAGATACTAAAATACTACTTACTTTCCTCCACTGTTTATTTCCACATAAAAGCCAGTAGCTAACGTTATTTAAATTATAATTTAGATTAGATATCTACCTATGTCAATAGATAGAAGTAGAGCTAGCAGAAAACAGCATACCTGCTGCCCTGACTTCTCTGTGGGTAAGGTTAGCTTTAGAATGGATTTTCTGGAGCTAACGTCAATAGTTAGCTAAATAGTTAAAAGTATTGCTAGCAAGCTAACGCTGAAAAACTGAATATGAACATCGCAATTAGCCAATTGTAACATTGACTAAAAAGCTAATGATATGTTATGTTTTAATCGTATATTACTGTACAGTGTTTGCCAGTAGTCGCTGAAGCAGAGAGCAGCCAGTAAACTGCCCGGCTACCTATTAGCATGCTAAGCTACCAACTGTTTTTGTTGTCATGAGATGGAGGGCGGAACCCAACACGGAGGCCTTCTGTCAAAACAAACCGAGGAAAGAGAACAACCGGCGGATAACTCACCAGCTGCAGGACCGATGAGAAGCCAAAGGTTCACCCGAAACCCGTGCAGTTAGTAAGCAGCAAATAAACGTCGATCAAATAGGCATTAGTCATAATATCCGAGCCGAGGCCATCTCTACTGCGTCCCTCTCCAGCTCCGAGCCTTCGACGCCATCAAAGTCTCCAACCCAACAACTTACGTGGTGACGTCATCGCGTCAGAACCACGGTCTCAGGCCAAGAGGGGCGGGGCTTCGGCTTAAACACACGCCATGCGGTGCCATCATGTAAACACTGGGACTGATGAGGGAGTGGAAAACTAAAAGTATTACTAGGGGAAATGAAAAAAGCGGCATTATTGCAGGACAGTTTGTCTCTGCCTGCCACAGCATGAGAGAATCAGACTGACCTGATACACCAGGTCCCACATCTCAGGTATTTTATTATTATTTTCCTATTAATGTATTATATGAATTGACTATCAGCATTATCCGGCACAACAATCAACACCTCACATAACGCTTTAAACTAATTACTTGTTTTATTTAATTAATTCTTCCTTTGGTTACTTAAAGAAAACGTGTTTTTCTTGCATTTGTTCACAAATGTTGATGAATTTAACATTACATTTAAAATGTGTATTTAGTTGTAGATGACACAATTGTACAAAGCTGGCCATACTGTATATGTCTTTATGGTCACGCTAATAAAGCTATTTGAATTTAATTGAATAACCAGATCTTGTACTTGAGTAAAAGTAGAAGTAGGCCTACTCAGATCTTGTACTTGAGTAAAAGTAGAAGTACCAGAGTGTAGGAATACTCTGTTACAGTAAAAGTCCTGCATTCAAAATGTTTCTCAAGTAAAAGTAGAAAAGTATTAGCATCAAAATATAAATAAAGTAGTCATTGTGCAGATTGGTCCATTTCAGAATGATATATATATATATATATGATTTTAATTATTGATTAATTTAAGAATGATCAAATGTTGTATACTGCAGGGTAGCCTGTGAAAGTTACTCCAGGTGTAACTCAATTAAGTGTTAATTATATTTCATATCAATAATCCAAAAGTAAGTAAAGATATTCAATGAATGTAGTAGAGTGAAAGTAAACAATATACCTCTGAATTGTAGTGGAGTACAACATTTGAATACTCAAATAAAGTACACATACCTCAACATTTTACTGAAGTACAGTACTTGAGTAAATCTACTTAGTTACTTTACACCACTAGGTACTTATACCTAACTTGAGTATTTTCTTTACTGCAACTTTATATTTCTACTAAACTTAGAGGGAAATATTTAGCTTTTTATTTCACTACATCTATCTTACATATTTTACTTACAAATGAAGATGTTTGCATGTTTTGTAATGAATTAACCTAGGCAAATTGTTATACCGGTTTTTTTAGGGATAAAGAATGATTGGCATTTATAAAAATCCAACTATATATTTTTTTTATTTTTCTGTACAGGGTCTTTTACGTTTATGTATGTTACTACATTCTACTAATTAAAATGTACTGAGGTATAAAATGCAATAAAACATTGTAGTTAACGATATATTATGCCGTTTTAGATTCCTGAAATAGGCTACACATTACAGTGAGGTTTTTATAGATTTAAGTTGTAATGTTAGCATTCATTTGTGTGTATTTATCTGTATTGTAGGTGTGTGCACTTCACCATGAAGAAATAAAAACACAACACAGCAGGATCTTAAACAAGTATGTATTGAATGATGGCTTACATATGCAAATTCAATTTCCAAGACGCTTGGCATACCATTCTTTAACATTACGAGCCTGACATGTGTGACTGAAGCCTGCAGGACGTCTCTCTTTATTGGCTCACACAGCGGACTTTCCTAAGAGTTGTAAATATTGTTTTTATATTAACAACTCTGATAACAATCATTCAAATTTTGAATCCGACCAATTGCCTCTTTATTTAGTGACTCATGTCAATTACAAAATAAAACCATCTTATGTGTAGGGCTGCTGTTATGAAAAAAGCTTTGCTCTGTTTCTTAACTTACAAAAAAGCCCTACACCCTTCTTAAATCACACTTCACCACTTTACTCCTGTTAGGATAATGCATGAGGCGTATGATATGGCACAAAATAATCTTGATTTAAATATTTACCTGGAAGTTATTGTTTGATGATGACTTTGTGAGAGCCAGATTTATCAGCTGCACCATGCATGGACTTCACTAATGTAAAAAGACTGATTTAATGTCCCTGTGCAAGAACAACAACACAAAAACACAGCCCTATCCCCTGTCATGAGACCAGAATGGATTTGCATGCAAAACGATGAGATGAGCTTTACATGGAGAGATAATGCATGTCAATACATTTCTTTTTCAGTCATATGTCCATGTTACCATGAAAGACAATGTTATTTCCACATTAGAAATGCCACTTCTAATCATACAGTATATTATGCACAAAAAAATGATGGTACGAAAACCAGAGAAAAATCTTCTGTGGCTCCAAAGAGAAAACAGAAAGAGTATTTTAGAGAGCAAAGTCTACTGATCTGAAACCCCACCAGCCTCGTCCTGCTATTTCCAATCAACGCTGCACTTTGACACATCTGAGTAATGAATTACAAAACAGCTCTCCAACACACACCACCACCTACTGAGAAAGTTGCATTTCCCGTATACACACAACTTTCCACGGATCCATTTAATATTTAACGGAGTCTTTCTCTACACCACATAATGTTTTATCATAGTCACCGCCACTGATGAGCAACTGTTTTTCAGTAAAGCTTTAAAAAGCAAGACTACCCTGAGAGAAGGTCTAAAACGTGGGCAAGCTTGCCAGACCAGAACTGGCTTGAATGGGTTTGGTTTATTAAATCTGTACACTCTATTTCAATATAATCAGCACATTTTGTTCCAAGAATGTAAGATATTATTCTTCTTTTTTTAGTAATTGTGTAATATATATCTCTACATAATACAATCCAAGTCCTCTGAACTATGTAGACATGTGCAAGTGTTTACTACCAACTTCAACGATACAGTAAAGGCAAAGACTTGTGGACACTAAAGTTAGGTTAATGTTGATATTTCAAATTTTTCTCTCAAGTCCTCACAATTATCAAAATCTAAGTGCTGTAAGTAGTTCATACACGAGGTATTGAATATCTAGTTAACTGAGTATAAAATAGAGGCAAAACACATAAAGAACATCTCGCAAGCATGACAAAAAAACTTCCACAGACACAATACACAAGTGGTCAAAGATAATATGAGGGGTACCTGTAACCTTGTGTGTCCTTGAATATAGTGTACTTACAGATTAGATGTTTATTATGCTGATTAGAGGTCATCTGTATCATGCTCTCAGATCAATTCACAGCACTGTAGTGTTTCTCACGGCAGGTTTGCATATCAAACCGCCCCACATCGCAGTATTCTAGCTACAATAAATGACCCACATTTTTAAAAAGTGCACTCAATCAGGGTTGAGGAGGATCATATTATACACATATAATATTAGCTCACAGCAGCATGTTCTTTGTAAAAGACAGATTGTGTTCGTTAAAACTCGCTTCATGTTTTCGATCACGTCTGAGGCATGATACAGATCTGATCCCTCCATTGGTTCTAATAGAGTGGTGCAGGAATGAGTACTTGAACCCAGAAATGACTATTAGCATTTTACCACTTCTCAGTCCCTCGTCTTGTTTTTAGAGTTTGTGTTTGGCTAGCTACCTAAAATGAAGGTCTGTGGTTAACACAAGCTGAATAGATTTCACGTAAAACATGTCAGTAAATACCCACTGAATATTCATTTATAAAACAGCGGTTGCTCACAAGTGTCTAAATGAGACGACAAAACGTCATCATGCCCAACATTAGCGGTGGTGACGTGAAGTCATGTGACCGTGCTGTAGTTCCTTTATAGCCCAACATTAGCTTTTGGAGTTTGCGTCCTTGTATCCTGTCATGTGATCATTCTGTAGTTTGTTTATATCCAAACGTTAGCTTTTGACTTCTGGATATTGCATTCACTCGTTAACTATTATAAAAGTGGTGTTAATATGTGGAGATTATCCTGCTGAATAAAATGTGTGAGTATCATAAAAGTGTGTTTGCCACATAGAAGATTATCTGCAATAATCACATTTTGTCGAGGAAGCTCTTTGCGATGCTAACATTTGAGTTAGCCTACAAACACACGTCATCCCTGCACCACTCTATAAGTGTGTGTCATGTACAAGAATGAAACACATGGTCATTGCATGATGTGCATCAACATAATCTGAGGTAAACCAGGTGTCCTGTTACAGTCTGAGAACCAGCGCCTTGGAGGGTCAGAGAGGTAAATCTGAAAGAAACCGTGTAAACTGTGCTCGTGTAGTGAACGTCTCACTTACTGAAGCACAAGGGCCCTAAACTGTAAACCTCAAGGATTATACAAAGAAAGAAAACAGAAACACTAAAAGTACTCTACTCATTCGATTCTCCTTTTTTCTTGTTTTTTGCAGGGTTTTCAACTTTTTTTTTCTCTTGTTTTCGCTCAAGTATAATCACAGGTGACTAACTACAGAGGATAACAGGGTCAGGTGAGTACCATGCTACATCAGGTTTAGAGAAGGCTATTGCAGACAATTCTACAACATGTACAACCACATTTTATACGTGTGAGTTACAAATAGTTCAAAACATATCACCAAGAAACTAAGTTACATACAAGATGTTGAGTATTTAGAGTCTTAAAGGACTATCCCTCAGTCAGTAGGATTTCATGTTACATGACTTAAACTGTCCAGTCTTACAGACAAAATCTGAAAAATTGCTATTCAAAAAGTAGCAAATTTGGTCAATGTCTCTTTTTCAAATAGTTATAGTGCTTTTAATGGCTTAAGACAGGGGTCTTTTTTTAATCTCACCCAGTGGCAATCTACAGAACTTCAGTGTACATTTTATGACACCATAGCTGCAAAAGTCTTCATGTCAAGTCCAATAGGTAAAACAACAGCTAGTGCTGTCACATATATCTCAAAGTAGTATGCATTATCAAAAGAAAAACAACAAATACACAATTATAAACTTTTTTTTTCTCAACTCTTTCAGTTCTTGCAGGGAATTCAGTTTAGCTTTTCCCGGTGAGTTTTCAGTCTTTTCAGGAGCCAGGCTCCACTCCGAGGAAGATTTAATTTGAGACCCCCTTGTGTGCCGCGAGGGTCATCCGTACTACATACAAGCAAAAAGACGTTGGTGGGGGGGGTTTAATTAAAACTCCCACTCCAGTGTTTCTTCTCGATTGGCCGCCCTCTCTAACCTGTGGATGATGTTATTGAGGTTGGCCATTTTCTCGTTGCGTCTCTGACTGCTTCTGTTGACTTTGGGGCTTTGCAGCTGGCCGGGGTCCAGGCTGTGATTGGTACTCGTGGAGGGGGGGTTGGGCGAGATGGGGGCGGAGGAGGAGGGGACGGGGGAGACGGACATCATGAGGCCGGGGGAGGACGCTGCAGACGGGGAGTTCAGGGAAACTTCCAAACTGCTGCGGCACGGCTCCGACGAAGCCTTGAAGCTCACCGGATCCACGGGGGACTTCCCAGACTCTTCCCCCCCTCCTTCATGCCTGGACTGGATGTTCCTCTGGGGGCCATCAGCGTACAGACCCTGACCCGGGCTGCTCATCCCCTCCAGATGAGGCTCCCGACATCCAGACATTGCATCCTCGTGCTCGCTTTTCAGCTGTGGGAACTGCACGGCGGTGGAGAAACACTGGACCCTGGAGGACTTCATCAGCTCACCTCCCTCTTCTTCCTGTTTGACGTGAGGCAGGGAGGTGTGGATGTGTCCTGAGGGGGGTCTGCGGTCCTCCCCTTCTGAGGGGGGGCTTCGTGTCGCTGAGGGAGAGTAGCTGTGAGGCTCAGCATCCATGTCGTTGTCTTGCAGACCCTCCATCAAAACCTCCCGTCGCATTCTGGACCTGCGCACAAAAAACTGCTGTTAGACTGTGATTGGTAGAGATGTCCCGCCCCTTAGCCTATCACAAACAATGTGTTGGAGCGCTAGCCAATAGGAGCCCCGAGTGTTACATAGTGATGTCATGTCTATGTTCCGGATGTAGCAAAAGGACTCATGTACAATACTTAAGTACATTTACTGTCCACAACTTTTTTAAATACTGGATTATTAGTAGTACAATAGTGCAATGTGCTTGTACAGTATATGTAAAAAGTAAGTGTTAAATAAAAAGTAGTAGAGCAAAAAGTAGGACAAGTTTGTCAAAATAGTACTTAAAGGGGACCTATCATGCAAAATGCACCTTTGTACGTCTTTTAAACATGAATATGTGTCCCCGGTGTTCCAGGGAACTCACCAAGTGTCAGAAAACACAACCCTCTCTATTTTCCTCCATACCCAAATCTCTAAAAAAGGGGCTGCAACGGATCTGATAAAAACTGATCCAGATTTGAACACTGTCCTGACGTCAGGACAGTGGCGCTACGGCTATTGGGCCAACTCCACCAATCAGGAGGAGACAGCCACGGCCATTGCCGTTCGAAAGCTCTGGAGACGCTGTAGTACATATGCCAGGCCTGTAGATGGTGCTGTTCTCACAGAATCAGCCCTCGCAAAAACAGAGCTAAAAAATGTCAAATTGAGCAAATTGAGGCATGGCTAAAATGCATGATCTGTTTGGTATTTTGAAAAAGAAAAAGTATAAATATGCCTTATATAGGTATGGTCCTACACTATATTATTCAAATATAGCATGATAGGTCCACTTTAAGTACAGTACTTGAGTAAATGTACACTCCTTGTTGCAGTTTACAGTGAGACAGCAGTAAAACGGTTGTACGTGTCTGTGGTTGTGGATACTTGCGTACATTTACTAAGTAAGTTACTGTCCACAACTGTTGTAAAATAATCAGTTGTTAGTAGTACAGTAGTGCATCACATAGTATAAGCATACCATGTTTTATACCTAAAAAGTATGATAATTGCCTCAGAAATGTAGTGGAGTAGAAGTAATAAGCAGCCTTAAATGGAACTATTCAAGTACAACTCTTTTATTTAGGTCTCAATGTGTGCATATGTATAAATGTGTCTGTTCATTGTGTATACAGTATATAGGTATATACATATTTGCATACATATCTTTATATATATTTGTTGTTTTTGTATTCAGGATTGTGGGAAATGGTATTTAGATCTCAAACTGAAAGATTGACAATAAAGTTGACTTTGACTTTGAACAGAGCTGGTTGTACGTGCCTGTAGTTGTGGAACCAGTTGATGACAATGTGTTTGAGCACTAGCCAATAGGAGCTCACTATGTTTTACATTTTACAGCTGGTTGTACGTGCCTGTAGTTGTGGAACCAGTTGATGACGGTGTTGGTCTTCAGGTGGAGCTGCGAGGCCAGGATCTCGATGGTGTTCTGGGAGGGGTATGGCTCCAGGAGGTAGGCCTTCCTCAGCTCCTCTTTCTCCTCAGCGCCCAGCACCACCCGGATTTTCTTGGCCTGGCTGTAGGGGCAGAGGTCCAGAGAGGCCAGCGCCGGGCTCACACACTCCGACCGGACGCTCGGGGAGTCGCTGTCCGAACCCGTGCTCAGCAGACCGTAACGCCTCTTCAGGTACGCTGAAGAGATACGATACGATAATACTTTAATGGTCAGATCAAGTCTGAAATGTGACTTGCATCACAGCAGCTCCATGTGTCACATCAACATGGACAAATATCAAGGCACAATACATGGAAAACAAAAAACACACATTTAACATAACAGCACAATCACTGAGAGAAAAGCTGCTCAAATATTTACTCAATGTTTATTTATATAGCCCAATATCAGAAATGTTACGTTTGTCTCAGTGGACTTCACAGTTTGTACAGAATATCAATACGACAATACGACACCATATCCTTGGACCCTCACATCGTACAAGGAAACACTTCCAAAGAAACCCCACAGTTAATGGGGAAAAATGGAAGAAACCTTGAGGAGAGAAACAGAGGAGGGATCCCTCTCCCAGGACGGACAGACGTGCAATAGATGCCGTGTGTATATATACATATTCATGGCTCCTACAGAGACACATCGTGCACACACACACCTTTCTTCTCCATCTTCTTCATGGCCCGCAGTTTGTCCACGTTGTGCGGGTCGTTGAGCCACAGCTGCATGCGGACGAACGGCTCGCGGCCCTTCAGGCTCAGCTTGTGCCAGGGCTTTGGTCTGGAGAGCAGGTCGGACACGGAGCCCTGCGTCAGGCCCAGGACCGTCTCCCCGAACAGACGCTGGCCTGGGGAGACACACACACACACACACCGTTCAGTTAGCAAGAACTCAAAATGAACAAGTCTAACACACATAAACCCAAGATACCCAACAAATCAGCCCCCCCCCCTTGCCTTCACCTGCAATATGTAACTTAAAGGTCACCTATTGTGCAAAATCCACTTTTTCATGTCTCTTCTACATCAACATGTGTCCCCTCTTCTTCATGTCTCTTCTACATCAACATGTGTCCCCTCTTCTTCACGTCTCTTCTACATCAACATGTGTCCCCTCTGTGTAAAGAGACTCTGAACGTTTCAGGAAAAAAGATTCTCTCACTTTTTGTCCTGATCCATTTATATAAAAACCTGTCCCCCCCCCCCCATATCACCTGAATCTCCTCCTATTCAGGAATCAGCACTTTTGAAACAGGGCTGAAACAGAGGGGATTATGGGATGCTGCAATGATCTGTTTGGTGTTTCAGCCAATCAGAGACATGTTTTGTATATATCTGAGACATGTGATATATTGATGAAAAACAGCATAATAGGGGACCTTTAAAAGACACCCATACGGACCAGGAAAAGACTAAAAGTGACCACGTGAAACATACAAAAATGAAAATGACACTGAAAGACACTTACATGTACAAGGACAATGGAAAGGGGGCAAAAAACTACAAAGCGACACCTTCACCTGCAATATGTAACTTTAAAGAGACACTTACGGACCAGGAAGAGACTCAAGATGACCAAGTGAAACATAAAAAAGCCTTGAATCTTGAACTCAGACCCACCCAGGTTGTTGTCCGTCAGCACCTCCTTCACCTTCTTGGTGATAGTGTAGGTGTCGAGCTCCGAGGCGACGGCCACCAGCTCCTGGATGCCCAGCGGCTGGGGCGGCTGCTGGGGGGCCATGAGGCCGGGGGGGGGGCTTCCCTCCGTCGGGGTGGGGGGGCAGCAGCAGGCCCTCTGGCTGCTGGTTCTCCTTGCTGCTCTCCAGAGACAGGCTGCCGGGCTCCAGGGGACTCTCAGCGGGGGAGGGGGGCGGCGAGGGGGACGACTGGGCCGTCACCGGGCTCTGATCTGCATCTTAAGGAGAAAAGGACATTTAAAAACAACTTTCACAACAACGAAAGAGAAAGATTGTACCTTTTTTTTAACGTATGCAACAATTTGTCTTTCTTTTGGACGCCTTCAAAGGACTAAACTGACTTTTTTCTGTCTTTATTTCCCACATTTGAAATTGAACAGGCCAAACGGGCATTAACCCAAGATACCTAGAAAGTAAGTGCCCCAACGCGACTTCATTGGCAAAATATAATTTAAGGAGACACATACTGGGTGTTTCTCAATCGCGAGTACGCTTGCTTGGTAGAACATGTCTGCCGAGCATCTTGCTTCAGAAGCGAGTCAAGAATACTTCCTGGCATTCGGAAAACGAAGAGTGGAACAGGCTAGCAAGTGTGCAGGTGTGCGTCATATGAGAGGCCCCGCCTCTTACATCTTCCGCCACAGATTTGGGGAAATTGGTCCGTGCGCAAAGCATTGTGGGGATTTTAAGACCGCGGAGTCTACTCATGTGCAGCCTCGATATTTCTCCAAACGGAGTACGCCGGGCTCGGTAGATTTCCAAGTATGCTGGAGATTGGAACAGTACTTTGGCGGCACTCGATGACGTAGTATGCTTGAAATAGTGGCTCTGAAGCAGCTTTACTGTGAGAAACACCCACTGACCAGGAAGAGATTCGAAATGGCCAAAAAGAGACTTACAGCGACTATGGAAGGTGGGCAAAATACTACAAAGAGATGCACAACACACAGACAACAAATTGATACAGAAATACCCAAAGAATTACAAAGAAGTGACTGAAACCAACAACAAAGACAGACAAAATGGCTATAAAGACCTTCAAATTGACCATCAAGAGACACAAAATGGCGACAAAGACACTAAATGTGCACAAAAAACTGATGTAAAATGACCTGAAAATGATGAAAAACAAAAAGTGATCAGAACAAATGATTTTTGGCACTAACTCATCTCAAGTGTGATTCTGGCTTCTCTTTTTGTGTTTGTGTGTGTTAATGTGTGTGTTAATGTGTGTGTGTGTCTCACCCAGAGTGTGTCCGTGGTGGAGGGGCGGGTTGAGGCTCTGGCCCAGTTGGTCCAGGAGCCACAGCTGCATGCGAATGAACGGCTCGCGACCTTTCTGAGTCAGTTTGCTCCAGGGTTTGGGTCGGGACAGCATGTCGGACACAGAGCCCTGAGACAGACCCAGGATCTGCAGAACACACAGGGAAGTATAACTTAATACATATAACACAGGTAATTATACTTTATATATTTAATACAGGTTAATGCATGTAACCTGCACCATATCACACAGCTTAAAATATGATATATATTTCTTACAGGTAAATATAGTTTACATATACAATACAGGTGCAGGTGCATTTGATCAGCACCATCAATTACAGGTTTATATAGTTTTTATATATATATATAATAGAGGTTGTTTCATTGTACCTGCAACTGCACCTTAAAACACATTTAAATATATTTTATATATTAAATACAGCTAATTATACGTTGCATATGTAATACAGGTTAATGCATGTAACCTGCACATGCTTTTTGTGACAATACGAACAAGAAATGTATTAAAGAAATGATAATGACACAGAACAGAAGCTCTTTCTGTAAAGCCTCAGTGATGCACTTTGAGCAAACAGCCACTAGAGGGCGATGGTACATTACAAATGTTTATTTTTTTACTCGTAGTTTAAGCACTTTTCATGGAGATAAAGAACATCCATGGTCATGAGTTTATTCACTAAGACAACAACCAGGATAACGCCCCTAAAGACTTTCAGACAGCTTCTAGTTTACCTGCTTGAAATCAAACACAGCATTTCAGAGCACTCAAATCCTCTTTTCTTTTAAGTCTACACACTGGACCTGGTCTTGGACTTGCCTCAGTTAATTTGGTTTGCTAATAATGATTACATATAGGACTAGGATGCCCATGCAGAGCTGACACCAGGGACATAATGAGCACCATTTACCGGCTCGAAAAATATATGCAAATTAGCTGCTTATATTTTGAACATCCAAAAGCCATTTGGTTTGAAGACTGAAAATATTATTTTGCAAGCTGGTTGTGTACGATGCAACTGCAATATGATTACCATACCAAAAGTCACAAGTTATATTATGGGACTTTATTAAATATGTCTACTCAGTGTCAAATTCTTATGCTATCCTCTGCTAGTGTATGAGAAGTCCTTGGTTCAGGAGTGTAATTGTTCTCGTATTTTCACATTGTGTTACAGTGAGAACAGATTCTACATTAGCATACAAACGTGTTGCATGAGATTTATTTTAAAGATATATAATGTTCATTTTCAGCTTCATATCAGTATTTTGTGTCTCTACTTTAAAGAGTCCTCTCCTGCTGATGTTCAGGTGTATATCAGTATGTAGTGTCTCTACTTTAAAGAGTCCTCTCCTGCTGATCTTCAGGTGTATATCAGTATTTAGTGTCTCTACTTTAAAGAGTCCTCTCCTGCTGATGTTCAGGTGTATATCAGTATGTAGTGTCTCTACTTTAAAGAGTCCTCTCCTGCTGATGTTCAGGTGTATATCAGTATGTAGTGTCCCTACTTTAAAGAGTCCTCTCCTGCTGATGTTCAGGTGTATATCAGTATGTAGTGTCTCTACTTTAAAGAGTCCTCTCCTGCTGATGTTCAGGTGTATATCAGTATGTAGTGTCTCTACTTTAAAGAGTCCTCTCCTGCTGATGTTCAGGTGTATATCAGTATGTAGTCTCTCTACTGGGACATGTCTCCATGCTTTAATGTTCAAAAAGCTCTTTCTTTTTCTCATACTGTCTGTGCTGCAGCACCTCTTTTCACCCTCTGTCTGAAACCAGAGCCTAGTCTGCTCTGATTGGTTAGCTGGCCGACTCTGTTGTGATTGGTCAACCGATCACAAGCTCTAGCCAATAGAAGCGCAAGTGTTACATCATGATGTCACTATGTTCAGGAAGTCAACAAAGGAGTCCAATGGAGGCGTTTACACACACAAACCTATACAACACAGAAAGTGGATTCATAACACTCTTTCATACCTTCTCTCCAAAGATCCTCTGACAGATGCCGTTCTTAGCCAGCTTCTCCTTCACCTGGCGGGTGAGCTCCAGCGTGTCCACCTCGCGGTACATGTACATCTCGTACTGCTCTGGGGTCAGCGGGGGCACGGTGGGCTTCAGGGCGCGCGGGATGTAAGCCGGATAGTAAGAGAGTCCTCCTCGTGGTCCTGGACCCGGAGACTCCCCGCTCACAGAGGTGTCCGACTCCACCTTCACCTCCACCACCTTCATAAGTGTTGGGAACATAGTAAATGAACTCTTCCAATATGAGAGTAACATGATAACAAAGGTATCCCAACTGTAGCTGTGTGCATGACAGGATGTCTGATTACCTAGAAGAGCATCAGGACTGTTTGAGGCATATGATAGCTATGTGATTAACATGATGATTCAGCCTCTATGGAGATAGACATATGACAAGCATGCTCATTTCTGACGTGGAGCTAATCTGAAGTAAACATTGAATACTGCTTTCTATTCCTCCATCTTGTGACTGTGTAACTCCCTCTCTTGGATATCAGCATGTGAAGGACACTGTTCAGGAACTAGTTGATGCTCTGTATGTGATGACTACTTCCATTCTGGAGAGGATCACAGACACATGGATCCTGAGGTTGAAGCTCAAGCCGGGGACCAGTGAGTAACAGTAACATCACTACTAAAGAGTAAAATATATAACAAATATATATATATTCACCTTCACCAGCTCCTCCTCGGCCCCCGATGCCTCCTCGCTGTTTGTTTGAAACTCTCCATTTTCCAGGCGGGGCCACGGTCGGGGGAGAACTGGGGGTCCAGAGGAGGAGGTGGAAGACAGGGAGGGGGAGACTGAATTAAAAGGTAGAGAACTCCCTCCTCCACTGAGCACCATGGACCCCCGCTCGTGGCTCCAGTGCTGGTCGAAGTAGCTCCCCACCTCCCCGATTTCAGACTTCACTTTGCGGATGATGTTCTGCACGAAAGCAGCGGGGGAGAGGACGCTGAGAGGGGTCTGCGGGCTGCTGATTGGGTTAGCCATGCAGAGGGTGACTCCACCCTCTTCCTGTTTGATGGACAGGGGTCTCTGTGGGGCTCTGGAGCGCTCGGGGGGGCCCAGACGCTCCACCTGAGGGCCGGATCCAACAGAGGGGCTCCTCCCACAGACCTCCATCTCCATGATGGCGTGTTGCTGCGCCTCCATCTCCCTCCTCGCCTGCACCAGGATGTTCTTTATGGTGTCATCGGAGCTGCTGCCCGGCCCGATGCTGCTGCGGCCCGACGACGAGCTGAGGAGAGACCGCCCCTCGCCTGGGACACACACACACACTCTGACTTTAAAAACACATCTTGAAAACACACTCTGACTTTAAAAACAACTTTTGATAAGACTTGTTTTGCCAGATGAGATAAGTTGTGCAGTGTGCATACTTGCTTCTTACTGTGTAACTTTTTCTATGCAACCAATGTCTGTAATGCATTAAATATAGCATACTTACATTTTTACAAGCACTCATAAGTATTCACATTTGATCCCACAGGCCATAAGACTGCTAAACACCTGAGCTCTGTTAAGTGCCCTGATAAACATTCCTGTTTGTTTTGAACCGCAATCAGCCGTATTTAATTGTGTCTTAAAGGTAGGGTAGGTAAGTTTGAGAAACCGGCTCGAGATCGCTAGAATTTGAAAATACACAACCGGAGAAAATCTGCCACTTCCTTACAGAGCCCCTCCTCCAACACACACGAACGAGCACATGACCAATGAGGGCACGAGATAAGTTTGTGCACAGATGGAAGGCTGACAGGCAGGTAGGCCATCCAGTTATTTTAGCCGGGCCGGCTCAGATGATTGGTCGTGCTTTTTACAGTACTACGGCTTCCACAGATGACTTTTTTTAATGGATTTTGTGTCAAAGCACTTCAGATATTCATTGCTATCGGGATGTTAAGAGCATTCCATGGAATATAACAAAAAGTGTATCTCGAGCCGGTTTCTCAAACTTACCTACCCCACCTTTAATTTATATTATTTTTTGCACTACTTTGTATTTTATTATATATGTTGCATTGTTGGAGGAGCTCAGGTCAGAATAATTTCATTGCCATTTCTACACTGTAGCTTTCATATGACAATAACAACTTTGAATCTTTTTGAATCTTGGATTGTTTTTGAACCGTAAGAAAGATTTCTGAAATCACTTTTTGGTAGGTACAAAAATGTTGCACATTCTTTTTTGGTTTCAAGTTACTTTGTGTAACTCTTTTATTATAATATATTTTTTGGGAAGTTATACTGTGTGTAGGAGTTGATTTTCAACCCTAAGGTAACACTTTCTATACAACCCATGTCTATAATGCATAATTAACAGACTGAACATGTGTTATAATCTGTTTATAGCTCTGTATAATCATAGTTATAAGCACTCATATTTATAAAGCTTCGCAAAAACACACTCTGACTCTGAGGCTTTTAAAAACAGCTTTCTATAAGAATGTGTTTTGCCAGATGAAGGTTAGGACTCAAATGTTGCTCATAAACCTTTTTTGTTTTTGTTTGAAGCTATGCAGTGTGCATTCTTGAAACTTTGCGTAACTCTTACTCAGCAACCGATGTCTACGGTTCATACATATTTGATGCTCACTCACTGACATATTTTTTTCAGGATGCAAACAAAAATGATCAAAGTTCATAATAAAAAAAAATATATATATATAATTGTTTTGCAATGGACAATAGTCACAGTTAAAGTGGACCTATCATGCTATTTCTAGGCAATAGCATAGGTCTCAGAAATATGAAAATATATAAAAAACATGTCTATGAAGTGTTTTGCTCAAAATACCAAACAGATCACCCATTCTAGCCATGCCTCATATCCCTCTATTTCACTTCCTGTTTCTAAAGTGCTGATTCTGGGTATAAAGCTTTAAAAAATAAAAAAGGAGGGGGCTGAGCTCATGCGGGACCCGGCAGCTACTGTCTAAACTAAATGCTGCCGTGATGAAACGCCATATCATGGATTATCAAGGATTATTTCTGAAACAGTATGGAGCTCAAAGGCTTTCTCTCTTGCCGGTTATACCACAAGGTGAGTTCCTTTTTATTTCCTGCTTCTTCACACACATGCTCTCCAGTACAGGTTAGCTCTGAGAGTTAGCGATGCTAATGTAAACACCGACCATATTACGTCCAAAACAGTCAGGCATTGTTTCTGATAGCAACGTTTCAGATTGGGCCGTGGGTCCACATTTCAGATATTACATCATATCGGACGCAAATCTGGATCAGCTCCGTTGTAGCCCCGTTTTTAGAGATTTGGGTACGGAGGAAAAGAGAGAGGGTTTTTTTTTCTGACGCTGCGTGAGTTCCACATATTTATGAATAAAAGACATCAAAAAGTGCATTTTGCATGATAGCTCCCCTTTAAAATGTATAATAATGTGGTTAAAAGTTTACCAGTGGGCTTGTTTACTTTAATAAGTGTTATTTATTTATTTAATCTTTTCATTATTATAACGGTGATTATAATACATCACAACCTTGAGAAAATACAATACTTATTAGATAAATAAATTCATTGCATAAGCAGTATTTATTGAGTATTATGATATTCGACTTTATAAGTAATTATAAAATGCTTCATAATGTTATATTATTTTTGTTTTACAGCATTATGAATATGTACTTGTTCCTACAATGATTATAAAACAGCGATTTAAGCAGTTTACTGTATAGCGCTTTATAAGTACTAAAAAAAAAAAAATCATTATATTGTGGGAATAAGTTACCATTATAAATGTAATGCATAAGCAGTATTTATGCACTGAATGTTAGTATTACGATACATAGAAGTTATAACATGCTTAAAATTATTGTTAAAAATCATTATAAATATGTACGTGTTTCTCCAATGATAATTAAACAGCGATATAAGCAGTTTACTGTATAACAGTTCTTTCAAAAAATGCATTATATTGTGGGAATATGTTACTTTAACTACTACTCTTTGGTTCTTGCAAATATTAATTGAATGCAATTTTAGTATTATGATACTTGACCTGATAAGAAGTTATAACATGCGTTAGGGCTGCTCAATTAACCGTATTTTAATCGCAATTACGATTTTGGCTTGCAGCGATTATGAAGACAACATAATCGAAATAAAAGGATTATTATTGTTATTATTTTAATATAATTCATTTTTTTTTGTATTGGTTTTTCAGTTGAATTATACTTAGCGTTCAGGGTAATCAACTGTTAAAAACATACTGTTCACATTTTTTTTTTCAATAAATGGATGTTTTCAAAGTAAATGGAAAATCTTTTTTAATAATCGTGATATCAATTATTGACCCAAATAATCGAGATTATGATTTTTGCCATAATCGAGCAGCCCTAACATGCGTCATAATGTGCCATAATTATTGTTTTACAGCATGATAAATATGTACGTGTTTCTCCAATGATAATTAAACAGCGATATAAGCAGTTTACTGTTTACCGCTTCTTTAAAAAAATGCATTATAGACATGGCTGTTGTGCAACCCTTTCATATTAAGTTGCAACAAAGTGATCCAAATGCATGATAAAGACGGTAAACATCAATAAAAGTCAAATCAATCAATATGTCTCTCTGCCTCCCCCTCACCTCCCCTCTGGGACTGGATCTCCTTCTTGGCTTGCTCCAGGATGTTCCTGATGGCGTCGTCTGACCCAGTTTCAGGAGTTCGGATGCGAGGAGTGATGCTCCCTGCCACAGAGGGTAAGAGAGAGAGGAGGGGGGAGAGAGGGTGAGTGGGATGGCTGATCAGAGAGCACTTCCAAGGCTTTGCTTTTGACTGCTAGATCAATGGCTGCCTTTGAGCGCGTGCTGTCTGAGGGTGCAGTGTACGGGAAGCTCAACTTTCAAACGCTGAGAATCTGGGGAGAAAACAAAGTTTAAAAGTAACACTACAAACACGGAGGAGCGAGACGAGAAGAAGAAGGCAGGGATTAGATGCACAGGTCCAGAAATCAAGCCACTAAATGAAGGTTGCATGATGATATGTGCTCTTAAAAATATTGGTATATTGTCGCTGAAACGCTAACAAAAAAATAATCTCAAACAATTTCCCTATAAACTTGGTCTGAAGGGTTTGAGATAAGAAATGAACGAGAGAAAGGATTAAATCAAGGTCAGGTTGTTTAGTCTATGAGGAAATGACGCTACTTCTCACTTGGTGTATTGCCTCAGTTATAACAAATGTGATACGGTATCAAACAAAAGCAACGATTAGATGCACAGGTCCAGAACTAAAGCCACCGAATACAGATTGCATGATGACATCTGCTATAAAATATACAGTGTGTGTATACTCTCGCTGAAACACTAACTAGTGCTCCAGATAAAAAAGAAACCAGAGAAAGGATCAAATCAAGATGGTTCTGAAAAAGTGAAGCCATTGCAGAAGAGCCTTTAACTTATTAACATATTTCATAGAAGTCTATTAGAAAATGACGCTACTTCTGATTCATTATCTCAATCAACATTTACCTGATGAGTTTATGGTTTCAATCTCTAGTTTGAAGTCTTCTCCAGTTCAGGATAGTGCTCATTTAGTAAATGATGGTCTCATTAAGAGTCAATTAGAAGATAAAGCAACGTATTACATTACATGTTACTTGACGCTTTTATCCGAAGCGACTTACACACTCAATACTGTGGACAATCCCCACAGGAGCAATATGGGGTGAAGTGTCTCAGGGACACAACGACATGCTGACTGCAGAGGGGTTTGAACCTGTGCTCCCCTGATCCAAACACCAACGCACTAGTCCACTGCGCCACAGCCTCCCACTATGCTTAAAGGGAGACTCCACTGGTTGACAGATTGTATAGAAGTCTATGAGAAAATGACGCTATGGTCTCAATCACAGGCAAGGATTAGATGCACAGGTCCAGAAATGAAGCCACCAAATAAAGGTTGCATGATGACATGTGCTCTAAAAAAATGATTGTGTTATGGAGGCGTGTGGTGCAGTGGGGTGTGCGTTGGTGTTGGGATCAGGGGGTCACAGGTTCAAACCCCACTGCAGTCAGCATGTCGTTGTGTCCCTGGGCAAGACACTTCACCTCTAATTGCTCCTGTGGGGATTGTCCACAGTATTGAGTATGTAAGTCGCTTCGGATAAAAGCGTCTAACAAGTGACATGTCATGTAATGTCGCTGAAACACTAACAAAAAAAAATCTCAAACAATTTGCCTATAATCTTTTTCTGAAAAGCTCCAGATAAAAAAAGGAACAAGAGTAATGTAATGCAGTATTTATTTTTTTCAGTATACTGATTGTATAGAAGAATTCTAACTTGATTCATCTTCTTCCATACAGCATAATGTTCATTTTGTAATCATGGTCCTATTAGAAGATGATAAAGCAGGTTCTGCCAAAGGAGACTGTTTTTCTGATTGTATAGAAGTCTATGAGAAAGTGACGCATGCTCTATTGTTCTCATGCTGCCTGTGCTGCAGCACCTCTTTTCACCCTCTGTCTGAAACCAGAGCCCAGTCTGCTCTGATTGGTTAGCTGGCCGGCTCTGTTGTGATTGGTTAACCGCTGAGAGATGTCCCGCCCCTTAGCCTATCACGTAGCGAGTGTTACATAATGACCATAATGATCAGACTTGCTCCCACTTTGCCTGTTTTTAAATCTCGTTCAAAGACCTACTTGTTCTCCCGTGCTTTTGCAGACCACGTATAACACGTACTGTATCAGTCTGTGTTTTCTAAATTGGGGTTTTCTATTTTGTTGTGTTTTAAAATGTGTTTACATCGTGTATGACAGTTCTTTCAGTCTGTGGCTATAAGGATGGTTTTATTGTCTCGTGCTTTTACATTAGTTTAATTTAAAGTTGGATTGGATTGGAGTTGGATAATGATGTTACTATGTTCCAGAAGTAAACAAAGGAGTCCAATGGAGGCGTTTCAGGCAGAGAGAAACTCCCTCTGGATGGAACACAGGGCTTTTAGACCAATTACATGCACTAAAACCTAAATAACAGGGAAAACCACTAAAACCTAAATAACACTCTACAGGAAAGGGAAAACCACAAAGAGCAGAATAGCGCCTCTTTAAGGACCTGAGTACTGTTGGGGAAATATTTCCCTGAGCTCATAACTTTGACCCAGTTTATCAGTTTGTCCTCACTGAGCACGACCTTGAGCAGTGTTTTGTCTCCCTGGTCCTGCCTGCTGGCGTCAGCTGATAGAGGTTATTGTGTTGTATCTTGTTATGCAGCATGTTGATTCTTCTCTCTGAACTAGCTAAATCAGGGGAGTCCAATCTACGGCCCGGGGGCCATTTTGAATCGGCCCTCAGCAAATTCAAAAAGTATAATGGAATATGGCCCGCAAATGAAACTTGTGCTTTCCTTACAGTATATTGTACTTCTTAAATAGAAATGTAAAAATATATTACACAGTAGTGTTCACGTGTTAATAAGATCACTTTTCAAAGAAATTCAGTCAATTCAAGTTGGAAACATTTTCTAACAAATCTTAGTTGATAAGAAAAAAGCCCAATGACTTATTTACATAACAAGCGTGAAATCTACCCTTCCTATTTCTCCTTATTATAATAACTCTGAGGCTTCTGTTTTAAGCGATGAGCTGCCAACACTCACAAGCATCATGTACCGACTTTTGATTAATTTGGCTAACTTATAACTGAACTTATGAGGCAGTATACCTCAAGTGAGGGGCCCAGACCTTCATATATGTTTCTGTATGTAAATAATGTACATGATCTCCTCCCCTCACCTCTCTGTCGGACCTGGATGGTCCTCAGAGCCAGGATGTTCTGCTCGTCGGAGATGAACTGCTTCATCTTGATGAACGGCTCCTTCCCCTTCACCGTGAGCTTCCTCCAGGGTTTGGGCCGGGCCAGGATCTCGCTGACGGAGCCCTGAGACAGACCCAGGACGTAGTGCCCGAACACCCGCTGCCCGATGTTGTGCTTCAGCAGCTGCTCCTTCACCTGCGGGGAAAACACTCTTCATTATCAAAGGTGGGAAGTAGTGGAGTACAAATACTTCGTTACTGTACTTAAGTACATAGTTCTGGTATCAGTACTTTACTCCACTACTTATTTTTCTGACAACTTTTTACTTTCACTTCTTACATTTTGAACACAAATACCTGTACTTTCTACTTCTTACATGTTGAACCCAAATACCTG
>CALSBW010025693.1:0-19120 GCA_943590975.1 Lindbergichthys nudifrons
TTATTTAATTTTGGCTTAAATGGCATTCCATAGACGTGTGGATATTATCCGGCTGAACAAAACGTGCATTTATCTAACAGGTTTGTTTTCCACAGGCCTTATTTCGAGCTATTACATCCATGAGAAATCCCATTGCTTACTTCCGGGTTTTAGGACGCGTCACTGCACCACTTGCATAAACCTCACAGCGGGCGGAACTTGTCATAAAGTCCGCGAAAATAAAGCCCACCCATTTAGAGGGAGGATATGATTGGTCAATTGTACTGTCATTTGACATTACTCTCTCATTGAGTTACTATAGCTGGCCCTCTGTGAATGTACAGAGGGACCAACAAGTTCCCGTCTTCACAGTAACTCGCAGAGACGGCATTTAACCCTTCACATTCCAACAGAAACTGAACGGGCCGATTCAAAGGATTTATTTATTTGGAAATGTTATTTTAAATACAATTAAATCAAGTTATTTTGTTAAAACTAATGAAAAATGTAACAAAAAAAAATATAAAAAATAATATTTAAAACAAAATGTATATATATATATGGCCACTTTATATATATATATATATATATATATATATACATATATATATATATATACTACTTTGCTGAAGGCCCTGCACCTCCACCACCACTCACATGCATGCCCGAGTATTATGGGGAAGATGCCACCAAGGTCAGGAGGTACTGCAGGAGGTGCCGAGATGCTGGAAACAAAAGGGTGAAGACACCTGTGTACTGCAGGAAGTGCCAGGTCCCTCTGTGCTTCACTGTCAAAAAGAACTGTTTCAAGGAGTGGCACGACTAAATACTGGAACATTCAGGTAGGTATAAAGTTCAGGTAGGTATAAAGTTTTGCGAGTGTTTATTTAAAAAAAAAATAATGCTTGTTGTTTTTACATACCTAGTGTGATTTTATTGTATAGTGTGTTGGTAAAATATTTGTTGTTTTTACAAACCTACAGTGTGGTTTTATTGTATAGTGCGTTGGTATAATGTTTGTTTTTTCATACCTATAGTTATGTTTGAAATAAATCTGCTCCAGTTGGAGTCAAATGTTACTTATGTTTCCTAATTTTTATTGTGCAAGTACACTTACACACACACCTACACATTAAAGTTAACAGATATGGTTCTAAACTGTATTGAAGTAAACATGTATTATTTTGAACTGTATTTTAGTGAACATGTATTGTTTGAACTGTTTTAAGTAATCACTATATATA
Organism: Lindbergichthys nudifrons; assembly: GCA_943590975.1. NCBI lineage: Eukaryota > Metazoa > Chordata > Actinopteri > Perciformes > Nototheniidae > Lindbergichthys > Lindbergichthys nudifrons. The sequence goes on from CALSBW010025693.1 coordinate 1,224, forward strand.
TTCTCTTCTCACTTACACCCACTGACCCAGATATCCTGCTACACACACATACACCTCCTCCCACCAGCACACACACATATTCTTTTCAAGGCTGCACAAAAGTCAGGCATAGTCAGGTAATTCTGTAAACACAAAGCCAGCATTTCCTGTATCATAATGTATCTAAATGTAAGATGTTTTAATAAATACAACCACATCCACAAAGAAAAGCTGCAATTTCAACATTACACATCCTGTATCATAGCCATGCTAATAACGTTTATAATAAACCAAACCGTTTGTAAATCATTCAAGATTTCAGCGAGTTAAGAGTATTTTTGTGCAGATCACTCACCAACAGCTACCATAGAGCGTACCAGAGTAGCGGTTGACTGTGGCAAGATGGCCACCGGTGAGCTACGCTGGCCACTCCTCCTTGAGCCATCTAGCCTTTATATATATCTATGCTTGTGACTGCAGCTGGTTGCTAGGCGACGGGGGAGGCAAAAGGTAGGGGCAGTAACTGCCGATGACGTACCAGGAAATGCTCCGTAGACCGTCTCATTTCGCAGTCCTCTGCGAGGCTGCCTCTGAATTGGGACACAGCTAGCTTGTGTTGACTGCCTGTTTGATCCAATACAACGCTATTTTATTAAATTACTCTTTTGAACTTTCCGAGACTCCATTCATCTCCTTTTTTACTTTCTCCTGGACTTGGAAACAAAGAACAGATCTTCATATCCCATCATTCAAGGGTGGTTTTCACTATAAGTAATGTTTATTTTTTGGACGGAAACTATAATCTTTTTTTTTTTTACTATGTTCAATCTGAATTTACTTTAAAATAAAAAGATCCAACTCACAGGTGTATCATTGCTTTGAGAAAAAAGATCATTAATTTACCCCTTTTTAGAAGTGAAGATATAGTCATTTGTTCTGGGCATGTCCTTTTCGAGCCTGAGACCTGAAAAACAGGCTTGGGGTTTAACAGGTTAATTAATGGTTCGGAAAGTGGCGCTGTACCTTAATAATATAAAATATTGTATTTGCGTGCATTTCCTGTTCGGAAAGTGGCGCTGTACAGAGAATGGCGATTTTATTTTGTCATTCTTAGCGTGCACTTCCTGTCCTGAGAGTGGCGGTGTCTTCTGAGGTTGGCAAATGTATTTAGTATCCTATCCATGTGATCATGTTTTTCATTTATTCTCTTGTTTTGTTTTTTACTATAATGATCATATAATGGTGTGCTTTACAAATACTTGCTTACATAAATGGTGACCAAACCGTTTGAGACCCACTGAGATTACTTAGACTGAAGTTAACTATTTAAGCACTTCTTTCTCACAGGAGAGTTCTTTTCCTCACTGAGCTGTAGTTATCAGAGATCTCAGTCTGACAGGAGAGAGCTCTCCTCCACCTTGTTGTAGAAAGAGCTCCTTATATCCGTTAGCTCCGAGCTAGCACCGGATGCTAACAACAACAATCCCCGTAACCGGTGCACGCTCTCTCTCTCTCTCTCTCGCTCACTCACAATGCGCTCGTGGCACACACACAGAGAGCCGATTTTGAATGACAAATTAAGACCCAGAAGTACTTGAACTTTACTGTATCATATTATTTTTCGATGGCTTTATTGTATGATGAATATGACAGATGAACAGATCGCCACTGGGCTTTCAACTAAAGACACAACCACACAAGAAACGCGGCATGTGTACGGCTCCTTATGCGTACTGCAATTTTTTTAAGTGCCGGAGCGGTGTTCTGGTGCGCTCCGGCAGCACTACATCCCTGTTTAGAAGTGCTTTCGTCTGGTTTTCTTTGAAGAAAAAGCCTTTATAATGTTCTTGAAATCCAACTCACGAAGAATGTCATGCTCAATGGACATCAGTGTGAGGTTACTGACTCGGTCCTGCTGCATGCTTGAGCGCAGTCTGTTTTTCCTCTCCTGCTTCTCCATCGCTATCAGAACCAGACGTACGTTGTAGTGGATCAAGCAACAAGTTATCACAGCGCTGTAATGCAGAAGATGAAGAGACCGGATTTCGGCGTGCATTCGAATATATCTGATTCTGTGGTCTTCTTCTCATTGGCTGCTTCGACGAGAGGCGTGTCTCCCTCTCGGCTTCGTACGTCTGTGATTAATATTGCGTAAAAAAAGAGGATTAGACGTTGTGTGTTTATTGTTTAACTCCACAAGTCATTTCTCCTTATATTCTCATTCATAACATTCTGTTGGCTACATTCTAACGGCTAAAAACAAAGACTATGTGAAACCGGAAGTGACGTATTTGTAAACATCCGGCTTCCTTCAAAATAAAGTTTTTCAAAATAAAACAGTGCATTTATTTAATATTCTTGAAACACATTGATTTTATTTTCTTACAGCTCCGAGGCCCCACGGCCGGCACCGCCGGTGCTCGGTACAGAACTCGTCTGTCCTTCCTCCTCATCCTGGCCTATAGGTTTAAAAAAAACCTGTAAGCTTTGGCATTTTTAAAATAATTGCTTGTCACGAAACTCCTTTTCTCTCAACAATTTTCTTTTCCGAGCGCCACTCTCAAACTTTTTCTTCTCCGATATTTTCACCTAGCTAGCTAACAAACTTCGTCTGTCATTCAATCACTCGCATTTGAATAAGTCACATGTCAAACACATTCATATTGGCTTTTGAGTGGTGCCCACGGGGGTGTGTTATAAATAGTTTCAATCACCAGCCACATACATTCAGATCAAATGATGGACAGAACACTTGACGAATTACAAAGCAATGCATTTTTTTATTGGCTCATGATAGGCCCCTGATCTCCTTTGGGCCCAGGTCAGCCCGTGCATTAAGGTGGCCTTGGCTGCAGCAAAAGGTATCCTTCAGGACTTGGCTGTGCAGAACCTGCTGGTGACGGGCTGTTAGTTGGTAAAAAGATGTGTCAGCAGTCAGAACTACTTCTTCAATTTTTTATTGGATCAGATCCAAGGACCCAGCTTTACAGCAGCTGAAAATATTGTAATACAATATAGCCTAGAGCAGGGGTCTTCAACCTTTCTCCATCTGAGAGCTACTTTGAAAAAATTTAAGTGGCCAAGAGCTACTTGGATCACATCTAGGGTGACCAGATGTCCCGCTTTGCGCGGGACTGCACAGCATTTGCACGACTTTTGGTGCATCCCGCAAATTGAGACGATGTCCCGCATATTTCATTTTGATCGGCTAAAACGCTTTTCTAAAATCAGATTTATCCAATGGCTGTTGAGAAAGCAAGGAAGGCTATCATCACAGGGCCGTGTTTGCTGTAAATCAAACTGTAACACACGGCGGGTGCTGGTCAAGTGTTAACCAATGAGAGTAACTCACTCACACACACCCCCCCGCGGCCCCGCCAAACAACAACAACGAAAGTCAAGAACGCAGGCGACGCAGCAGGTTATGGAAAATGGAGGAAACTGAAACTACAGCTAAGAAGAAAAGAAGATGCACATACAACAAAGACTGGGAAGACACTTACCCGTGGGTGAAGCCAGTGCAGGGCGACTCAAGAGTTTTTTGCAATCTTTGCAAGAGTAATTTTTCAATTTCACATGGCGGTGAATACGACGTCAAAAGACACAGAGAATGCGATTCTCACAAGAAATGTGTCGCTCAAAAAGAGACATCCCACTCTATGGAGACATTCCTACTCAAACCAAAAAATGATGGCCACTCAGACAAGGTGACAGCAGCAGAAATAACCAGTGTTTACCATACAGTGCAACACTCCCAATCATACCGGTCAAATGACTGTGACAAGCTAGCGCCGACCATTTTTCCAGACTCTGAGATAGCAAAGAAAATGTCATGTGGTCGTACAAAAGCAGCGTCCATAATAACAGATGTGCTTGCCCCTGCCTCTGTGGAGAGTTGTTTGACAGAGTTAAAGACACCAGTGGTTCTAGGTGACAAAATAGCCCACACACTGTATGGGGGGGGGGCACCTGCTGTTTCTGTGATGGACAAAACTGAAACCTATTTTATTTTATGTATTATTATGTTTTTGTTCCCTCCTGGCCAGTTTTGATTTGTATTTATGGTTTTATTTTATTTATTAATTTATGTTGTGCCTACTTTTACAGGTAATACACTAGTTTAATTAGGAAGATGCATTTCTAAACACCTGAAGTGAATAATGCCTGCTGCCTTGGTTAGCCTTAGTTTACTTTTCTTTATTAATGTCACGATCTGTCTGTGTTGTGTTTTGTCTTGTCTTATTCGGTCTCTGGTTTCCTGTATCATTTTGAAAGGGTGTTCACCCCCTGTCTTGTCTGTTGATTCCTGTCTCTGTGTTTTCCCTCCTGTGTCTGATTTCCTGATTGTGTTCACCTGGTGCCCCTGTGTTTTGTCCTCCCTCCTCACCTGTGTCTGTTTTTTCTGTCTGTCTTTGTTAGATCATTGTTTGTCTTTGACTGTGTCACGGTTTTCAACATTTAACCTTGGAATAAAGGAATTATCTTTGAAATCTGCATTTGGGTCCTGCCTGCTTCACTCAACCCTGACAATTAAGATGCTAAATTGTTACTGCATTTTGACCTCACTTTCTGCTCTGTTATATTTTTGTTAAGTTTTTATCTGCATTGTTTATTGGATGCTGTTGAATAAACCAAATGAAACAGAATAGAAATTAACTTGGGGGGGGGGGGGCTGTTGAGAGGGTGTCCCACATTGTCCCACACAAACATAAACATACTCCTTGTCCCACATTTGGTTTGTTGGGACCTGGGGCCTCATTTATAAAGGGATATACGCTCAAAAAATGGCGTACGCCAGTTTCTACGCAATGTTTGCGATTTATAAAATACTAATTTGACGGGAAAATGTGCGGTCCTCCACGCAAACTCTAACCCATGCGTACGCACTAAGCACAACAACGGGAGAGACGAGAAACTGCGACACTGTTGGCAGAAGGAAGAATGGAGAGAAATATGTGGAAATAAATCAAATGTTACCTCATTTATCATATGAAGAATTCATTTTCAAACATTGATTAAAGCCAATGTTAAAATGATTAAACAAACGCCTGTTTGAGACTCCTCAGTGCACACAAAAACATAACTTGGAGAAATAAATAAATACGGATGTTATTTGAAACCACCTCGAATATGTTGGGTTAATGTTATGAAATGTTTTCTCATAAATGATGCGGTAAGCAGGAGGACAGAATTACGTCTAAACTGACGCCGTTTTGCTTTTCTATAGGTTGTAGATACGAGCATGGTTTTATATACAGATGGAGCGTCTTATTTCAGACAGTTTGAAACGCGAGGTCCGTGATTGGTCCGTGATTGGTCCGTGATCGGCCCGTGATCGGCCCGTGATGAAGAGCCGGCCCCCAGTCAGAGTTGATACCGCCCCCGTGATAGATAAATGTAATTATTGTGAAGCCAGCTGCAATGGATCATTGATCCACCAGGAGGTGCAGTGGGGTTCCACACTGGGGCTCATGTGAAATCAACTTCGATACATTACGCTGGATGTACAGTATGTCTGGTACTAATGTATAGCGGATCTTTGTTAAGATCCATATGTCACGGATAGGATCAAAGTCTGTGCTAAATAAGACATGTAATCATTTACAAAACATCACCATGTTGTTATTTAACGAAATAATGTTGTTTAGTCAAAAAAAACGAACGAGAGGAAATGCAGCCGGCTCTCGATTTTTAATCCTAATTTAATCATCATCTTCACCACGATCATTTATGTTTATGTTGGCCGAATTGACATGAAATCACTGACAAATATGAATATTCTGTATTCAACTTCATTGAAACGATCATGATGGGTGTTCTTTTTCCCCACAATGACCAAGTCGCTGCAAATTATCCCGTTTATTACATGGCCACATTCTCAACAAAGTAACGACATGACTCCCAATGCTTTTATGGATTTAGAAAATGTTTTTATTGATTTAAAAAATAGTTGTATGTTGTTGTACCTTTTCTCCTCCTTATCTCTTTCATGACTTTTTATTTATTGCTTTATAACAGCTGTAATAGTTCGTTTAGAACAGGCACCAAATATTTCAAATGTCTGAAGTTAATAAATACATTCTCAGTGTTCAAGTCAATCACTGACGATGCTTACGATATCATAAAAATCTAAGTGTTAATGATTGTCCCCCAAATAAAAGAACCCAATTAAAAAATATTTGAAATCAGATGAAAACAAACTGTAACGGACCCTGCCGTGTTATCTATGATTACTATGCCTTACTGTACATTCATAATTTCAGCCGGAGGGAGGTGGGCGGCGCTGCGGGAGGAGCAGATTGCGAGTGAGGTGCCTGTTCTAAACGAACTATTACAGCTGTTATAAAGCAATAAATAAAAAGTCATGAAAGAGATAAGGAGGATATATATATATATATATATATATATATACAGTGCAATAAGCTTCTTAGTGCAATAAGAAGCTACAGGGACGTTAATCTACGTCGGTAATATTAACTTTATTTAATACAACATTAACGGTACAAGATTTAATCATACAGCCCATGTAGTATAATATTTTACAAGTGATGAATTACAGCAAACATGTGCAATATATCCATTATTACAGCTCCGTGGGCTGGCAGTAAGGCGATATGGGTCTGTTCTTATTGTGCATCCATGGGTAAATATAAACGCATGTAGTGCTGAACACGTAACATGAACGTGCCGGGCGGCGCGGTCCCGTGGGTTAGATGCGCGTTCATAATAGAGTGGCGAAGTCACGCCCACTTACTTCCGGGTAATGGGACCTTATTTCGGAAAAATTATGCATTGAAGTCAATGGGGAGAGAAAACTTATCTTTCGATACCGTTTGAATTGTGCCATGAATTACACATATGATGTTTGTCAATCTTAAAAAATCATTTCCATGTCAAAAAAGTCACAGTTTGTCGTAAAACTGTTGAAATATAAGACTATGAAAAATACGTAACTAGAAAGACTACAAATCCCAGAGTCGCGTAAGTGATGTCACAATTGTTTTCCTCCACCATTCAGATACCTAAAATCAGCGCAATATAGATATCATCTATCTATATGGCGCTGGCTAAGATAAGATAACTTTAACAAGATGCCTGTGTGCTTAGTACCAGGTTGTTATTATACCAGCAATGGGTCTTGCTCGTTCTTTTGCTTCCCGTCTGATGAAAGGACCAGGAGTGGCTTGATCAAGTTAGCTACCTAGCTAGTAGCTAGCACGTTAGTTAGCATTACAGCCATGTCATTTTTATTAGCCTTAACATGAAGTAACATTAAGTAACCCAACATGTTAAACAGTAAGAGTAGTAGTCATATTTCGTGAACCCTTTGAAGAGTACTGTCACCGGTGTGATCATTCTATAATACACACTTTAAGACCGGGGGAGAAATGCTAACGCTAGCCTCTGCGATCGTTTCTACTTCATGCTATCTGCACAAATGGTTGACATTAAACATTAAAACGACCAGGCAGTTCAGAGAGAATCAAAGGAAGGCAGGCAGGCAGCTTTGCATGACATTCTTCTGGACGTGTTTCATTGTGTTGTGAGGGTAGTCAATCGTTTTGTTGTTGACAGTAGTGACGTCCATCTTGGTGACGTGTGTTGTTGACCAGAGATGTAGTTCATTGAGCGTTTCACACAAACAAATGTGTTACTTCACAGTTTTACGACACATTTTTTTTTTTTTGACTTACAAAATTATCTTTTAAATTGACAAACATCATATGTGTAATTCGTGGCACAATTCAAACGGGATCGAAAGATAATCTTTCGCTCTCCATTGACTTCAATGCATAATTTTTCCGAAATAAGGTCCCATGGAGGTCCACCGGAAGGGGAGGGACTTCGCCACTCTATAGAGTGGCGAAGAGTGGCGAAGTCCCCTCCCCTTCACCATGTTTTTATTTAACAAAATATTCTACACTAAATCCTAATCTTATATTATAAAACATCACCATGTTTTTATTTAACAAATCAATCTACAATAAATCTTAAATTATGGTCCTATATTTAACAAACTATGCCTATCTGCGGCCTATCTACAGTTTTCCTATCTGTGGCGGTAACCAGGGCGAGGTGTTTCTGGATCCGTTTTCCGTGGGCTCCTCAGTCTCTCGTTTACCCGGTTCCTAATTTTATGCCACTGGTCCGTGGTCAGGGCTGGGAACCGACGGGAGACACTGGACTCAAGTGTCTGCCTCACATTGAGGGGAAGAGGCATTTTCCCTTTGCTCCCACTCCAGTTAGTGACTTTGACCATGTTCTCATATGAGTGAAATGGTAACATGGCCATGAACATATCACCCGCAAATTTGAATGAATACCTGTTAACTTCACATCTTGTCACACACTTTTTGGAAGAAAAGACTGACCCAAGATATCTTGGTTTGATTTGGAGAAGGCTTTTAAAGCCTATTGTATACTAACTCTTCCCGTCAAGAATATGAATAGAACTTAGATAGATCACTTTACATTTGTGCGAATGAATAGCTTAGCTACTTGGCACTAAGAGTATGATATGTCTACCCTTTCTTTTCAGAGTGTAATATCTGCATTTTCTCTTTTGGTTTGAATAGGAGAAGGGCAATGGTTATCGATGGTGCTTTTAAAGCCTATTGTATACTAACTGTGTGATTTATATTGCTTTTCAAATGCATATAAGCCCCCCATTTATAATTTCCCCCACCACGATCATTTATGTTTATGTTCGCCGAATTGACATTAAATCACTGACAAATATGAATATACTGTATTCAACTTCATTAACATGTTATTAATGTGCCTAAACTCAGTAATTCACTAAACATATTTATATTTTAATATAAACAGTTAGTGAAGTAACACTAACTGGCTGTTTCATTCGAACATAACGCTCCAAATATGACTGTTTCCACTCGGGCTTCAATACAGCAACACCATTGTTTGGTTTGTCTGTAAATTACTAAATTAGTTTTTAACTGAAATGATCAAATAAAGTCAAAATGTCACAGTGTTTACAAACATTGACCATACAGTTCACCAGCCCCCACTGTTGAGTAGGCTATACTCTTTGTTTAAAACTAATTGGCCATCGGAATGTGTGTGTCCCAACCCCCCCCTCCCCCCTGTGATATCTCTTCTCCAGCAGTCTGTAGGTTTGTGTTCGCATATTTATGCTGTCGCAGTTACAGTTTGTTTTCATCTGATTTCAAATAAACAAAGTCTTGGCTTTCAGAATATTAAACTTGTTTCGGCAAATTTAGATGATAAATACAACTATGGCATAACAACAGCCGGTGTTTATTTGATTCGTTATTCATTTGTTTAAGCTCAATAAGGAAGATTTAAACTTTCACACGCAGCTTTTTCCAGCGGTATCCATACATCTCTTAATTTTGACCTCAAAGTGCACCAGATTGATGCATTTAACTTCAATATAAAGAAAAACATCTTCTGTTGTAACAACAATAACATTATAAATAGTAACATAGCTGATTCACCATCCCCCACCCCCCTACTGTATGTTGATTTTGTTTGCCTACATGTAAATGGGTGGCATTTAGTACCCCCCTCTGAGTGAATACCTGTTGAACCTGTCCGGGGCTAAGCCCATAGGACGATGCTCTGATGTCAACCCCCCCCCGTTGACAATTCACGAGCGTCTAACTCTCCCCCCCCGTCGCACCTTCTAACAGAGCCCCCCCACATATCAAATCCCAATTTAACCCCTGGCCTCTGGAGCAGAAATGAAAGAGTTTTAAAAATGTTTACGTTTTGGTAAGTTTTTAGGGAAATGTTGTAATATTGCAACGTTGGCCTTAGGTGGGAGCAGAATTTCTGTATTTCTACTCACATTGTCTGAATAAATATATTGAACAACTAAGGGTTAATTTGAAGGATTGATTGCTTACTTAACCCTATATCAGTATATAGCATGAATAATAATCACACATCACTCATATTTGTTATGAATAATCATTTATCATTTATTAAATAGTAAGCCGCTTTGGATAAAAGCGTCAGCTAAATGCAATTTATGAAAACCTCACTCAGGATTTTTTAACAAGTGTTTTTATTGCTCTTGGGGCATTAAAAACAAGATTTTAACTTTAGTTTTTTATATAATATCTGCATTTTCTCTTGTGAAAAACTAAGTCTTACTTTGGCCATAGCTATTTAATATATAGCGCCATCTCCTGGTTAAATCCTGAAATTGAAAATCTGGCAACGCCCTCTTGGAAAATAGTGGGAGGGCTTAACATTCCTAGATACTGGTCTTTGGCTGGTAACTGGCTGGTAAGTGGCTGGTAACTGGCTGGAAGCAGTATGCTGGAGTCTGAAATAGAAGGCTCCATCTGTACTATCACGTTTAATCATGTTTTATGCCGTTTGCCAAGACTTGATAAGTCGCTCGTAAAACACAGGATGTATGGAAACTAAGAACACCATATGTAGTAAATTGTACAGCTAATATAACACAACACATTAGTTGTATTTCCTTTAACTGGTGGATTATGGATATATAGTTGCTGATACACAAATGATGATGATAGCTGGAACACAAACTACCAAATACAACAAAATAATTCAGATGCAGTCATGACTCCACTCCAGAGGGATTCCCCGATCATTTCTTACAGTTTCTCATCAAGGGGGGGTCTCCTGTCTCCGGTACAAACACACTGCCTGAGGAAGGTTATGTGTATTTTTTTTGTTATTAACTTTTTTCGGACCACTTATTTATTTATTTTGGTGACGATCCGACCTCCATGCTGCTACTCTGGTTCAAACTGCATCCACCAAACAATATGATTTATCTCGACCTCCCCAAAATAACCAAAATCTGACATGGTGTGAGATGTCTTTTTTAGCTGTTCGGTCGTAATTTCCTGCGATCTTCTTCATGCAGTCAGTCTGAATGAATGAATGAATGAATGGGCGTTTCTTTGACTATTTATAGGCGTTACGTGAAGCCTGCAAAAGCTGCGCCGCATTTCGAGTCGATTGTGATTTATAAAGGGAAACAGGCGTAGGAAATGCCGGTACGCACTTCCCTCGCCGGTACGCGATGTTTTGTGAATCGGAAAATGTCGGAACATTTCTGTACCTATTTTTTTTGCTTTGTACTACGTAAGCAACCTTCACACGTCAATCCTACGCAAGGCGTTATAAATGAGGCCCCTGGTCACCCTGATCACATCGCTTACATTTATTCAAATAGCACTCATAAGTTGAATTAAGCTACTTTTGTACACGTGTGAAATTGCAATACCCAAAGCTTATCAAAAATCTTAACTTCCCATCAAGGTTGTAAGAAATTAAAATCAATGTTGATATGGCTTAATTTAAATCAGTTTTATTCTAAAAACCGATTGTTCACACATGACTTAAATCTCATCATTTCCGGTTAGCATTAGCATGTAGCGAATGCTACGTTTTGAAACCGTGAATTGAAGGTGAAATGACATGTGATGTTGTACCGTAAACACACTGTTTTTTAACACTCATTAATAGAGAACCGCAGTGACGCATCCTAAAACCCGGAAGTAAGTTAGCATTTTTACCACGTCCGGTTCCTTCAACAAAAAGCAATGCAATTTCTCCATAGGATTTTGGAAAATAGCTCGAAATAAGGTCTGTTTGACACAAATTGAAGAGACAGATCACGTTTTGTTCTACAACATTAAATACATCAGCAGTGACCCCGCTGGTGATTTTTGAAGAGTTTACATGTCTGAAAAACTATGGTTGTTAACATGTGGCTGAATAGGACTACAGAAGTTGTCCAGGCCATTTTACGTCATTACACCGAACACAAAAAATACTCCCGCTAAGTTTGTTTGCCCTGTTCTGTTTGAAAGCAAGTACCTGCCTCCTGCAAACTGTTCAAACAAACGCTTCAACTTGTACCATTTAGAATCTCTATGTTTGAATATGGATCTTAAGTTGGCGTGACATTGAAGCAGCGACCCTGCTGTAGTTTGTTTATAGCATAACGTTAGCATTTTGCTTCTGGCGACTAGATTTATGATTGGAAAATTATAAAAGTAGTGGATATTATCCAGCTGAACAAAACGTGAGCCATCTCTTAAATTTGTGTCAACCACAGACCTTATTTCGAGCTATTTTCCAAAATCCTATTGAGAAATTGCATTGCGTTTTTGACGAAGGAACCGATAGGAGTTTACTTCCGGGTTTTAGGATGCGTCACTGCGGTTCTCTATTGACGCTGAAATAGTGTTATTAGGGAATGTTTAAATAACCACAGACATCAGAATGATGTAATTTAGCAGCAGAAAACGGCAGGATAAAGTGGCGAAGTCCCTCCCCTTCCGGTGGACCTCCATGGGACCTTATTTCGGAAAAATTATGCATTGAAGTCAATGGAGAGAGAAAGATTATCTTTCGATCCCGTTTGGATTGTGCCACGAATTACACATGATGTTTGTCAATTTAAAAGATAATTTTGCAAGTCAAAAAAAAACAAATGTGTCGTAAAACTGTGAAGTAACACATTTGTTTGTGTGAAACGCTCAATGAACTACATCTCACCAAGATGGCCGTCACTACTGTCTTGTCAACAAAACGATTGACTTCCCTCGCTATCACCACAATAAAACACGTCCAGAAGAATGTCATGCAAAGCTGCCTGCCTGCCTTCCTTTGATTCTCTCTGAACTGCCTGGTCGTTTTAATGTTTAATGTCAACCATTTGTGCAGATAGCATGAAGTAGAGAAGATCGCCGACGCTAACTTTAGCATTTCTCCCCCGGGCTTAAATGGTGTATTATAGAATGATCACACCGGTGACAGTACTATTCAAAGGGTTCACGAAATATGACTACTACTCTTACTGTTTAACATTTTGGGTTACTTAATGTTACTTCATGTTAAGGCTAATACAAATGACAAGGCTGTAATGCTAACTAACGTGCTAGCTACTAGCTAGGTAGCTAACTTGATCAAGCCACTCCTGGTCTTTTCATCAGACGGAAAGCAAAATAACGAGCAAGACCCATTGCTGGTATAATAACAACCTGGTACTAAGCACACAGGCATCTTGTTAAAGTTATCTTATCTTAGCCAGCGCCATATAGATAGATTATATCTATATGGCGCTGATCAAAACAATTGTGACATCACTTACGTGACTCTGGGATTTGTAGTCTTTCTAGTTACGTATTTTTCATAGTCTTATATTTCAACAGTTTTACGACAAACTGTAACTTTTTTGACATGGAATTTATTTTTTAAGATTGACAAACATCATATGTGTAATTCATGGCACAGTTTTCTCTCCCCATTGACTTCAATGCATAATTTTTCCGAAATAAGGTCCCATTACCCGGAAGTAAGTGGGCGTGACTTTGCCACTCTATTTGCATTGGACACGCCCCCGTCGACGCCGGACAATGGGAGAAGACTACAGTTGATAAGCCGTGATGGACAGGAAGAATCTATCTCTTCCTACACCCCAGCTGACCCAACGCGGATGGGACCAACAGCTGGAAGGGGGAGCCACCAACTCGCACATTTCATTGTATATCACCGCATCATTTGTTTAATTAAATGCTGTTAACTTTTATAAGCTTCCCATGACTCTTTTCAGTTTATCCTGATCTCAGGGCTAAAGAAATCCTAAAAATTGGCAATCCACGAAGGGACTCTGAGACGGGAGAGTGCTAAGAGTAGGAAGGCTACAAGCTAACTAGCATCACACCAGGCTGCACAAAGGGGAGGACAGGCTACAGGCTCACTGCTGGCGCTTGCATAGGGCCCAAATGAAAGGTTTAATTCAAAAACGGAATAGTTAAATAACATATACATTTGGTGCAAGCGTTGGTAGTGAGCTGTATATTGATAGGGTCTGTGGAGTGATGCGGTGATAACTAGGGATGTCCCGATCACCTTTTTTTGCTCCCGATCCGATTCCGATCATTTGATTTTGACAATCTGCCGATACCGATTTTTCCCGATCCGATCTTTATGCAATGCATTAAGAGAAAAAAAAGGTAACGGATAACGGCTGGTCATCCAACGCGATGAATTCAGCTATCTTGGCTGTTATTTTTTTGGCCTTTTCACTGTTCTGGGGCAGTTTCTCTTTCCTTTTAAAAGTCTCTGAAAGTGTCGGTTGTTTCAGTGCCGTTACCCGAGTGGCCGCTGTGTACTCGTCGTGTTGTTGTTGGTGTTTGTTTCTCAGGTGGCGTATTAGATTGGTCGTGTTGAACGTAGCTCTGTTCTTTCCTCCGCCTTGCAAACATTGCATCTGGATGTTACACTGCCTTCACTTTCAATTTTATAATACTTCCAAACTCCTGACATTTTCTCTGTCCCGACTCCCAAGTCACCAGCTGAACGTAGCCTCTCGTTAGCTTACTGCTACTATTAGACGCTGCGCCCACTCTGTTGCCAGATTTGAGAGAAATAAGCAACCAGGTCTATGAAAACAAGCCCAAAAGAAGCAACACATACATGATGTTGTGTAATTTTAAACCAAAACTAAGGCCTCAGGATGACTTCAAGACGTGAACATGGTCATTTTTGTTTTGTAACATTAAATAAAAAAATAAAAAATGTATTTATAAAAAAAAAAAAAAAAAAAAAAATTCCCGATCCCCGATTTTTTTTTCCCGATTCCGATCTTTTGAAAATCACGTGATCGGCTCCGATCCCCGATCACGTGATCGGATCGGGACATCTCTAGTGATAACGTGTCGATTGCGAGTGGTGAGTTTTTGAGACATAGTGTTTTTGTTTGTCTCTGTTATTGTGTGATGTTTTTAAGCTGGAAAGTATAGTAATGTGTCTGTGTTTTTAAGCCGGAATATGCATATATATTAATGTGTGTTTTCTTAAAGTTGAGTTAAAGTACAATATAGACAGTAGGGTCTGCTAAAGTTGAGTTAAAGTCCAATATAGAAGTAAGCTAAAAAAGTCCTATTTTGATTAGGCCTGATAAGTGTAGGGTCACTATCAGTGGTTATTCTGTTGTGTTTTTATCCAGCATTCCGTGTAGTTTACGACGGGATAAACGTTGATAAAAACGTTAAATAGACGGCAGTCATTTGATAGTCTTTCATATAGTACCTTATTAGTTCCATAATAGCGTGTTAAACAACAACGGATAACCATATTGAATATAAAGTTAAAGTTAAATACTACGTTTTAGGTTGGAGGTTTATAACATTACTCTGTTTATTCTTAGAATCCGTCAGAGACGGTTTTCTAGAAGAAATTAATCAGAAATGAGGGTTGGAGACCTATTTTCATAGTCAACTAGATATAATTGTTATTATTTTTAATGTAGTGTTGTTTTGTGTTGTATTTCTAAACTATAATTTACCACACATGTGGTTTCTTTGTTACAGTTCATTTAAAGCCAGCCACCTCATGACCAGATCTCATGTTTGAGAGTCCATTGTGTTAATGTTAAGAGGTCCTTTTGTTCTTCAGGCCATATGTTACATTTGATCAGCATCCATTTTGTTTGACCCCATGAGGTCAAGAGTCATTCTGTTAGACCACCATCTTGTGAAAGACAAATCATTGTTCTTTTGTCACATGTTGAATTAGAAAAGAGTTCATTTAGCTAAATCGGTTTATCTATAAATATTGTAATTGGAGTTTTGTGTTTGCTAGCACCAGGAGATGAGTAAACTCAAGAATCTTTAGTGTACATACAGAGAAAAACACATATTTACACTCAAAATATCTGCATGTCATAGACAAGGAATTTAGATAATATAAATAAATGTTCACGAACAGTAATAAGTATAATAGAAAGTAAACCAAGGCCTATAGTCAATTTACATTACTGTGATCTGATTAGTGTGCTCTGCAGGTTTTTACTATTGTCCTAAGAAACAGTGGGATTTAAAATATGGAGATGATGTTTCGTAGTGTGTGAAATATATGTGAGTATTTCAATTTATAGGAGAAAATGGTTTCCTGAAAGAGTTGAGTAAATATGTAACAATGGTAGAAATTATTTTTAGGAGGAGTTTTTGTAATAACATTAGTAGACATTAATTTAGTTGTTTAGAGGGCATTTAACAACAAAGACAGATAGTATGATTAGAAACAGACAGAGTGGAAACGGTTGGATTTATTTAACCCCAGTGTGTTAGAATTTCTATAGGTAATGCGTCCTGAGACCTGGACTCTCCCTCTGCCTGTCAGACGGCTACGACCCTGAACCTCCAGAGCAGACAAAAGACCTAACCCAAGCAGGAGACTCCTCCTTCTCCATCGAACCGGCAGATAATCAGAGCTGAACCTACAACAACAACAAGACTGCATCCAGAACCATCTCCACCTGTGCCATTGTTGATCTGTGTTGGTTCTCTCGTGTCCAGGAAGAAGTTTAAAGAATAAGAGACAATGCAGTCTCTGAAAAGGGTCAAATTGGTTACTTTAAAGGGGACCTATCATGCAAAATGCACTTTTGTACGTCTTTTATACATGAATATGTGTCCCCGGTGTTCCAGGGAACTCACCAAGTGTCAGAAAACACAACCCTCTCTATTTTCCTCCATACCCAAATCTCTAAAAAAGGGGCTGCAACGGATCTGATGAAAACTGATCCAGATTTGAACACTGTCCTGACGTCAGGACAGTGGCGCTACGGCTATTGGGCCAACTCCACCAATCAGGAGGAGAGAGCCACGGCCATTGTCGTTCGAAAGCGCTGGAGACACTGTAGTACATATGCCAGGCCTGTCGATGGTGCTGTTCTCACTGAATCTGCACTTGCTAAAACAGGGATAAAAAATGTCAAATTGAGCAAAATGAGGCATGGCTAAAATGCATGATCTGTTTGGTATTTTGATTTTTTTTTAAATAAATATGCCTTATATAGGTATGGTCCTACACTATATTATTCAAATATAGCATGATAGGTCCACTTTAATTAAGTAGCGTGGTAATATTCTTCCCTTTTTAGTAAACCAAGTGCAACTAGAAAATGCATTTCCTGCAGAAAATGCGTGCGAATGCTGTAAACTGTGAACATTTGTGGCTGAATTTAGCTGAAAATGCAGAAAAAGCTGAATATGTTATTAGCTGAATGGTAGCAAAAATGCAGAAAAAGCTTAATATTTAAAAGAAAAGGTTTAAAAAAAGGTATAAACAACAACATGTATAGCCTTGATGTCCTGAAATAGCTGAATAATGTAATAGTTGAATGGTTTCTGCAGCTGAAAATAGGCTGAAGGGGTTAAATATCAGATGTAAGTAGTAGTGAATTAATTTGTATTAAGATGAGAAAAGAAAGTAAAAAGGCTTGGGAAAGCAGCAGAATATTTGAACTGCAAACTTTTGAACTAACTTGATGGTGAATTATCTGTCGCCATGGCAACGGCATTTGATGACACCCCATAATACGCTTAGATGTGTTGATGGCTGCATCGTTACCAAACCTGTGAAGTTTTGGGCCATTTTGATCATTTTCACTGAAGTTATGAGAAAACCGTGTTTCATGGTGAGCATTGTGTTGCCATGGCAACGGCATTTGAAGAAATCTCAAAACTATCCCGTAGATGTCTTCAAGGCTGGATTGTTAGCACACATGTGAAGTTTGAGCACTTTTTGAACATTTTCATAGGAGTTATACATTACATTAGGAGGTTACATTACTCTCTCTCTTCTCTTGATCGCCCTCTCTCTTCTCTTGATCACCCTCTCAATCTTCTATCGCCCTCTCTCTTCTCTTCATCACCCTCTCTCTTCTCGCTCTCTTCTCTTGCTCGCCCTCTCTCTTCTCTTGCTCGCCCTCTCTCTTCTCTTGCTCTCTTCTCTTGCTCGCCCTCTCTGCGGAATATTACTGCCAAAAGTCACGTGACTTTTGGCAGTAATATTCCGCCGTGACTGGCTCATACAAAGTCACACATGCTCACTCACACATGCTCCACGGCAGCAGGGGGCGCTACTGAGTCCAT
>CALSBW010025694.1:1195-40841 GCA_943590975.1 Lindbergichthys nudifrons
ATTCTAAGCTCCTCTCCTGGGCGCGAGAACATCGAATACTTCTAATACAGTGCAGTTTAAGATGTGAATAGTTCAATTAAAAGCAGCGGCAAAAAGAAAAGTCTTCAGCCTGGATTTAAAAGTAGTCAGAGTTGCAGTGGACCTGCAGGTTTCTGGGAGTTTGTTCCAGATATTTGGAGCATAATAACTGAACGCTGCTTCTCCATGTTTAGTTCTGACTCTGGGGACAGAAAGCTGACCAGTCCCTGAAGACCTGAGAGTTCTGGATGGTTCATAATTTAGCAGTAGGTCAGACATGTATTTTGGGCCTAAACCATTCAAAGCTTTATAAACCAGCAGCAGTATTTTGAAATATATTCTTTGATACACAGGAAGCCAGTGTAAGGACTTCAGAACAGGAGTGATGTGATCCACTTTCTTAGTGTTAGTGAGGACTCGAGCAGCAGCGTTCTGAATTAGCTGCAGCTTTCTAATGGATGTTTTAGTGAGACCTGTAAAGACACCATTGCAGTAGTCCAGTCTACTGAAGATAAAAGCATGGACAAGTTTTTCCAAATCCTGCTGTGACATTAGTCTTTTAATCCTAGATATGTTCTTTAGGTGATAGTAGGCTGATTTAGTAACTGTTTTAATGTGACTGTTGAAACTCAGGTCAGAGTCCATGACTACACCTAGATTTCTGGCTTTATCTGTTGTTTTGAACATTGCAGACTGAAGCTCAGCGCTAACTTTTATACGTTCTGCCTTGGCTCCAAAAACCATTACCTCAGTTTGATCTTTGTTTAATTGGAGAAAGTTCTGACACATCCAGTCATTGATTTGTTCAATGCACTTACTCAGTGTTTAAATTGGAGCATAGTCTCCTGGTGAAATTGTTACGTAAATTTGTGTGTCATCCGCATAGCTATGGTAACTTATTTTGTTGTTTTCCATTATCTGAGCCAGTGGTAGCATGCAGATGTTAAAGAGAAGAGGCCCCAAGATGGAGCCTTGAGGTACCCCACATGTCATATTTGTCAACTCAGATGTGTATTTACCTATAGAAACAAAGTTGTTTCTATCCTTTAAGTCAGGGGTTCCCAACCCCCGGTCCGCGGACCGGTACCGGGCCGCGAAATAGCTGTGAGTTTATCGTAATATTTGCAGAATTATAAATATATAAAAATATTTTATCATAATATTTTTTTTTAAA
Source organism: Lindbergichthys nudifrons (assembly GCA_943590975.1). NCBI lineage: Eukaryota > Metazoa > Chordata > Actinopteri > Perciformes > Nototheniidae > Lindbergichthys > Lindbergichthys nudifrons. Next base: position 2,388 of record CALSBW010025694.1, read on the forward strand.
AGTGTTTAATTTTCGCACCTATGCCACCAGTCATAGTATTTCATCCAGTAGCTAGTTAATCTTTCACCAGAAAACCGTTGAAAATGGCTTTTATAATGATCCGAGGGATTCGGCGGCTCAGCCTAAGGTCTCAGCCTCTTGTGCGCACGAGCATGTTACCGGTGCGCCAAGTAGGAAGAGGAGCGCACAGGAGACAACCGTTTGATTGCAGACTGTTATGTTTATGTGGGAAAATGGTGGTGCATACATTATTTGAGATATATTTCAAACTCGGACTTCATTTTAAGGACATGTCGGCCAGGGGTGTAGAGCTATTTGTTTAAGCACCGGATTGGCAAAACAGGAGAGTAAACCAGTCTGCCTTGATCTATGAATTAATGTCCGGGACTCTCACGGTATCTGCTGCCCGCAGCTGTTTTATAGAAGGAAACCCTCCTTCACTTCATGAAATGGCTGCAGCATCAGGAGGCAGCGAGACGTACTTGGTAAAGAGCTGTGCCTTTTTACGCACCGCCTTCGCTGTGTTCAACTTCATCAGAACAGTTTAAGAGTGACTGCAGGCTGCTACGTGTTAACCACACACACATCTACACACATCGAACTGCCCGATTACTCCCCCTTTTATTAGTTTTATGAAGGAGATGTCCAGTCAGTCACCAAGGCGCATGATGTGTGTGTGTGTGTTCTGCTCAGCTCAGCTCTGTGTGTTCGGTGTGTTTGTGTCTGTCCGACACTGGCATATATGCGGCTGTTCCCAAAATACATTTGTTTAATCTTAATCTCGATGTAGTGCTAAATGCTGTCGGGAGTGCACCGGAACGAACAACACTATCATAATATCTTCTGAAAACAAATGCCAGTGTCTGTCACACACACACACACACACACACACACACACACACACACACACACACTTTGTTAATATGTTTTGGATGCATATTGTTCTAGTATTTGTTCAGGCTGTTACATACAATTAGCCTCTGTTGCTACCTGCTGGTGGTGAGTAAATATTAAAATCAGTTCAAATTGACAACCGTTCCGCGATTTTTTTTTTAATGTATCTGCCGGTCCTTGGCACAATAAAGGTTGGGAACCCCTGCTTTAAGTAGGATTCAAACCAATTTAGAACTGTTGCCGAAAGTCCCACCCAGTTTTCTAGTCGGTCTAGTAATATGTTGTGGTCAACAGTATCAAACGCAGCACTGAGATCTAATAATACTAACACTGAAGTTCTGCCACTGTCTGTGTTTAAGTGGATGTCATTGAAGACCTTTACAAGAGCAGTCTCAGTGCTGTGGTTTGGACGAAATCCTGACTGGAACACATCCAAAGAGTTATTTAAATGCAAGAAGTTACTCAACTGTTGAAAAACTACTTTTTCAATGATTTTACCTAGAAATGGCAGGTTTGATATGGGCCTGTAATTGTTCATTACTGAAGCATCTAGATTATTCTTTTTTAAGAGCGGTTTAATGACTGCAGTTTTCAGGGCCTCTGGAAAAACACCTGAGTGAAGAGATGTGTTTACTATATGAAGTAGATCTGAGGCCATGCAATGAAAAACATCTTTGAAAAATCCTGTTGGAATAATATCAAGGCAGCAGGAGGAGGATTTCAGAAGTTGAATAATGTCCTCTAAGTTTTTATCATTAATCTGATGGAATTGTGTCATGATGTCTGAATTGATATTAGGTGGACACAGGGACAACACATTTGCTGTACCTGATGCAGAGGCACTGACTGCTTGTCTGATTTTCTGAATGTTGTCAGTGAAGAAGGAGGCAAAATCATTGCATGCCCTGGTGGATAGAAGTTCAGAGGCTCCTGACACTGGGGGGTTAGTTAGTCTGTCGACGGTAGCAAACAAGGCACGTGCGTTGTTTTTGTTTTTGGTAATATTGTCAGAGAAGAAAGACTGTCGTGCGTTTTTCAATTCCAAATTATAAAGGCCAAGTCTCTCTTTATAGATTTCAAAGTGAACCTGGAGATTTGTTTTTCGCCACCTGCGTTTAGCTTTTCGACACTCTCTTTTTTCTGTTTTCACGGTCATGGCCTTTCTTCATGGAGATATTTGTTGCCAGTCACTTCCTTTACCTTGGTTTTTATTTTTGAATTAAAATTATCTACTAGCTCATTTACTGAGATGTTAGCAGGGGCAAGTGTGGAAGAGTAAACATTTCCCTAGTATTTTCGGTTCAAGGTTCAAGGCTTTTATTGGTTATACGTAAATAGCTACAGTGTAGTTACGATGATGAAAATCTTAGGTCACAGGCTCCTCCAACAGTGCAACAGAATAAAACAGAAAAAATAATGCAAGTAAATACAAAAACAAAAATAGTAAAAACTTGAAATAGTGCAATAAGAGTCTATATACAAGTGATTGGAATATGATATATTAGATAAATAATTTGTAAGTAGCAGCCAGATGAATGTTATGGATGTTGTTTCTAAGTTCAGGTGTTTAATAGTCTTCTGGCCTGTGGGATGAAGCTGTCCCTGAGTCTGGTGGTTTTAGTCCGGATGCTGCGGTACTGCCTGCCAGACGGCAGCAGACAGTTGTGTCTCGTAAAATCTGTTAAAGGTCCCATGTCATGCTTTTCCGGTTATTACCCGTCCCCTTGTGTGTTATGAAGGTTTTTATGCATGTAAACGGTCTGCAGTCACAAACCCTCAAAGTACACCCTGTAGCGAGTAAAACTCTAACACAGAAAATACCTGTCTATGCTGCCCCAGAACGCCTCGTTGGAGATTTTTCTTTTTCCATTTTTTTCTTCCTGGCGAAACTGTGACGCGCTGGGGGGGGGGGGGGGGGGGTGCTAGTGGAGCCTCGCAGCGCGAAACTGTGGCGCGCTTACGCTGTAGGTGCGCCGCGTTTGGGGGGGTACCGGGGGCATGGGGCTCAACTGGTTAAAGAAATCTAGACCGCAAAAGAATTAAACAAGCGAGTCCCTGTTTTTCCTGGCTAAGATCAGGGTCCTTGAACACAACACGAGCCTATCATGTCATCACGTGGTATATGTCTCGTCTGACAGGGGTGTAGTGCTGACGGAGCACTTTAAAATTAATAAACAAGAAGACAGTTTAAAAGGGGAGTGATTTGTAAAATATCCATAAAGAAAAAGAAAATCTGCTTACAGTTCTGTTTCATATGGTGTTGAGAGATGTTTCCATAGATCTCTTAATTTTGCTCCCAAAGTGCACCAGATTGATGGTTTTAACTTCAACATTTAAAAAATAAATCTTCCCGGGGGAGCATGCCCCCGGACCCCCCTAGAGGATGTGAGGTCCCCCCCCCGACTTAAATCATGTTCACATGGATAGGATTCTAAATGTGCACACATCTTGTGTCCATATCTTTCTGTTTTGGTGGTCAGCCACAACCGTGCACGTGAATGCATGCGCGAGTCCTGGTAAGATATCTGGATTAAGAGGTTGTTTTTTCTTTGCACGGCATGAAAGAAAGGCGAAATGAATGGGCTGTGATTTTTGTTTTTTTAAGCAGGGGTTGAGTTCAATAATTTGTACGGCCCTCGGAGGATGTTGTAAAAATTGAAATGGCCCTTGAGAGCATAAAGGTTCCCCACCCCTGGACTAGACGGTCAAAGTCAATACACACTATAGACAGCAGTTCAGTAAAGTCATCTGCACAGTATTTGGGTGATCTATAGATATTTAGGAACAGAGCTCGAGAGGAGCATTTCAGCTGAAGGGCCACATATTCATAAGAAGCAAAGTTCCCATAAGATGTCTTCCTGCATTGAAGTAGGAATTATTAAAGAGTGCTTACCTGTTGTAGTTCAGCGGGAGTAGAGAACCGTGCAGTGACCCCACTGATCATGGAGGCGAAGGAGAAGGAGCCCACGCCATATCTGAAAATATATAGAGAGAGAGCTCATCATGGTGTACAGATGTAGCACTCCAGATACAACCCTGTCTCCTAAAAATTACGTTCCCACAGAACTAAACTGCATTCTCAATTACGTTTAGCTAGAAACGTATTTTCTCCCACATTACGTTTGTTATGAACGTATCTCAAATACGTTTATTTTCTACATTTCTTCTAGAAACATATTTTCTCCCACGTTACGTTTGTTATGAACGTATCTTAAATACGGTTATTTTCTACATATCTTTGCCATTTATTGTCTTGCTTATAATAATGATAATAGTCATTTATAAATATCATTTTAGAGCATACATTTGAAATCGACGATCGGGCTCGATATATGGTTAAATTAAAATCAGTAGGCGAGGGTGTAATTTCGGACCCGGTGGAAACTAGGGGTTACACTTTGGGGTGTCGGTAAGAACACACAAGATTCTTGGTAGAGGTTGATTTCCTTTACTTATTAATATCAACACAACAGCACAGTAATACTGCCATGGAGCAGGTTTAGTGTATGTGTGTGGTCTATAACAGAGAAACACACAAGTATAATTAGAATCTTGTACTTGTACGACCAAGTAAAGGCTTAGCGTGAGTGTCAGCACCTGATGACGATGGAATCTGACGAGGAAGACGCAACTATTTCTTGCACCGAAATGGGATGGGCACCGGAACCTGGTATTATTGCAGTGAACAAACACATTAAAACTTATTTCGGTTAACTACAATGCTTTTACACCGCTCACTCTGCTGCTGACACGCACCTCATCTACCCCAGTTACACAAAAACCTCTCAAGATGGCACTCGTAGCTACCCACATTCAAATGATCTTCAAGTGACTGCTTGCTCCTGTTTACAGACCTGCTGTGATACTGTCCAGTGTGATAGTGATGCCAAGTGACAACTTTATATAACAAAACTCTATTCAAACCAATGCTTTAAATGTACAGATATGATCATAACAGTTAACCTGTTAAGCCCGAGAGACCCCGGTACCGGGGCACTGCCGCAACATCTTGCAGGAAACAGTGTCTGAGGGCATGTTCATTTAATAAACTATGAATGTTTTATATCCATGTAACGAGAAGAAACTCATCTAACTGATCATTTTTTTTTTTTTTTAAAACCCACAATGCTAACGCTGAGCCTCTGAATTAGCAACGAGCGAAAAATGCTAACAGATCACTGCAGCAAAAAATCACTCACAAAACCTTATTATTTATCTTTTCTCCACATCCATGACATCGTTTCACATCGTGAGGTGACACAGAATCGAAGGGTACCCTCATTATCACTCAATTATACGAAATCGCGACGTTATAAACAAAAACAGACATCAAAACATGTGGCGCTAGGTAGCTAAAAATGCTAACATGGTTACCTTGTCTCTGTAGTCTACTCCAAAGTGGTCTTCAATGGCATTAAAACGATAAAAACGCTGCTGAAGTTAATCCATAGGTTAATCCAATGTGTCTGTGTCCCTTTGAAATGATTTCTGATACATGAGCAATAAAACTGCTTTTCCGTTTCTAGATGTCAGAGCGGGAGATAGCTTCACTCTCATGCAAAACTACATGCGCAAAGCCCCCACCTTTTGGTTTTACAACGTGTGTGTGTGGGGGAATCCCCCTTCGATTCTATTGGCTATAATGGTCAGAAAGAGGTGTCAACCATCAAAATCGACAAAGGGGGGCCAGAGATATGGAAAAAACTCAATTTCCACCCAAATCACCTCAGAGGTGGAGTTTCTTTGGCTAAACCTCTATAAAAAGGTCAAATATCACTTGTTTTGCATCAATCTTGATACAGGGTACTTATTATATGTTGTACTTTGGATTCCTAAAGCTTTTAGTCTACCTTTCCATCATCCAAGGGTAGTTTTCACTATAAGTAAAAAAGAATATTTGGACATTTACAGTTTTTTACTATGTAAAATCTGATTTTTCTTTAAAATAAAAAACATCTATATTGTTCTGACTTCTCTACATCCAACTCTACTTTTAGAAGGGAAGATATGTTCATTTGTTCTGGGAATGTCATTTTCGAGCCTGAGACCTGAAAAACAGGCTCAGGGCCTGGGACAAGGGAGACACCAGATTCTGTCTCCCTTGTCTTGTTGCCAGTTCGTTTCGTCCCATGTGCCTGACTGCCAGCGTGAAGTCCATGTTTTTTTCTGCTAAGAGCTAAGAACCGAGTTTTGGAATTTACTTTATCCTTTGCATTTTTGATACTATGTTAACCTTTTCCTCGTAAGAGTGTTTTTTGTTACCTTAACCTGTTACCGCTACGGAGAGCTCACAGTGCCACTTTTTTCAGTAAAGACTTTCTTTTGTACTTTGTTTGTCGAGTCGTGCTTTTGGGTTCATACTGGTTTGCCTAGCCGTGACACATGTACACACGCACACACATAACTTGTAGATTTCTTTAGTGTTTATAATTGTTATCTTTTGAACAAAATGCTGGAAAAATATTGGCTATTGTTAAATGTCAAATGTTTAATTGCCGGTCTATTCTGCTTTATTATTACTTAAAATATATTTTATTTATTGTTTTTATTTTTGTGATGTATATTATTATTTTCAATAATATATTGTATATATTTATGATTTTTTTCTACGAAACATCTGACAGTTAATGTAAACTTGGGCTTTTGCAAAGTAAAATGACATGTTTTCTTTGTGTTTTACATGTAAATGGTCTTAGATTTCGTGAAGTTTGCTGACGACACGACCGTCATCGGCCTGATCACCGACGGCGACGAGACGGCGTACAGAGAGGAGGTCGAAAACCTGACATCTTGGTGCCAGGATAACAACCTCCATCTCAACGTCAGCAAAACCAAGGAGCTGATTGTGGATTACAGGAAGCAGCAGAGAGAGGGACATATGGTGGAGAGAGTCAGCAGCTTCAGGTTCCTCGGTGTCCACATCACTGAGGACCTGACACGGACTCTTCACACCACCACCATCACCAAAACAGCTAGACAGCGGCTCTTTAAAAAAAATTTGTATTAGTCAATTTATTGAACATGTTAGAAACAAAACAAATAATAATTCAAGGTTCAAGGTATAAAAAAAATGTATTCTCAAAGTTTCTATCATGTTCAAAAGCGGCAAGAAGAAGCTTAAAAACGTTTCTGGTCCTACCCCCCCTAGCGTACATTGTTCATGAAAATACAAGTTTAGGTCATCGTCATCAGCATCCGTGATATTGGATTCATTCTTTTAAACAAGTCATTATTTTGTACAAAACAAACAAAAATAAATAACTTTTACAATGACAAGAAATAGCAAGCATCACTTCACAGGTCCTGCTCAGAACCATTCAGGATTTGGTTTCTAACTAAGAGTTTTAGTTTAGATAAAGTTGCACAGTATTTCAGCTCATCATTATTACAGTTATTCAACAGATGAACACCATCTGTTGTGATCCAATGAAGTTTGGAATTTGTTGGTATGGGTGGTTTAAAAAAAATGCTGTTTCCTCTCAACATGTGTATGTTTTCTCTCCGTGTGAAAAGTCCCATGACATTATGAGGTCATTGTTCCGTAGGCTGAGGAAGTTCAACATGGACTCCAGGATACTCTGCATATTCTACAGGTGCACCATAGAGAGTATCCTGACTGGCCGCATCACGGCCTGGTACGGCAGTGCAATCATATTCCGTTTACTTTCATATAGACTCTTCTTGCACTGTTTCTATTCTATTTTATTTGAATTTACTTGCACTATTTTATTTGTTCTATGTTCTATATATATGTTGCACTGTTGGAGGAGCCTGTGACTTCAGTTGTTCATTGCCATGTCTACACTGAAGCTAATGTACAAATGACAATAAAGCCTTGAATCTTGAATTTACGGTATTTTTTAAAATAAGAACAGTAATCTTCTGTCTTTAAGCTTTTTTTATCATTCAAAAAAATATTTATTCTGTTTTTTTAGAGGTGTATGACTCTATTCTAACAATTAATATATGTATGTATAATATTTAATGGAATTATAAAAACATTTCTTGTAAAATTACAGATTTCTTTGGCAAGAAACGTGATAGTTAATGTAAACTAAGGCTTTTGCAAAGTAAAATGACGTTCTTTTATTTGTGTTTTACTTGTAAATGGTCTTAGATATATGGTACTTTTTTGTAATAATAAAAGTAATTTTCCGTATTTTAACTTTTCTTTATCATTTTTTAAAGATAATTATTCAGTTTTCTAGAGGTGTATGACTCTATTTTAACAAATAATATATGTTAAAAGAAAAAGATGTAATGTAAAATTACAGTAATAGAGGCTACTTGTGGTAAAGTAAGTTACTTTTTATTAACTTATCTCCATATATTTATTTACAATTTTATTTTTTTACAGTGTAGGTATAAATACTTTATTACTTATCGGATCTGCACAAACAAGATATTAGCAAGCTGAGATTCCACTAAACTTCACAAAAAATCGATCCATGTTGCCGCTCGTATAAGTTAACTAGCTAGATTTCACTGTTTCTCGTTATTTTTTTCTGACGCTGCGCCTCCCTTGAAGCTCTCTGGCGCCCCCCCGGGGAGGCGCGCCTCACACTTTGAAAACCGCTGATCTAGAGAATTCGAACGGCTCTTATCATGGCTGCCACTGAAGTACTTCCGGGTCATTTCACTCCGTTAGGAAGGTTCCTAAGAGAAACTGACAATTAGACTGCAGCCTTCCTGTCTGTAGCCCATACCGTGTTCCTGTTAGTGTTTACTTCCTGTCTGTAGCCCATACCGTGTTCCTGTTAGTGTCTACTTCCTGTCTGTAGCCCATATCGTGTTCCTGTTAGTGTCTACTTCCTGTCTGTAGCCCATACCGTGTTCCTGTTAGTGTCTACTTCCTATCTGCCTTTTTCTGGTGAATTGACTTTTCCTTTCTCTTTCTTTTTCCTCCTTAGCAACGTTCATTATAGTCCTTGACAACGGTCTGTACTACTGGATTGACAACCTGTCACATGTTATGAATTGACCAATCAGAATCGAGTATACAACTAAGCCGTGTAATAATGTCATTTATACAAGTACATTGAGAAGAGTAAAGCTACTCCTTTTAAGGTACCATCAAAACATTCAGAATAGACAACATACAACAAAGACACACAGCATTCATACATACATAAAATAATAACACAATAAAGTGCAGGAAATAATCCAGGTAGTATAGTATAGTTAATATGTATGTGTGTATAATAAATGATATATATTGCACATGGGTTATTGCACAGGGCGGAAGACTAGGCAAGGCAAGGCAAGGCAGGTTTATTTATATAGCACTTTTCTGTATGCGACAATTCAAAGTGCTTTACAAAACAAATTAAAATACTTTTTATGAATAAATACAGTAAAAACACATTATATAATGGCATTTCACAACAGGCATTACAAAGCAAAGATAATAAAAATAAACACCACAGGTATGCAATACATGTTTAAAAGGCATACTGTAGTTCGAATATAAGCAGCTCAATTAAAAGCAGCGGCAAAGAGATATGTTTTTAGTCTCGATTTAAAAATGGTAAGCGTTTCTGCGGACGTGCATGATTTGGGTAGTTTGTTCCAGAGTGTCGGGGCATAATAGCTAAATGCTGCCTCTCCATGTTTTGTTGTTACTCTCGGAACCGATAGCAGACCCGTCCCAGAAGACCTGAGGCACCTTGATGGCTCGTAATTGTGCAGGAGTTCATCAATATACTTTGGTCCTAAACCATGTAATGATTTAAAAACTAGCAATAGTACTTTCAAATCTATTCTTTGGCCGACTGGAAGCCAATGTAAAGATTTCAGAACCGGACTGATGTGATCCACTCTTTTAGTGTGTAAGAGTCGGGAGTCATCCGATAATTTATTCCGAACTTAAATTACTCAGACCTCCTAATTGACCTAACCGAAGTTATTGAGTCTATGTAAGTTTACTGCTTGGCTCAGATCCACCAACGGTCAGCAAGATCTCACCTCTATTAACTCCCCGAAGAACCAGGTTCAATTAACTGCTGTTTCAATTCAGACAACCCCCTAAATCTGTTTAAGCAATCCCGAAGGACTTTGATATCAGTAAATGAGGTGTGGCCCTACCTAAGTGTGAGTGTGGCAGTGTGCGATCTTACCTTACAAGCAGGAGAGGAGAGCCCAGATGTCTTTTAAGTTGTCCCAATCCAAAAGGTGGGATCAGTTTATTTGAAGAAAAATAGGTCCAAACTAATACAGGGTTTTTACCTTCTCTCGTTACAACATTATAATCGTACTAAACCTATCATGCTGTGATCATGTTCTAATATGAAACTTCAATTCACAGTTTTACATTTATTACCAAAGTTGTAACTTCAACTGCTCAATTCAGTTGTGACATTTAAAATCTCCCAATAGAATTAGAGGCCTTTCCTCATAAAAGATCGGTGATAACAAAAAGCACATTCAAACTTTCATTCTTTTCTAATCTAAAACCTTAATTCATAGTTAATTCCCACACATCTCAAGAATGATAGGTATATGATCCCAGCCCATTTAAAGAATGGTAGGTTTAAGAATTTCAACTGCCAACTCAGTTGTGATATTTAAAATCTCCCGATAGAATTAGAGGCCTTTCCTCATAAAAGATCGGTGGTAATAGGTTTAATTTCAACTGCCTTCTCAGTTGTGACATTTAGTTAAAAATTTCAACTGCCTTCTCAGTTGGTAGGTTTAAGATCCCAACTCACAACTCTCATCCAAACCATTCCCTCAGCATTCAATACACAGAGATTTACGCAATAGTTACCAAGTAACGAGAGAACCTTACCGAGAGCAAAAACCCAGCTCTAAGGGAGAGAGCGTTACCGAGAGAGAATATACCAGGGGATCCCCCCCCCCCTGCTCTCTCTCTCTCCAAAAAGCCAGTTCCTCCTCATCTGCCAGTGTCTTTATGCTCGAAAACAGGATAGAAAACCCAAAGACACCTCCTCCATACCCATATTTGTGGAAACTGGGCATGGCCTCTGGTAGAAAGAACTGGACATGACCAGACATATTCTATAGTTCTGGCATAAGACACACCTTCCCATGTTTGTGCAAAAAGGACATGACCCCTACTCTCGGCTATGACCTAACCACCTATTTTGGGGCCTCAATGTATTTCTCCTTAAGTCAGGAGCCCCCCTCCCTGTGCACTGCTGTGATGGGAGAGGGAAGAAACTGCCTCTTCTCTTATCAGTGACACCCATAAACCATTACAGGCCTTACACACTCAACTTAACAAACCACTTGTGTTTTGTTTATACTGCAAATATAGAACATCATAAAATATGAAGCATTTTCATTGTGGGTTATACAAGAATATGATTGATTATATTTGATTATAATTAACTTTCGTTTTAAGTATTCATCCTAATACGGAGATCTCAACAAGTGTTAGTGAGGACACGTGCAGCAGCGTTCTGAATCAGCTGCAGCTTTCTGATGGATTTTTTTGTCAGCCCTGTGAATACACTATTGCAGTAGTCGAGTCTACTGAAAATAAAAGCATGGACAAGCTTTTCTAAGTCCTGTTGTGACATTAGTTTTGTAATCCTCTATATATTCTTCAGGTGATAGTATGCAGACCTAATGACTGTTGTAATGTGGCTGTTGAAATTCAGGTCTGAGTCCATCACTGCACCTAGATTTCTGGCTTTGTTAGTGGTTTTGTAGTCTGCCGACTGAAGCTCTGCGATTACTTTTAATCGGTCCTTCTTTGCTCCAAAAACAATGATCTCAGTTTTTTGTTTGTTCAATTGGAGAAAGTTCTGAGTCATCCAGTCAGTGATGTGCTCAATGCACTTGCTCAGTGTTCTAATCGGAGAATAGTCTCCTGGTGTAATTTTAAAATAAATCTGGGTGTCGTCTGCATAGATGTGATAGCTTAGATCGCTCTTTTTAATAATTTCAGCCAGAGGTAGCATATCAATATTAAAAAGCAAAGGTCCTAAGATGGAGCCTTGAGGAATGACATATTTGTCAAAGTTGATGTGTAGTTGCCTATTGAGACAACGTTTTTTCTGTCCTTTAAGTAGGTACTAAACCAATTTAGAGCTGTTCCTGAAACTCCCACCCAGTTTTCTAGACGGTCTAGCAATATGTTGTGGTCAACAGTGTCAAATGCAGCGCTGAGATCTAATAATACTAAAACTGATATTCTGCCACTGTCTGTGTTTAAATTAATGTCATTTAAGACCTTTACAAGTGCAGTTTCAGTGCTGTGGTTAGGTCGAAAGCCCGACTGAAACACATCAAAACCGTCATTTAAAAACATGAAATGACTCAACTGTTGAAAAACAACTTTTTCAATCAATTTGCTTAAAAAAGGAAGGTTTGATATTGGCCTGTAATTATTCATTACGGTTGTGTCTAAGTTATGCTTTTTTAGGAGCGGTTTAATTACTGCAGTTTTCAGGGCCTGCGGAAATACACCTGTTTGAAGAGACTTGTTTACTATGTGTAGTATATCTGAGGCCATGCAGTGAAAAACAGTTTTGAAAAATCCTGTCGGAATAATATCGAGGCTACAGGAGGAGGATTTCAGATGCAGTAATAGTGCCAGAGTTCAGTGCCATCATTGTACTGGGTAAGAAACTGTCTTTGAGTCTGTTTGTCTTTGCTTTAAAACACCTGTAGCGCCTCCCGGAGGGCAGCAGGTCAAACAGGTGAGAACCGGGCTGGGAAGTGTCCTTTACAATGTTTGGGCTTTACTGATCAGGGAGGGGAGAGGGCAGCCGAATATTTTCTGTGCTGCTTTTATGACTATCTGAAGCCTCTTCCTGTCTGCCTCGGTGCAGCTGGAGTACCATACTGTAACACAATATGTCATCAGGCTCTGGATGGACGAGCAGTAGAAGGTCTCCAGCAACTTATGGCGCATTTCCACCACACGGTCGGCCTCGGCCACGCTCGGTACTGCTTGGCTGCGTTGGGCCTTAACAGGGCCGGCTCACTTCATGCTGCGCTTCCATTACAGTTTAGGAACTGGGGTAGTTACTATAGTAACGCAGTGTAGGCGGAGCCGTGACGTCATCTTCAATGAGAACCCCAGAAAAACATCACAGCCGTTAGCTGTTAGCACTCAGAGCTCACAGCTCCTCATATCTGTTCAGAAACTTGACAAAAAGTTAAACAAGTACAAACCACAGACTGTCTGTGTCATGGCGAGTACAGTCGCTGCTTTATTTATGTCTGTATAGGCCGTTGTTGTGAGTGTGGACGGTCGGAGCATATATTGAGTTAGCTTAGCTAATCTCCATCTAGAAAACACGCATTTTAAAAGGTTTGTCGCCTGCCGTCTGTCTGCAGACTTGCCAAAGCATTAATTCATGGTTTTTACTAACCGGTATCAGTATGTTGTTACTTCGGCATCATTGTGAAACGTGTATTACAATTAAATCACGGTCAAATATGTTCATCTTGTTGTAGTTGTAGCCCCCTTGCCAGCGATTCTCTCTCTAGTTTAGCATACTCAGCCCGACTCAGCCCTGTTTGTTGGCCCCGATAGAACCACGATTTTGTCGGGCCAGAAAAGAGGTGAAAAAGTACCCCCGGGCCGGAACTAGGCCTAGTGGAAGCGCAACCAAAAACGGGCCCGGCACGACACGGCACGCTTAGACCGCGCTCCGCGCCATGGTGGAAATGCCCCATTAGTGTCCACGTTGTTCTTCCTTAGCACCCTTCTTGATGAAAGCTGTTGTGTTATCTGTCCAGGAGAAGTTACATTACATTACATGTCATTTGTTAGACGCTTTTATCCAAAGCGACTTACATACATACAGTACTGTGGACAATCCCCACAGGAGCAATTTGGGGTGAAGTGTCTTGCCCAGGGAAACAACGACATGCTGACTGCAGTGGGACTCGAACTTGCTATACCCTGATTCGAAGTCCATCATACTTCCACTGAGCCACAGCCTCCTGCAAGGCAGGCAACTGCTTGGGGCCCCAGACAAGTTGTTGGCGATGAGGACGCCGAGGAACTTGAAGGTGTGGACCCTCTCCAAACACTCACCATTAATGTAGAGGGGAGCAAGGTGAGGCAGTTCCTCCTGAAGTCCACAATGATTTAATTGGTTTTTGTGGTGTTCAGTGCCAGTTTGTTCCCTGAACACCACGCTGAGAGACTCTGGACCTCACTCCTGTAGGCTGACTCGTCTCCTCCTGAGATAAGCCCCACCACAGTGGTGTCGTCAGAAAACTTGAAAATGATGTTTCTGGGTGGGCTGGACTGCAGTCGTGGTTGTAAAGCGCGTACAGGAGTGGACCCAGCACACAGCCCTGAGGAGAGCTGGTGCTGAGTGTGCGGGTGGAGGAGTGATGGGGGCCACGTCTCACAAACTGTGGGCGGTTAGTGAGGACATCTTTGATCCAGGAACAGGTGGGTGGGGGGAGGCATAGGTTTGACAGTTTGCAAACTAGAATGTCTGGGATGATCATGTTGAACGCTGAGCTGTAGTCAATAAAGAGCATTCTGACGTAGCTCCCACGATGTTGTAGGTGTCACAGTGCAGAGTGGCTATGGCGTCTTCAGTGGATCAGTTTGGGAGGGAGGCAAACTGGTGTGGTCCGAAGGTGGAGGGAGGCAGGCCTTAATGTGATGTAAGGCAAGGACAGGCAAGGCAGGCAAATGCTTGGGGCCCCAGACAAGAAGGGGGCCCCCGAGGTCCGACACAACTTTAAATGACAGCAGTGTCAATGTCATTTTTTTTGTTTTTTATTGATGCAAAGTTCACAACAACAAATTCAAAAAAAAAGTCAATTAAAGAGACATCATACATTGCCATAAGCCTAGATCAAATTCAGTTAATCTACAATAGTGGGGCAGTGCGCAACGTTTGAAATGACAGTAGGAGACCCTACTGGCCCCATCTGATCCATCTCAGTTCCATGCATGGTTCTGTGTTTACAAACACAGAACCATGCACGGGACTTTCCTTGATAACAAGGAAACACACTCAAAAATTAAGATAAATTATCCTTTTGTACCAAAAAAAAAAAGAAGACATTTTTTTTTTTTGCTATGGGCCCCGACAGACTCTAGAATGGCAACTGTGTAGCACCAGCCTCTCAAAGCACTTCATAATCACTGGTGTAAGTGCAATAGGGCGGTAGTCATTAAGGCCTGTGTTTACTTTCTTTGGAACAGGAATTAAAGTGGCTGTTTTCAGGCGAGGTGGGATGACAGCGTGTTTCAGGGAGAGATAAAGAATGCTGGTGAAGACCTGTGAGAGCTGGTTGGCCCATGCTCTGAGCACCTTCCCGTACTCCATCAAGCCCAGCAGGCTTCCTGGGGTTCACTGCTCTGAGCATCCGTCTCACATCATGCTCTTCTACAGTGAGCGAGTAATGCTGTGGTGTCTTGAAGCCAGCACAAAAGCAGTTCAGCTCCTCTGCCAGTGACAGACTTGAGGCCCCAGTTGACATGTCACAGCCCCTGTTCTGAAGGGCTTGCCAAACCTGACTGTATTGGCTGGGCAAGTTAACGCGTTATTATCGTGTTAATGCATTAATTAATTAACCTGTTAAGCCCGAGAGACCCCGGTACCGGGGCACTGCCGCAACATCTTGCAGGAAACAGTGTCTGAGGGCATGTTCATTTAATAAACTATGAATGTTTTATATCCATGTAACGGGAAGAAACTCATCTAACTGAACTTTTTTTTTTTTTTTTTTCAAAATAAAACCCACAATGCTAACACTGAGCCTCTGAATTAGGAACGAGCGAAAAATGCTAACACCTTACTGCACCGAAAATCACTCACAAAACCTTATTATTTATCTCTTCTCTACATCCATGACATTGTTTCACATCGTGAGGTGACACAGAAGATATGGTCATTTGTTCTGGGAATGTCATTTTCGAGCCTGAGACCTGAAAAACAGGCTCAGGGCTTAACAGGTTAACACGACAATTATTTTATCGCGCATTAACAGTTATTTTAATTAATATTATTCTTCGGAAAGTTCCGTTGCTCACTAGCTCTGAATACACTCATGCCCCTTTTCCACCAAACCGATTCCAGGGCCGGTTCCGGGCTAGAGCCTGATTAAGCTCTGGTTCTTCCTGTTTCCACTGCAGTGGGGCTCTAAGCACCGAAAACTGGTTCTTAGGTTTACACACACTTTAACACATTTTATAAAGTCAGGCAACACTAACCAGGCTTAGTGTGATTCTGTTTATTTTTACCTTACTTTGACCATCCGTTCGCTGTTATTGATCACTATGAAGAGCAGGTAGACGTGTTCCTGTTGTTTTGTGTTATAGCAGCTATCGGATAGAATCAATACATGGGCTACACAGGTTGCCATGTCCGACTATCACAGGTAGAATCATAATGAAAAATACGCCGTTAAAATATGCCTGTAGAAAACGTCTTATACCACAGAAACTTTCATAACAGCGCTGTGATGCCAAACAGCGTCAATTCATACTTAAACACATTCACTTATGGGGATGGGGGATATTTATCTGCTGCTTGTGTGACAGTCAGACAGTGAATACTTTTCAGCTGCCGTGAGTTAACAGGAGACTAAACTCTGCTGTGAGTAAACGGTAGACTAAACTCCGGTGGACGAGCAGCACTGCGGTCGGTAAATGCCGCTGAACCACATTAATAAATAATGAACCACGGCACTCTGGAGAAAAGTATAAAGTTGGAGAAGTAGTTATTTAATCTAATCTGTCTTCGTATGATTAAAAGCAACACGGTCATCGACCTGACGCAGTCCCCCATTGTTGTTGTTGTGAGCGGCGTTTCTGAGAAAATCTGCGACGTAAACGGTGATGTAATGACGCAGCACAAGTTGGGCTCTGAGCAGTGGAAACACACCTGGGGCTAAAAAGAATAACCGGTTTGGACACAGAAGAGCACGGAGCTAGAACTGGAACTGGTTTGGTGGAAAAGGGGTAATACAGACACGTTTCAACCAATGAGAGCATAGGGGGCGGGTCTAAGACTGCTGCAGCGCTCACATGAACGGAAACAGAAAGAAGTGGCGGGACAGAAACATGGAGGAAGTTACCAAACTCTTACATGGACATTTTACATCTCTTCAGAGAGAGGAGTTGATAGAACCAGAGTTATTGTAACCACTGCAAAGTTGAATTTTCTTATCACTTGACTCTGAGGGTAACTTCTATAACAAACTAGATAAAACGTAATGCCCTGGAAGTGGGGAAAATATTTGAACTGCTACTGTGTAAAGGGAATAATGCTGTTAAAAAGCAACTTATTGTTTAAAGTGTTCACAAACCAAATGTTATTGCACTTTTGTTCCTATAGCAATACAATTGAAATAAACTACTTCTGAATTCATCATTGAATTTTGTAAATAACAAAGTAACTTTGTCAAGTTTACCTGGGAATATAGTCAATGTTTCTAAAATCACAAAACTGACAAAAGGAGTGATTTCCCCGTATATAATGTCAGACTCACTTTGACTCAAAGCTAAATTGTTACCCGCCTGAAGACTCCATGGACAGTTTGGTCGGTTTAGTATGTTATCTCTCTGTTTTTTGTCACATACAGATGAACGTATATGAGTGTGCTACTCACTGTGTGAACATGTATTCCCACTGTTCCCTGACAAAGTCCCATGCCAGAAACTGTCCCACACTGTTGCTGGCCACGGATGTGATGACCGAGGTAGCATCCTGCTTACGGATCATAGTTGAGTTCAAGGTATAAGACAAATACCTAAAAAACAAAATAGTTGAATTTTAAACAAATCTCTTTCGACTGGCACATTCTCATCTAATCAAGAGCATTAAAAGGTTGAAAGACTGGCTGTCTGGTTATTTTCTTTAAAACATTTCATAGAAAAATCATGTATAGTCAATAAAAGGTATTTTAAGAACAACAATGGTATTTTAGATAATTTTCGACATGGCGTTCCTTTCTTTCATTTTTTGCACTAAAAAAAGTAAGCAGTAGTGTGCTGCTCTCTGCTCGCTCTCATTACTAATCTTGTTTTGAGTTTGAGCTTTGACAGTCACACCACAAAGTGACATTCACTCATACATGTAAATAGGTGGGGGCCAGAAGCTTGGTGGTGAAGTGACTACCCGCAAAGCTTGCAATAGTAAACTGTTGTAGTAGGCACCTAAACTCCCAAAGCTTTTCTCTGTTTTCTCCCTATTGTTTCTCTGAGGTCCCCTATTATGCAAAATTCACGTTTTCAAATCTTCTTTACATGAATATATGTCCCCAGCGTGTTAAGAGATTCAGATAGTGTCAGGAAAAAATATGTTCTCTCTGTTTTTCTCCTGATCCACCTATTTAAAAACCTGTATGAAAATGAGCTGATCAGTTTTTTTTGGCTTGTGTAACCATTAGCCAATAACCAACCAAGGTATCCCCTGCCCACCTTATCACCTGAATCTCCTCCTAGGGCACCATTATGTTTTTGAACCAATCACTTCGCAGAGGGGCGAGGCCAGCAGCAGCTCATTAGCATTTAACGCTACAGACAGAGAATCAGCACTTTTGAAACAGGGCTGAAACTGAGGGGATTATGGGATGCTGCAATGATCTGTTTGGTGTTTCAGCCAAACACTTTAGAGACATGTTTGTATATATCTGAGACCTATAATATATTGTTGAAAAAAAGTATAATAGGGGACCTTTGAAAAAAGTAAATGAAGAGGGGAAGTACAGTCCTCGATTAACACTTATCCTTTGTCTTAAATCAATGTTATTATTCTTTTATCAGGAAGTGCTTGTATCCAAACAAGAACCTACCCATTAATCTCTTCTCACCTGCCTGCAACTGGCAACGCAACACGAGGGGTCTTCAAATGTCTGAGACCCTCAGTTGTACTTTTTCTTCCCTCTGTTTAATATGTATGTATATAAATGGTTTGCTGTTGTTGTGGTATGTGCTGCAAAGGGGAGACAACAAGTCCTTTGCTTTAATCTTTTCACTTTTTCTTTTCCCTATTTTGTTTATACATTTTACTAAAAGAAGCTAAGAGAGATCGTGGAACTTCACTATAAATCACTTCGTTACTCTCTTCATCTGTGGAAAAGTCGGATGGATACACACCTTTTCAGCAGGTTAACATTGCTGGTGCAGGCCAGAGCAGACAAGAGTTTGCTGGCCTCGCTGGCTACAGAAGCGTTCCTGAACTGAGACCAGCCAAACTCCCACTCTGCCTCCTCTCCTGCCTCCATGGCACTGCAGTACACCACTGAGCGCAGGTTGGGATGGATCCTGATAAGACAGTTTGTGTTACTTAAATGATTAACTTAAAAAAGTTATCAAATTATATATAATATAGACCAACAAATTGTGTTGAGGGGCTTCCATCCATTTTTTGAACCATGCGGTGGTCAGGGTCTGGCACTCTGTCACTCCCGTCTTACAGGCCGTGCGGATGGCATTCACCTGGTTATACCTACAGGTAGGGACAAACATGGTAACATGGTTAAGCTGTCACATTTTTTGGACAATATTGTATATACTTAAATTTGTATATTTTTTTATTTTATCCAGGTTTTTATGCTCACTGGTCAGTGTGTCCATCAGGAACACAGTTCAAGTCTGATGTCATGTTTTTGAAGTATAGGAAGAGTGGAGTCACAAGATCCTTTAAGTACGCCTTGAAGTGTTACAAAGACAGAGGTGGGAGAATATCATGTACTTAATTAGAAGTAGTACTAGGCCTGTCACGATAATTAATTTTGTTGGACGATACATTTTCCTGGAAATCATTGCGATAAACGATAATATTGTCGGCACTGTTGTAAGACCATTTTAGACCACTGACATAATGATAATATATAATAATAATTCAAGTACATCCTTTCAAACATAACTTTTTATTGAACATTCAACATTGCAAATGAAATGTGAAATAATATTAAAATATATAAATGATATATAATAAATAAAACAAATTAATTAAATTATAATAAATTAATTAAATCACACACAACCAAAACAATAAATGAAATAGACTCAGGCTGGAAAATAGAGCTCTATCTATCTATATATATATATATATATATATAATAAATAAATATGAGCACACATTGTCTCACAAGCAAAAAAAGACCCCCTTAAAAGAACAGTCAAGTGTACAGTCCACTGTCCATACAAAGACCCAGATGCCTCAACAGGCCATATCCAAATCTGTTTTTCAAAGTTTTCGAGCAAGGAACACCAACATGTTTGCATTGTCGGGCAAATGCATCTTTGATTGCAAACTGTCGGGAAGGTGGGGGCTCTCCATCTCCAGCTGCCGTGTTTGCTCCCAGCTGGGAAAACGTAATGGGGTGGTTGTGTTTTAGGTGTAGTTTAAAATGCGTGGTATTGCCTGCTTTTGTCACTACCTTTTTTAAACAAATGCGACACACCGCCCGGCTCATTCAAGTCCGTAGGTTATATCTCACACAGGCTCCGCCCTCTACTGGACTCTATGGGTACTACTCTCTATCATGCTGTGCGTGCTTTCACCTACTGAATTTACGTAAACGTAGCCGGCCAATCGGGGCGAGCCTACCTGAATGCGCGCGCAGGCCCACAGTATATAAGGCGGCTACACCCGCCGCCCCACTATCCTTTTTCTCTTCAGATGAGCTGACAACCGAAGAGTTAAACGTACGAAGATTAGAAGATTAGAAGAAACGAAAAATTGACTCACCATTACTGGAATCTCGGCCATGCCCCACCTGCCCTGGTTTGATCGCGGGCACCGATCTCCACCACCTCTGTTAGAGTGTTTGGGGGACCAGGATATGGCCGAGGCGGGGCGGATGGCTCCGTTTGCCGTTGTCGGGCACTTCCGGGTTCGGTCCATGGAGGTCCACCGCCCTAGGTGATGACCATGGCGGCGGAGCGCAGCTGCTCCCAGCGGGCAGCAGGCTGGGCAGGGAGCTGAAAAGAGCTCTGCCACGCTACCGCGTGACAGGGCGACTGCAGATAAACACGGGTGTGTTGGGCATCTGGCTCATTGCTGGAGAAGCCCCCACCTCACCAGATCAGAGCGATTATTTGTAGCTTGATCGTGGCCACCGCCGTTGTCTGCCGTGTGATATCCCGGTGAGGGATCACGCCGCATGGCACTTTTCAAAAAGGACCGTGTTGATCTCCTGGGAGCCCCCAAGTGTTTACGGAAGGGCTCTTTGGATCGATCTCCTTGGTCACGTGGGTGAGGAGTAGGCTGCTTCTTGCGCATCCCCAGAGGAAAGAACACTGTCCCACACTCCCCAGCAGGTGGGCGCGTGCACGTGAGTGGAATAAACCGTAGTGCTGTCAAAGCACTGTGCGGGTTCAAGAGAGTGATGTGTGTGTGAGAAATGCATTCAGTGAAAACGATTGCATTTATCCCAGAGTAAGAGTCATCTCTCTCCACATTCCACATTTCCCCATAATGTCCGTTTCAAGGAGACGGCATTATGACGACGCGCAGCCCCCCCCCGTGAGAGTGGCCGCGGTGCGTTCAGGGACCTCCGCAGAAGAACAGTGGGTTACGTAGTGTAACTCTAGTTCTAGAGTGATATGTGTGTGTAAAATGCATTCAGTAAAAACGATTGCATTTATCCCAGAGTAAGAGTCATCTCTCTCCACATTCCACATTTCCCCATAATGTCCGTTTCAAGAGACGGCATTATGACGACGCGCGGCCCCCCCCCAGAGAGCGGGCCGCGGTGCGTTCATGGACAGAAGAAGCTCCGATTAATGCTTATTTCTCTCTAAGAGAAAACAGCATTATGGTGGAGCGCGCGCTCTCACGGGAGCATGCCGTGGTGCGTTCAGGGACCTCAGTTAAAAATCTGCGTTTTTTTTCTCTGAGTGGAAACTACATTATAGAAAAACGGCCCTTTCTGTGTCAGCCCCCCATGGGTCAAACTTCCTTTTATGGAGGGTTTGACGGCGGAGTGGGCCACCAGAGAGTACCACAGCTTCATAGCTGCGGCTTCGCAGCTGATTGCACATCCCCTAACACAATGTTATGGGGAATGGAAAATCAGTGGTGTATTAACAGAGTGCATGGACAGGACACTGAGACTGGGTTATTCACTCCAGTTTCGCAGCATCCCTCCTCCGTTCAGAGGCAGGAGAGAGGCACATCTGTCATCCCAGGAGGAGGTTTCCTCTCAGCATGTGCACTCTCAAGTCAGAGAGAAGGGGCACTATTCCCTGTACTTCCTGGTTCCCAAGAAGACAGGAGAATTCAGGCCCATTCTGGATCTTCAATGCCTGCACCAGCACATTGCATGCAAGAAGTTCCATATGTTAACTATGAAACAGTTACTGAGACTGGTGCAGCCAGGCGATTGGTTCACAACCATCGACCTGAAGAACGCTTACTTTCATGGCGAAATTGCTCCAAGAGCACAGAAAGTATTTGCGTTTTGCCTTCCAGGGGGTAGCCTACGAGTACAACAGACTGCCGTTCGGCTACTCCCTATCCCCACGCACGTTCAGCCACGACGCTGCAACCGCTGCGGGACCATGGCATGAGGGACGACCTCATAGTTATGGCCAGGTCCAGGGAATGGGCAATACTGCACACAGCCCAATTGATCCTACACCTAACCAAGTTGGGTTGAAAAAGAAGTTGCGGTCAATTGGAAGAAGAGCTCCCCCATACCTCACCAGCAGGTAGAATATCTGGGGGTGATGCTCGATGCAGGCAGACTACGTGTCACCCTGACAGAAAGCAGACAGGCATCCCTGCTGCGGGCAGTCTGCAGGCTGCGTCAGGGGGCGACGGTGACAGCTTTGATCATCATGCAGACTTTGGGTCTCATGACGGCTGCTCACTCCGTAGTGCCACTCGGACTGCTGCATGCACGTCGCATGCAGAGGTGGTTTACCGGCCTTCGTTTAGATCTTAAGACACAAACGACGTCTGGTGGCCATCCCCCCCCTCAGTAGAGAGCAACCTCCGATTCTGGGGTCCCCAGAGAATCTGCGGAGGGGAGCTCCACTGGGGCAGGTAACCTCCTATATCACAGTCTTCACAGACGCTTCAAAGAAAAAGAAAGTGACAGGATGGGGGGGGACGTGTCTAGAGAGGGCTGTGGGTGGTTGCTGGCCTCTGGCGGCACAGCAACCTCCTGGAGCTGCAAGCAGTGATGTTGGTCCTGCAGCACTGCAAGCCCTTAATACAGGGCAAACATGTGCTAGTAAGGAGTGACAACCGCACCACAGTGGCGTACATCAACAGGCAGGGCGGAGTCCGCTCAATAGCCTGGTTGACCGCAGCAGAGAACCTGTGGCTGTGGGTTTCACAGATTGTGTTGTCTCTAAGGGCCCTGCACATCATGGGACGGGAGAACAGGGGGGCCGACCTCATGTCAAGAGGCGGACCCCTGCCAGACGAGTGGAGGCTTCACCTGGAGGTGGTGAAGCAGGTCTGGACTCAGTTCGGTAGAGCAGAGGTGGACCTGTTCGCCAATCGGCGCAACAGCCACTGTGCCCTGTGGTTCTCCCTGGCTCGGTGGGACAACCCGCCCTTGGGGGTCGACACATTTGCACACGAGCCATGGCCAAGAAAGCTGCTTCACGCCTTTCCACCGCTGCACCTTATCCCCCCCCCTCCTGGAGAGGGTGAGGCGGGAACAGCTGTCAATCATCCTGGTGGCCCCAGATCGCCGCCTGGCGCCGTGGTAACGCGGGGGTAACACAGATGATGGTGGGCCAGCCCTGGGCGATTCCTCAGGTCTGAGGAGCGTTGTCTCAGGAAGCAGGTGCAATAGGGGCGTTACCCACTCTGGGCCAACCTCTCCAGGCTTGGCTCCTGAGAGGGACAGGCTGAGACAGGTGGGGCTGTCTGATAACGTTATTCAGACTATCCAAGCAGCAAGAGCAGAATCCACCACAGCTTGTTACAGGCCAAAGTGGGCGGGATTCCGGCGATGGTGTGAAGGAAGGAGTCTAGAGCCTCTGTCGTGAACGCTGGGCTCTATTCTTACCTACTTACAGATACTGGTGGACAGGGGGCTGGCTCATTCCACAATTAAGGTGTATGCAGCAGCCATTTCGTCCTGCCATGAGGGATTTGGAGGCAGGTCAGCCTTCAGTCAGCCGCTTATGGCGCGGTTTTTGCAGGGGGTCAGGAGGCAGCGCCCAGTAGTGCATGCCTCGCCCCGCAGTGGGACCTGCCGTTGGTGCTCGAGGCTCTGGTCACAGAACCATTTGAGCCTCTGGAGCTCTCCTCCCTGAAAGCACTGTCATGGAAGACAGCATTGCTACTTGCCTTGACTTCGGCTAAAAGAGTGTCCGAGCTGACCGCTCTGTCGGTACACCCAAGTTGTCTTTTGATCCGGGGTGACCGTAGCGGGGCAACACTCAGGCCGAACCCATCCTTTACTCCTAAGAGTATCAGAAGTTCATTCAGATCAAGTGCTATTCAGTTAGGTGGCTTTAATCTTCCACCCCATATTGGGGCCAGGGAGGCTAAATTGCACCTCCTCTGCCCAGTGCGTGCGCTAGCATGCTATGTAGAGCGCACGGCTGCCATTAGGCGCACTGAACAACTGTTTGTGTGCTTTGGGGATGGTGTGGCTGGAAAAGCCCTCTCAAAGAAGCGCCTAACAGGATGGCTATGCAGGTGCATTACACATGCCTATGGACAGGCGGGGAGAGCCCTCCCCACTGGGGTCCGTGCACAGTCTACACGGGCTGTGGCTGTGTCAACAGCCTTATTCAGCGGCGTGAGTGTAGAAGATATATGCACGGCAGCGTCTTGGTCTACGCCAGGCCCCTTCATAAAATGTTATCTCCTGGACATGTCTGGCTCCTTCTCGTCGTCGGTGCTTGCCGAGGCAACGCATGACTGGTGAGAGGGGGGTGGCTGTGGGTCAGCAGGTATCTGACCCCCCCCCCTGGACATAAAGCACTTGTGTTTTTCCCATGCTCCTGAGGGACTCGGGAGACTCGGGAGACATGGTGTGCAATCAGCCCCATACAGGGCTGGAGGACTCTCCCCGCCTGCCCATAGGCAGGCGGGGAGAGCCTTCCTCACTATTGTCCATGCCCACTCTACACGGAGCGTGTGTGAGTGTGGGGGATGTGGTGCACTTATGTTTTCCCGTGCTCCTGAGGGACCTGGGGAACATGGTGCGCGGTAGGCTCCAGACGGAGTCTCCGCACAGTTTTTTTCCATGCACACTCTACACGAGGTAAGCGTGTGTGAGTGTGCCTTATCCAAGTTGCGGCCCCGACTTCTCCACGGTTACAACCGGATGGGAGGAAGTGGGGATGCAGTGGATGTTAGCCAAAAGCCGGTCTGGGACGGTGTGGTGGGTCGATGTTGTTGGACGACAGGGCGTTTATACACCGCCCACTGTACCCATAGAGTCCAGTAGAGGGCGGAGCCTGTGTGAGATATAACGGGGGGTTACGTATTGTAACCCTAGTTATATAAACACAGGCTGAGCCCTCTACCTGGAGGCCCTGTCTTTCCTAGTCCGCTCGCTGAAGAGTGTATAGGATAGTGGGGCGGCGGGTGTAGCCGCCTTATATACTGTGGGCCTGCGCGCGCATTCAGGTAGGCTCGCCCCGATTGGCCGGCTACGTTTACGTAAATTCAGTAGGTGAAAGCACGCACAGCATGATAGAGAGTAGTACCCATAGAGTCCAGTAGAGGGCTCCGCCTGTGTTTATATAACTAGGGTTACAATACGTAACCCCCCGTTTCATTACCACATAAATGAATTACAGAAGTGGCCTAGCCATGCTAGTAGTGTGTTATATTCATGCAAAATGCTATTGTGGTTAACTAAGCACCTTGCTAAGGCTAATTGTAAATGTTTGATACGTTATTAGGATCAGTGATTGTGTTCTTGTTCCTCTGTGTAGTTATATAAGGAATGTGTTTGTTATATTTTAACATGTGATTAACTTGAATGAGTAATTAATCAGGTTGTGAATAGCTCATTCAGAGCATGTACATGTAAGGTATTATGCAGAATATACAGATAATGTAGTTATCGTAGTGGTATTATTGTGTACAAAATAAATAAATATTACACCTGTATTTCTATTTCTATCTAGATTGATTGTTTTAGTTAATTTGATATGTGCTATATGGCATTTAATTAATGTGTTTAACCTGTTAAGCCCTGAGCCTGTTTTTCAGGTCTCAGACTCGAATGACATTCCCAGAACAAATGACCATATCTTCCCTTCTAAAAGGGTTAAATTAATAATCTTTTTTCTCAAAGTAATGATAAACCTGTGAGTTGGATGTAGAAAAGTCAGAACAGTATAGATGTTTTTTATTTTAAAGAAATTTCAGATTTTACATAGTAAAAAACTGTAAATTATAGTGTCCGTCCATCATTTCTTTTTTACTTATAGTGAAAACTACCCTTGGATGATGGTAAGGTAGACTAAAAGCCTAAAACATATAATAAGTACCCTGTATCAAGATTGATGCAAAACAAGTGACATTTGACCTTTTTAGAGAGGTTTATCCAAAATAACTCCACCTCTGAGGTGATTTGGGTGGAAATGTTTTTTATTTCCATATCTCTGGCCCCCCTTTGTCGATTTTGATGGTTGACACCTCTTTCTGACCGTTAGAGCCAATAGAATCGAAGGGGGATTCCCCCACACACACTCGTCGTAAAACAAAAAGGTGGGGGCTTTGCATGAGAGTGAAGCTATCTCTTGCTCTGACATCTAGAAACGGAAAAGCAGTTTCATTGCTCATGGATTATCAGAAATCATTTCAAAGGGACACAGACACATTCAATTAACCTATGGATTAACTTCAGCAGCGTTTTTATCGTTTTAATGCCATTGAAGACCACTTTGGAGTAGACTACAGAGACAAGGTAACCATGTTAGCATTTTTAGCTACCTAGCGCCACATGTTTTGATGTCTGTTTTTATTTATAACGTCGCGATTTCGTATAATTGAGTGATAATGAGGGTACCCTTTGATTCTGTGTCACCTCACGATGTGAAACGATGTCATGGATGTGGAGAAAAGATAAATAATAATGTTTTGTGAGTGATTTTCGGTGCAGTAATCTGTTAGCATTTTTTGCTCGTTGCTAATTCAGAGGCTCAGTGTTAGCATTGTGGGTTTTCTTTTGAAAAAAAAAAGAAATTATCAGTTAGATGAGTTTCTTCTCATTACATGGATATAAAACATTCATAGTTTATTAAATGAACATGCCCTCAGACACTGTTTCCTGCAAGATGTTGCGGCAGTGCCCCGATACCGGGGTCTCTCGGGCTTAACAGGTTAAACTAATGTGCCTGAGAAACATAAAGAAATATGTTATTTTGAGGGATAGACATATATTTAAAGATTGTGAATAAAGCCAGAACATATTATACGCTATCGTGTGACTTTTTGTCATTGTTCTCAACATAAGCATCGATATATCCTTAAAGTAGCAGAAGTAAAAGTAGTCCTTGTGCAGATTGGTCCATTTCAGAATAATATATATGATATGTTTTATAATGATTGATCATGAAAGTGTTCTCAAAGCTGGTAAAGGTGCAGCTAGTTTGAATGACTTTGTATACTGCAGGGTAGCTTGTGGATTTACTCCAGGTGGAACTAAAGTCTGATTTAACACTTGGTTATATTTCACATCATTCATCCAGATCTGTAAAGTAACTAAAGGTATTCAATACATGTAGTGGAGTAAAAGTACAGCATTTACCTCTGAATTGTAGTTGGGGGTAGAAGAAAAAAATTGAAATACTCAAGTAAAGTACCTCAAAATGACTTAAGAACAGTACTTGAGTAAATCTACTCAGTTACTTTACACCACTGTACAAAGACATTAAATGCTGGTTCATTTATAGAACTTGCTTTTCCTCCTCATGGCAGCCGATTTGAGCTATTTAAAAGTGTCAATAGTTGCTTTGATGTACTTTAATCCAGCAATAGAAACATTGAAACACCTTTGTCAATGGCATGCACAGAGTGTAGTATACCTGCATGTGCGGATAGACTTCAGTGCGGTCAAGCATTAGGTAGTAATAGTCCAGATTATCCAGAGCAGACTGCCAGGGCATGTATTGTGTTTCCACAGATAGATAGAGAGTAGTGTTCAGAGCCAGAGTGTTGGACACCATCCGAGCCCTGCAGGGAGAAGAAATAGCATCCACACATTTCAGTTGGTATACTGCCACAAAAATATGTGGTCTTGGTGCGTATCAAATTGAACTATGGTATGTATAAATACAACGCCATATGCATACATCAAATGTAACTGACACTGTAATCCCCCTACCCCCCACCCTTCATGTTATGTCCTGTCCTACTTGTAATGTATGTGAGCCATGTCCTTGTCCGTGTGTTTTTGTCTTTTGAAAATGTTTTATAAAATATAAATGTTAAAAAAAAATTGAACTATGGTCCAGTTCCTTTTTTAGTGTGCAGTCTTTGGATGGTTCTATATTTCCGACTTATTACAGAAATGTCTGGCCGGCCAGTGTCATATTATAATCAATTGCAAGCATTGGGACATGAATTTCATGTTGGTGATTACAACAATAGCTGATATATTATGTATAATATTTTATTGTAATGCCTTATCGTGAGGCTGTCCCAATATGTTCCTTAAGATCCTACGGTGGATCCAGAATGCAACCACATCTGTCTGTCTGTCTGTCTGTCTGTCTGTCTGTCTGTCTTTCTTGTCCTGCAGGTTTCAATATTAAACACTGATGTTTGGACGCTTTGGCTGTGCTTGTTCCCATGTTGTGGTAATATTATTATTATTAGACATAGTTTTAGGGCTGTTATTATTGTAGTAATTCATATATGTGTTGTTGTTATTCCTCTTATAAGTCATTATTTATAGTTGTTCTTATTATTTTTTGGAAACACCTGATTGGTCAGTTCTTCTTTGTCTGCTGGAAGGGAACCACTTTTGCAGTGGTGTGATAGTGAAATACATTTACCCAAGTATTATACTTACCGTGGGGAAATTCAGTAGGTTAACAGCAACAGGGTGAGAGTGAAAAACAGGACAGCACAGATTCACACAGATTAATACAATTAAGGATAAAATCAAAGATGAAGAACTTAGTATGATTTTGGGGTACGTGTACCTTTTATTTTATGCTACTTTATACTTGTACTCCACTACAATTTGGAAGCCATTATTGTACTTTTTACAACACTACATTTGAATAACAAATTGTTACTAGTTACTTTACATATTCAGATTATAAAATAAAACTAAATATAAATAAACTAATAAATACAATACGATTTATACTGTAATTATAGATTAAGATATCCAGCACCAGTATATACAGTTACATTAGAAGTAGCTCCACCTTTACCAGCTGTGATAAACATATTTTGCAGCAATCATTATTCTCCAGTAATTTAATATATAATATTCTATAATAAGACATTATGCATAGTAAGTATTTGTTGATGCCAATACTTTTGTACTTTTACTAAAGTGAGTTTTAAATGCAGGACTTTTACTTGTAACAGAGTATTTCTACACCCATTTTTACTTTTACTTGAGTAAAATATGCAAGTACTTACACCACTGCACTTATGACCAAGCATTAAACAGTGTTTGAAAACTCCAAGCAGCTGAATTGACATACCTTGCCAAATTGAAAGCATCATCCACAAGCTGGGCCCTGTTAATCACAGGTATAACCTGCAGAATACAGAATATGAAAGACGAATCAATGGCCATAGATTCAGCAGATCCTCTAAAACAGGGGTGGGGAACCCCCACTTAAATCGGTTCACATGGATAGGATACCAAATACATTTACACACATCTTGTGTCCATATTTTTCTGTTTTGGTGGTCATGCCACAACCGCACGTGAATGCATGCGCGAGTCATGGTAAGATATCTGGATTTAGAGGTTGCTTTTTCTTTGCACAGCATGAAAGAAAGGCCAAATGAATGGGCTGTGATTTTAGTATTTTTAAGCAGAGGCCCTCGGAGGATGTTGAAAAAATTGAAATGGCCCTTGAGAGGAAAAAGGTTCCCCACTCCTGCTCTAAAAAGTAAAGAAAAACAACAAAGAAATGAACCAAAGAATCTGACCAACCAAGGAGCTGCATATGAGAGAGTAACCTGCTGCTGGTGTACCTGGTGCTCTGAGTGCAGCTGGGCCAGGAGGCTCTCCCAGTTTCCACAGTCGTAGTTTACCCGGTAATATCCAGTTACATTGATGTTGGCAAGGAGCCACGAACCGTCTCTCGTCATTTCAAAGTTTACCGCTGAGAAGAAAGGGGAAAAAGTCAACATTTAATAGCTTTAATACAATAGTCATTTAAAAACATTAACAACGTATGCTGTCCAATAATTTACAGAATTAGGACTGTTATCAGCATTATGTGTTTTTAGCATATTATTACACACCGTGTTTTTCCTTCAGCCACCAGATATCTGTCTGGACTTCACCGCTCTTCATCCATCTGACAGGAATAAGCCACTCATAGCTAGGGGAAGCACAATATCACAATGTATTTATGATTGAGGCAAGTGAGGGTGGAAGATTAAAAAGTAAGCTAAGAGAAGAACATGTATCAAACCAGCTGTTTTTTTCTAACATCTATGCATTCTGGTTTGAGAATATGTGGGTTTGAGTCACTTAAAGAGGCCCGTGCTGGTTTGGGTTTTTGTCACATGGCGATGTATTTTAAATTGTTTATATTGGACGGTTTTTATTTATGTGTTTTATACATTTTAATCAGATTTTTATTGTGTGTTTTTATTCTGAAATGTGGTTTTACTTCCTGCTGCATGCCTTTATTATGAAATGTTTGGACTGATTTTAACCCCTTTACTTCCGCCGCATGCTGATTGACACTGAGTTGCCACAATAAGAAGCACCTGGAGCCAAATTGCACTGAACGCTCTGCCTATAAAAACTGACAGAGTCAGCACAGACTGGAGGGACAGCAGGGACAGCACAGACCGGAGGGACAGCAGAGACCGGAGGGACAGCACAGACCGGAGGGACAGCAGAGACAGCACAGACTGGAGGGACAGCAAAGACTGGAGGGACAGCACAGACCGGAGGGACAGCAGAAGCAGAGGAGTGCCTTTGGACTCCCTGCAAGACTTTTAGTTTTGAAGTAGAGACTTTAAGCCTTTTTAGCTTTTAAATTGTTTTGACTGTTTAAATCAGGGGTGGGGAACCTCTGGCCTACGGCCCGTATACGGACCGCGAGATCATTTGGTACGGTCCTCGAGGTAATTTATAAACACACGCAAAAAATAAAAAATTGAAGATATCTAGACCGCAAAATAATTAAACAAGCGAGTGCCTGTTTTTCCTGGCCAAGATCAGGGTTCATGAACACAACACGAGCCTAACGTGTTATCACGTGGTATATGTCTCGTCTGACAGGGGTGTAGTTCTGATGGAGAGCACCAGAACGTCCCCCCGCCACTTCAGAAATTGCAGTACCCACAAGGAGCCGTACACATGCCACAGTTTTTGCGTGGCTGTGTCTTTAGTTGAAAGCCCAATGGTGATCTGCTCATCTGCCATACTGATCATACAGTCAATAACTTTGTTGATATTAGCATCTGGTTAGCTAGCTATGCTAACGAATATAAGAAGCTTTTTCTCCAACCAGTGAGGTAAAGGCACATATGAACATTATAGTTATAAAAAAATGAGAGAATAAAGTAAACAGGTATAAAATACTATATGGCAGTAAAAGAAAAGTTGTTATTAATAAACAAGAATAGAGTTTAAAAGGGGAGTTATTTGTAAAATATCCATAAAGAAAAATACATCTGCTTACAGTTCTGTTTCATATGGGTGTTGAGAGATGTATCCATAGAGCTCCTAATGTTGCTCTCAAAGTGCACCAGATTGATGCTTTTAACTTCAACATTTAAAAGAAAAATCTTCCCGGGGGAGCATGCCCCCGGACCCCCCTAGAGAATGTTAGGTCCACCCCCACTTAAATCATGTTCACATGGATAGGAAACTAAATACATCCCACCCCTGGTTTAAGTGGTTGTAACTGTATTTTAAGTATTTTAAATAGTTTTAAACTATTTAGTACGTAATTTATATGTTCATAATATGTAAGCTCTGATTTTAGTTTTTTCAAGTAAAGTTTGTATATCCTTATGATACATTATTTCTTAAACCTGAGTAGCTGGCTCCTTGATTGGCCAGTCTTGTTTTCTACCCGATTTAAAATAACCTTTTCCAGGGGCATTGCCAGGATCTAATAACATCGGGGGCTTATTCCAGCCGGCAGTTGAACATTAGAAAATAACTAGAGAATGCAATTCCTGAAGAAATTGCTAGTGGGAATGCTTTATGCTGAAAAGCTGACGCTGAATTGCTATGCTGAAATGTAAT
Organism: Lindbergichthys nudifrons; assembly: GCA_943590975.1. Lineage (NCBI taxonomy): Eukaryota > Metazoa > Chordata > Actinopteri > Perciformes > Nototheniidae > Lindbergichthys > Lindbergichthys nudifrons. The sequence goes on from CALSBW010025694.1 coordinate 34,581, forward strand.
GTGTAAGAAGAAAGTGAAGAATTTAGATTGAAATGATACATGAACACTGGGGGCTTGAATGTGTGATGAGAAAGAAAGTAAAAAGGCTTGGAAAAGCAGCAGAATATTTGAACTGCAAACTTTTGAACTAACTTGATGGTAAATGATCTGTCGCCATGCCAACGGCATTTGATGACATCCCATAATACACTTAGATGCGTTGATGGCTGCATCGTTACCAAACCTGTGAAGTTTTGGGCCGTTTGGAGCATTTTCACTGAAGTTATGAGAAAACCGTGTTTCATGGTGAGCATTGTGTTGCCATGGCAACGGCATTTGAAGAAATCTCAAAACTGTCCCGTAGATGTCTTCACGGCTGGACTATTGGCACACATGTGAAGTTTGAGCACTTTTTGAACATTTTCATAGGAGTTATACATTACATTAGGAGGTTACATTACTCTCTCTCTTCTCTTGATCGCCCTCTCTCTTCTCTTGATCACGCTCTCAATCTTCTATCGCCCTCTCTCTCTTCTCTTGATCACCCTCTCTCTCTTCTCTTGATCGCCCTCTCTCTCTTCTCTCTCTCTTCTCTTGCTCGCCCTCTCTCTCTTCTCTTGATCGCCCTCTCTCTCTTCTCTTGATCGCCCTCTCTCTTCTCTAGATTGCCCTCTCTCTCTTCTCTTGATCACCCTCTCACTCATCTATCACCCTCTCTCTTTTCTCTTGATCGCCCTCTCTCTCTCCTCTTGATCGCCCTCTCTCTCTTCTCTTGATCGCCCTCTCTCTCTCTCCTCTTGATCACCCTCTCTCTCTTCTCTTGATCACCCTCTCACAGGAGAACACTTCACTGTAGGGTGTCTGCCATGTCTCCACTTTAGTTTGACTCTCTCTCTTCTCTTCTCTCTCTTCTCTTGATCGCCCTCTCTCTCTTCTCTTTCTCTTCTCTTGCTCGCCCTCTCTCTCTTCTCTTGATCGCCCTCTCTTTTCTCTTGATCACCCTCTCACTCTTCTATCACCCTCTCTCTCTTCTCTTGATCGCCCTCTCTCTCTTCTCTTGATCGCCCTCTCTCTTCTCTTGATCACCCTCTCTCTCTTTTCTTGATCGCCCTCTCTCTCTTCTCTTGATCGCCCTCTCTCTCTTCTCTAGATCGCCCTCTCTCTCTTCTCTTGATCACCCTCTCACTCTTCTATCACCCTCTCTCTTTTCTCTTGATCGCCCTCTCTCTCTTCTCTTGATCGCCCTCTCTCTGTTCTCTTGCTCACCCTCTCTCTTCTCTTGATCGCCCTCTCTCTCTTCTCTTGATCGCCCTCTCTCTTTTCTCTTGATCACCCTCTCACTCTTCTATCACCCTCTCTCTTCTCTTGATCACCCTCTCTCTCTCCTCTTCTATCGCCCTCTCTCTCTTCTCTTGATCTTCCATGGAAACGGCATATGATGACACCCCATAATTGACGTAGAGCTGTTGAGGGCAGGACCATTAACCATTATCTGAAGTCTGCTGCTCTGAGCATGTCAGTTGGAGTTATGACATCATCGTGTTCCATGACACGGGTGTTTATATTTGAGCTAACGACGTGTCAACATGCAGTAATCAGTGAGAGGAGAGCATTTCCATTGTTCTGAATGAGACATAAACCTGTTACATGTGAACGTTTTGTTGAAGAACTGTAACAGATATCAGTAATATTTCAAAGCGTGAAGCATCTCAAGGACCTTGAGTATTTGAAGTGTGCTTTTTGTGTACTTTCGGGTCAATAATGTGGCATTTGTGGCAGATTAACTAATGTTGTGCGGCTGCTGCTGTGAGGAAATATCAGCCTGAAATTACAATGGGCTTTAATGGAGACATGTTGAAAGTTTGTGTCTCTTCATGGCCTCAAGAGGCATTTTGTTTAATTATTTTTGCTTAATTATTTGTCATTTTTCAAGCTACGAGATGTTTTCCTACATTTGTCATGAAAAATTATGTCTCAGGAATGTAGGGTTTGGGAATTATGGCAGTAAAAAATATGAAGGCAAATTTCAAGATTTCGTACACTCTAGCTGTGATATCACGCACTCTAGTTAATGTTAAAATCTGAAGAAGGCCTCTGTACCAAGGTCTGAACAATGTTTAATATCCCTAAAAGTAAGAATCAGATTTAAAAGTTGCGTTACACGAATAATGTCAGAAAGATGTGTAACATTTTAAAGGGCCCATGTCATGGCCATTTCCACTGATCATAATTCCATTGTTGAGGTATACTAAAATAGATTTATACTGTGCAATTTTCCAAACTCACATTGGTTTCGCATACAGCATCTCTGTAAAGTATGTGTATTCAGCAGTTTTCACTCTCTCCACTAAACGGCTCGTTGGAGCTCTTGCCCCCCCCTCCCTGTGAGCCTAGTGTGCTCCGATTGGTCAGCTCGGCCACTCTGTTCTGATTAGTCAACCACCAGAGAGGCTCCGCCCATGTCTAATAGTGCTTTTCTCGGCTCGCTCTCAGCGGAACAACAGTCTTATAATGGCCTCGGAACAGCCGTATATTTTATACGCTAACTAACCGAACTGTACCTACAACTGTTGTTATAGAAGAGTAAGTTATTTTTACCTGTAATAAACTACTACTGTTTGATGAGAAATCAAATCACGGTTTGCTATATATGAATGAGCAAATAATTCAGGGAAGAAAGGATAGGCCTACTAAGTATTTCCATCAAACTTTATTTTTAGAAATGTACAAAATGAACATGCGTACATACATATATACAATGTCTATCATCCATTCCTCCCCTTATAGGCGTTTTCGGCATCTTGCCTATCGCAGCTTTGTAAGCGGCTGCCGGGGCTTTTTAGGACGAGGCATCAGAGTGGGTCATCCCGTGTGTGTGTTGTCCGCCAGATACGCCAGGAGTTTCCTGATCTGGCTGGATGAAATCAAATGCAAATCACAAAATATTAGAGAAACGTAGTTGTTTTAGATTCGTTAGTAGTAGTTGTGGTAGGAGTGTGTATCTATCTAATCTATCTATCTAATCAACATAGTTAGCTTGCCAGCTAATATGCTAACCTACGTTTGCTAGTTGTTCAGTGTAATATGCCAATCTACTATGAACAACAGCTTGTCTAGGCCAGCGCCATATAGATAGATCTCTCTATATGGCGCTGGTCTAGGCTAGCAAGAACATGTTTATAATTGCAATCTTATACGGGTAGTCTGCTACGTTCGTTTATTCATTGTAGCTGGCATGAAAACAATGTTTTCCCTAGCATGTCTAGCTCTAGGTAGCCTAGTTGTTTAGCTATGTAGCATACACGCTATGAACGGTAGCTTGGTAGCATACACGCCAGGAACGCCAACTATAATGTACTGACCGTATGGTAAATCACCCGGAGTATACTGTCTATGAGTATTTTGTGTGTGAATGCAGACATTCTCCTGCTATGAGATACATGTATGTAAGGCCATCTGCTGATATTAGAGTTGATATATGGAAACGCTAGCAACTTAGTTAGCACAGTTAGCACTGTGTCAATGGCTTAGCAGTCCGACACACGTTTACACATTTAAACAGTCGTGGTAGATACCTTGTTTGGGAGACATTCCTAACGAAATGAAGTGCCAATCACAAAATAATATTGAAACGTAGTCGTTTTATGTTCGTCAGCTTGCCAGCTGGATTACAATGCTAACCTACGTTTGCTAGTTGTTCAGTGTAATATGCTATAGACTACTATACTATACTATACTATACTATGAACAACAGATAGTGGTTCATATTAGGCTATCAAGAACATGTTTACAATTGCAATCTTATACGGGTAGTCTGCTACATTCATTGTAGCTGGCATAACAACAATGTTTTCCCGAGCAAACTCATGTCTAGCTCCGTTGTTTAGCTCGGTAGCATACACGCTAGGAACGCCAGCTATAATGTAATTACGTTTCGCAACTGACCGTACGGTAAATCACCAGGAGTATACTGTCTATGAGTATTTTGTGTGTGAATGCAGACATTCTCCTGCTATGAGATACATGTATGTCTGCTGATATTAGAGTTGATATGGAAACGCTAGCAGTCCGACACACGTTTACACATTTAAACAGTCTTGGTAGATACCTTGTTTGATAAATACACAAATAACAATGCAAACTTACAGGTTGTGTACCCGAATCTTCCCCTGCTCCAAACGGTCCAAACAAACTAGGAATAGCATCGTCCTTCAGTTTCAAATGCTGTGCATATCCGGCCTCAAACTGGGCAATGTTTTGGAAGCTTTCGTCTGTGAAATGCCGCGCGCACAGTAACGTTCTTCGAACCTCTGAAGGAACAGTGTTAAACAGACATTTCAACCACTGACTTCGTCGTGGTTCTTCCGTCGGTAGGACAAACAGCTCAGATTTCTCCTCACATTTCAGGAAACAGGTCCTTGGCATTGGCATGACTGGATCGATTGTGAACTGAACCAGAGCTTCCAACAGTAAATGTTAGGCTGGCAGAGGGTGCGGCCAGCGCCACTGGGTGTGGCCATAGCTCTTCCGGATTGGTCCATTTTGTTCCGGGTACGGCATGACATCATGCTGTACCCGGAACTAAATGGAAGACTCAAATGGGCAGTGACGTATCTCCAACGAGGCGTTTTGGGGAGGTATTTTCTGTGTTAGAGTTTTACTCGCTACAGGGTGTACTTTGAGGGTTTTGACTCTGCACACCGTTTACATGCATAAAAACCTTCATAACACACAAGGGGATGGGTAATAAACGCAAAAGCATGACATGGGCCCTTTAAAGTTGGAATGAGGTTTAATACTTTCGGGTTAATAATGTGGCCTTTTTGGCAGTTTAACTAAAGGTGTGCGGCTGCTACCGTGAGGAAATATCAGCCTGACATTACAATGGGCTTTAATGGAGACATGTTGAAAGTTGTTGTCACTTCATGCCCTCAAGAGGCATTTTGTTTAATTATGTTTTGCTTAATTATTTGTCATTTTTTCAAGCTACGAGATGTTTCCCACGTTTGTCATGAAAAATGATGTCTCAGGAATGTAGGGTTTGGGAATTATGGTAGTTTTTAAAAAATATATGAGGGCAAATTTCAAGATTTCCTCCACTCTAGCTGTTAAAACCTCTTTAACAAGGTCTGAACAATGTTTAATATCTCTAAAAGTAAGAATCAGATTTAAAAGTTGTGTTACACGAATAATGTCAGAAAGATGTGTAACATTTTAAAGTTGGAATGAGGTTTCTGAGTGAAAGTATGAATGAACAGTTAGCAGTTGAAGTCGCATGAAGATTTGTTGAAGTCTGAAGAATTTCTCCATTGACTTCAATGGTTAAAAATGTGATGAATTATGGGATGTATCTCTGGAATTATGAAAGTTATGAATGATAAAAGTAATAGCCATCGATTCCCGACCGAGCTGAACGTTTTGATGTTTGAACGGAGTTTCTGCGATGTTGAATGTGGGAGGATAAAGAGGGCCAAAATAAGCCGGCGGAATAATAAACTGTACGTCCATAGCATAACATATAGTTGGAATGCTGTTATCAGCATTCCCACTAAATAACATATAGTTGGAATGCTGTATCAGCATTCCCACTAAAATATATATACCCCGTCAGTCATAACATTATGACCACCTGCCTAATATTGTGTAGGTCCCAAAACAGCCCTGACCCGTGGAGGCATGGCCTCCACTAACCCTCTGAAGGTGTGCTGTGGTATCTGGACCCAGGTCCTTTAAATCCTGTAAATTGCGAGGTGGGGCCTACATGGATTAAACTTGTTTATCCAGCACATCCCACAGATGCCAAATTGGATTGAGGCCAAGTCAACACCTTGAACTTGTTGTCGTGTTCCTCAAACCATTCCTGCAGTGTGGCAGGAAGCATTATCCTGCTGTAACAGGCCACTGCCATTTGGGGATACCGTCTTCATGAAGGGGTGTATTTGGTCGGCAACAATGTTTAGGTAGGTGGTACGAGTCAAATTAGCATCCACATGAATGGCAGGACCCAATGTTTCCCAGCAGAATATTGCCCAGAGCATCACACTGCTTCTGCCAGCTTGCCTTCTTCCGATAGTGCACCCTGGTGCCATGTCTTTCCCAGGAGAGCAACGCACCCGACCATACACATGATGTAAAATAAAACGTAATTCATCAGACCAGGCCACCTTCTTCCATTGCTCCGCGGTCCAGTTTTGATGCTCTCGTGCCCATTGTAGGTTCTTTGGGCGGTGGACAGGGGTCAGCATGGGCCCCCTGACCGGTCTGCAGCTACACAGCCCCATA
>CALSBW010025694.1:65841-78411 GCA_943590975.1 Lindbergichthys nudifrons
TTGATCCTATCCGTGACATATGGATCTTAACAAAGATCCGCTATACATTAGTACCAGACATACTGTACATCCAGCGTAATGTATCGAAGTTGATTTCACATGAGCCCCAGTGTGGAACCCCACTGCACCTCCTGGTGGATCAATGATCCATTGCAGCTGGCTTCACAATAATTACATTTATCTATCACGGGGGCGGTATCAACTCTGACTGGGGGCCGGCTCTTCATCACGGGCCGATCACGGGCCGATCACGGACCAATCACGGACCAATCACGGACCTCGCGTTTCAAACTGTCTGAAATAAGACGCTCCATCTGTATGCCGAGCCTGTACGTAGCGCTGTAACTTCCTCCACAAAAGCAGCCTTCTGTTTATTCAACAAGGTGGGGGCCGAGGGAACCGGGCAGAGTTTTTCGCCGGTCAACGTGTGTGAAAGTTTAAATCTTCCTTATTGAGCTTTAAAACAAATGAATAACGACTATATATAATAATAAAATAAACACCGGCTGTTGTTATGCCTGCTGTAACGTTAAATTACTCCGTTCTCCGCTTAAGTAATTATGCCGTTACAAGCTTCATAGTTGTATTTATCATCTACATTTGCCGAAACAAGTTTAATATTCTGAAAGCCAAGACTTTGTTTATTTGAAATCAGATGAAAACAAACTGTAACGGACCCTGCCGTCTTATCTATGATTACTATGCCTTACTGTACATTCATAATTTCAGCCGGAGGGAGGGGGGCGGCGCTGCGGAGGAGCAGATTGCGAGTGAGGTGCCTGTCATCTTCCCTTTACAAGCTTCACAAATGTATTTATCGTGTGATTTTGGAAATAAAAGTTTCATATTCTGAAAGCCAAGACTTTGTTTATATATTATACGTGGGTAGCTATGACGTCAGAAGGAGTTACTGTAAATGAGAGCTGCCGTAAAAGTGTTTCTAGGATTTCTAAACGAACTATTACAGATGTTATAAAGCATTAAATAAAAAGTCATGAAAGAGATAAGGAGGAGAATATAGGAGGCCATATACTAAACAAACAACAGAGCCCATTCCGTGTTCCTGTTATTGTTTACTTCCTCTCTGCCTTCTTCTGGTGATTTATCTGACGTCCAGCACTCCGTCTTTTAATCTCTTTTCCTTTCTCCTTCTTGATCCTCCTTAGCAACCTTCATTATAGTCATTGACAGTGGTCTGTACTACTGTATTAAGAACGTGTCACATGTTAAAAATGCACAATCAGAATCGAGCCAGAGGCGGCGTTCATTGTGGCCGGGGATTTTAACACTACTAACATGAAGAAGGTCCTGCCGAAGTACTACCAACACATCAGCTGCCCGACGCGCGTGGGAAACATACTGGACCATGTTTATTCCCCTTTTCGACATGGATATAAAGCTCTCTCTCACCCTCCCTTCGGCTAATCAGACCACATCTCACTGCTGCTGCTGCCTGCTTACAGGCAGAAACTTAAACGGGACAGACCGGTAACAAAGACACTACAACGATGGAGTGAGGAGTCAGATTCAGCTCTGCAGGATTGCTTTGCATCTACGGAGTGGAGTGTGTTTGAGGACAACAACATAAACACACACACGGATACGGTCATCTGCTACATTGGGAAATGCATCGATGACGTGGTACCGAAGGTTTCTGTACGAACATTCCCGAATCAAAAGCCCTGGATAAACGGCGAGGTTCGTACCAAGCTGAAAGCGCGCACAGAGCTGGAGAACTCCTGAGAGCTATCAGCAGTGCAAAGAGACAGTACAAAGACAAGGTGGAATTTGACTTCAAAGGCTGTAACACCCGGAACATGTGGGCGGGACTAAGAACAATGACAGACTACAAAGGAGCAGCGGGGGGTGCTGCGGGAGTGTCTGCGTGCGCATCTCTCCAAGATGAGCTGAACAGATTTTTTTTTCACGCCCCCATTGCCATCAATGGGACTACGGTGGAGAGCTTCAGGTTCCTCGGGGTCTACATCACTGAGGACCTGACATGGACTCTTCACACCACCACCATCACCAAAAAAGCTTGACAGCGGCTCTTCTTCCTCCACAGGCTGAGGAGGTTCAACATGGACTCCAGGATACTCTGCAACTTCTACAGGTGCACCATAGAGAGTATCCTGACTGGCTGCATCACGGCCTGGTACGGCAGCTGCACCGCCCTCAATCGTAAGGCTTTACAGAGGGTGGTGAAAACTGCACAGCACATCGTCAGGACGGAGCTGCCATCCATGGAGGACCTTTACTCCCAGCGGCTCAGGAAGAAATCCCTACGGATTATAAAAGACCCCCATCACCCCAGCCACAAACTGTTTAGTCTGCTGCCGTCTGGCAGGCGGTACAGCAGCATCCGGACTAAAACCACCAGACTCAGGGACAGTTTCATCCCACAGGCCAGAAGACTGTTAAACAACTGAACTGCTGAAACAACATCCATAACATTCATCTGGCTGCTACTTAGAAAATATTTATCTATTTACCTAATATATCATATTTCAATGGCTTGCATATAGACTCTTATTGCACTATTTCACTATTTCACTTTTTTAAACAATTTTTCTTCTTTTATTTACTATTTACTTGCACTATATTTTTCTGTTTATCTGTGTTTTGTGTTGCACTGTTGGAGAAGCCATTTGAATCGACATAACTACACTGTAGCTATGTTCGTTTGACAAATAAAGAACCTTGAACCTTGAACCTTAACCACTGCATAAATGTGATGAAAATGGAAGATGAGGTCACAGTTACCAGAGTGTGTCCTTGTGCAGCGCTGATGTGTGTGTAGTCAGAGATCACGATGGCCAGTAAATAGGTGGACATGATCTCGGTGGGCTCGAACTTAGTGTGTGTCACAGATGCTCCACCAATGGTGATGTTAACAATGTCTGAAAATACACAAAAACATAGTTCAACAGACTCTAATGACTATGCAATTATTCATATAGCAATGTGAGGAAAGATAACATTTACATTTTGTAAATCCTTCTGTTAACTTTATGTCTGGATTTCTCTGACAGCAGCTCTCTTTGCTCCTTTGCTATGGAAATCATAGAGATTGCCAAAGAAAATGTTTCTTGTTTACCATAAATGTTATGTTTATGTTTATTAAGGATCCCCATTAGCTTTTGCTCCCCCTGCCTTTAATGAGCATCGTAAGATGTATCCATTAAAAATGAATATAAATAGTATTATCGGGATAGGCTTTCTCAGACAGGCATATATCTATCTATGCATGCAAGATAATGATTTATCATTGTAACTGTGGATGCTGTTTTCTATACATGTAGACTGCACTGACCTCTTTCCTTGCCATTGGACAGGGCTACAGTTCCAGGGGGATGGATGAGAGTTATATGGAAAACAGCTTTTAAAGCTGGTTCATCAAAACAAGGGAAGGTCTTTCTGGCATGAGTTGGATGCATCTGGGAGGTGGCAACGATCCTGAGAAGGATAAAAAACATTCTGAACACAATGTTGACATTTGAAATAACCCATGCTGGTCTATAGATAATGCCAGACAGGAAATAGAGAACTTACTTTCGGACCCCATCTTCTTCATATTCACTCCGATAGAAGCCTGCCAAGTCATCAGCTAGTTCTCCGGTGAAGTTTGTGTACAGCTGGTACTTCTGTTTTTTAGTTAATTTACTATTCAGCTCAATGACAAGATACTGGGTCTCAGGCTGCATCCAGCAGGACTTAATGCTGGGAGCAGACCCACCACCTGAGGAGGGAATAGAACACATCATTATTAATGCTCAATTCTTTGTTTTTAGGACAAATGTCTTTAGAACTTTATGATGTAAGACAGACACTAAAGATTTATTGGAAGTCGACCTTTGCTGAGACGCCGTACTGACGCAGCCTCTGCCCAACAGCCTGTCCTCCTCCAAAAAACTACCAAATGGTTGATTGTTCAAGCCAGGGGTGGATCTACGGGGGGGGCAAGGAGGGGCAGCTGCCCCCTAACTTTTGTGTCCCTAAAACTGTACTTGTAGAAACAAACCTACACTATGTCCACAAGCTTCTCAATCAACTAAACAAGCAGTACATTAATTAAAAGTGAATAATTTTAAATATCATCTTAGGCCCGTTAAAAACGTAGCTACGGCCCTGCATTAAACTGCGGAGCGGCGTTCACACAGACCGCGGCTCACACAGCTGCAGAGAGGGAGCGAGCTGTCCCAGCACCTGAAGGAGGATCAGCTTCCCCTGGGAGCATTTCCCCTTAGACTGGTTTTGTTTTTAATAAGGACGAGAGTTTGAAACAAAATATTAATAAACCGCTGCCGTTTGAATCGATAGCGTTTAACAGACGGTCGCTGTTTGGGACGTTACGTTACAAAATACTACGCAGACAGCGCTAGCTGGGAGATCGATCACTTTATTTGATAAACTATGCGGTACTATTAAATCCACGTATATTACACATCACAGCAATGAGGCCAGCTGAATTAAACCAGGATACATCCTTTACCGTCAAACTGGATCTAAACACAGCTGCCTGTGTGCGCTTGATAAATACTTTCTGATTTTATATTTATTATTGGCTATGCTATTAGCTACATGGCCCTAACGTGTACAGTTGTAAGCATTTGTACCAGTGCTTTTCACAAGTAGACTCTTGCAGGACAGAGTAGCTGGAGTGATTCAACAAAAATAAAAAGACATATCTGAGAAGTGATCAGGATGAGTAGAAAGAGGAAAAGGAAAAGACAGTTCACTGAAGGGACCAGGAGGGTCAGAGCAGGAGGAAGAGGAGGAGATGAAGACATTAGTGAAGAAGAATAAATGTATGTGAGGAATAAAGATGAAGTGTCAGAAAGAGGGACAGAGGCAGGGATCAGGAGGCAGAGGAGACTCCAGCTGGACCACATGGTATGTTCTTATTCTCCTTGCATACATATTCCATCACAGCAGCACAATCTGCGGCTCTTAGTATTGACAAATATGTATTGAAATGTGTTGCTGCACAGGTCACCTTTAGCTCTCTAAGAGATGGGTGATGTCATTTGTGTACTTAATTATAAAGTACTTTTACTGTACTCACAGTAAACAGAGTTCTAGGGTATCATGAGCTGTTTTATACTATATATATATATATATATATATATATATTTTTTTTGTTTGGTTATATATACAGTATAAAATACCACGTACTGTCCGCCCTCCCATGCCACCCTGGCATGACCTCTTGCCCCCCCTTTGCCACCCCATGTAAAATGTTCTAGAACCGCCACTGGTTCAAGCGCTTATTACGACCTATAGGCCCTGACACACCAAGCCGATTGCGGCCGTTGATAGATGTCTGGCCGTCGATGAGCGTCCTGTCGCCCTACTGAGATTGGTGTGTCCCGCACCGTCGTGTCGAAGCGGCAGCTTAGCGAAACACTATTTGCCTGAATGGGAGTGGAGCAGTACAGTACTTAAGTAAATGTACTTTGTTACTGTCCACAATCTGCCTAGAAATATTTTAATGTTGTAGCTGTTCAAGATGGTTATTTTAAAATGTTTTTAATATATACTGTTAGTAGTAGTATAATAATGCTGGGCTGCAACTGACAGTTATGTAGGCACATTTTTAGTTCTTCTTAACGCTGTGTGATTAAAAGAATAAACACAAATAGCAGGATAGGCACACATATTTGCTATATCTTGCCCCACTGAAAAGGCACTCAGGGCTCGAGCTTAAGGACGTCCCGCGGGCATAGCTATGTACTGAGTGTGTGTATTTTGCGGGTTGAGTGATGTACAATGACAATGGCATCCCGTGGAGGAATTCTGCAATTTTTGACCGTTACATCACGAAAACGCACAGCAGAACCAGATCCTGGAGCGCCGGACTCTTTATTTACTTACTCCTCATCATCCCCTATGGGTAATAAGGCTGAGATGAGAACTCTCCATCGTATTTAGTCCTTAGCAATATGCTGCGCCTCTCCCCATGTAGGGATGGACTTTTTATCGGTACTGGAGACATTTAAAAAATATTTGTCATAGGCCTATGTATTATTGCTACATAAACAGTATATTGCAGTTTTAGTTTCGTCAACTCCGTTTCTAATATGCAATAAGACTACAAAATGCGTCTATGATGTATTTTCGATCTTATTTTCGATCTTTCCAATCCAGACGAGAGATCTCTCTGCCCCGTCTGTGTGCGAGGCGGCGGGGCAGTTTGTAAAGGTCTCCTGACTGTGTTACAGACTGTCATCCTGGTTAGTGGTTACTCTGGGTTCTGTCTTCAGGACAGAGTGTTGGATTTTGTTGTTAATCGGATGGGACTTGATTGGATTCAACGGGAGTAACTTTCTCGTTTCTGTGTTTTTTTTTAATATATTTGGCCTTTGTTTATGTGTTTGACTGATTTACTCAAATAAAAAGGTTGATGAATCATCTAATGATTTGTATGATGTTTTATTTATGTTAAAGGTCACTTTGAATGATTTTAACTAATGATAATGTAGAAAAACTAATATTTTAAATTCGGGACGGTCCACATTCATTTTGGGACGGTCCACATTCATTTCGGGACGGCTTAGATTGTATTTCGGGACGGTTCCGGGAGGATGGTGAAAAAAGTTAGTCGAGAGCCCTGGCACTGCACCGATACTGTTATATAAAAATATTGGCATAGTTCATCCCTGTGCTGCTTGGCTCGAGCTGTAGCATGTAGCTATTTGTTGTTTGTATATATCACGCAGGCTGTCTTCCGGTTGTTGCCTCTTTTGAATGACGAATACACACTACCGCCGCCTGCTGGTAGGGAGAGTTATTGCGACTCATGCATGCGCAGTGCATACGTGCTATTTGGCTGTTGGCAGAAGTCTTTGCGGTGTGTTCCAGTGCGACTTTTTGGCCAAGACGCAGGAGACGTGAGGCGACACAACAGTCAGGTCCGTCGGGACGTGTTATTTGGTGTCAGTTTGGTGTGTCAGGGCCTTATAATCACGTTCTAAAGTTTTCGACCTCTAGTGCTCCCGTTGATTGCAAACGCTCCGGTGGGTCGTTTATTCACAATTAACCCTCTCTGGAAAATCCTAAATTGTAGTATAGTTTGACCATTAAAATGCTTTTTGATTAGATTTCTAGCGAGAAGTGTATATTGTACTTTTAGAATCTACGCCCAGTGGATGTGTAGGATCTATAGTTTGATAGATACTACGAAGATTATTTGAGGTCTCGTCAGGAGAACGTTAATATACTACGTCTTTCCCCACAGCGTCCATGTAAAGTTAGCGTCAACCCTCACGGGGTGAAAACAGTATTTCCGGTCTCGAAGTTTTCAACATGAATAAAACTACACATTTTCAGATGTTATACATACACAAGTGTCCTACACTAATTGTCATGGCACACATGCTGTTGCCCAAAGGGTCACCGTTTTTGGCGCCACCTTTTGGTAATTCGTGGCAATGACAGCCATGAATGGTTAAAATTGCCAAAATAAAAAAAAAATATTATGGCATTGTATGCTGTGTTATTTGTCACCCTCCTGAACTCATCAGGTTCAACACAAAGCCTCTCATCTTATTTATCAGAGAAAAAAACTCTGTCGCTCCCAACCCAGTCTCACAAAAAATGTGTAATAGTTGGTCCGCACGGCCTAACTGTTAAATGACTGAACTTCATTTTTCACCCTATTTTACAGCACCCCAATTTGGTGATTCTACCCAGTTAGGCATATTCACATAGTTTAGGTCAAGTGGTGTTATAACAATTGGTCCCATCTATGTAGTCCCTTCTGTAACAGAATGACATGCACTTAAAATTCACTGAAGCCAATGTTCAAAGGTTAACAGTTGAGAGCACGACCTGCTTATAATCTTCAAACTGACATGATGTTACTCTCCAGATTGAGACCTCTCCAACAATGTTTTGTGTTTACTCCTACGACCAAGTTTACATGTTGCCATTTCCTCCACACAGCCTTAGCCCAGGGTTACTTTCCACTGAACCCTTTAGAGCAGGGGTCGGCAACCCCTGGCAAGCGTGCCAGCATTGGCACGCGGCACCGTAACCAGTGGCACACTAGGAATAAGTGGAATAAGTGTGCAAAATATTTAAATTGTATTTTCGGATCCTGAACGAGACCGCCGACAGAGCGCGTCTCCCCGTTACCTGCAGAAGGAAGCCATGCATGCGACGCAGCCCCGCTCTCTTTAACTCCAGGTGACTTTCTGCCGCTTTCCTCCGTGGTGCAGGGCTGATCGTTTCACCACAGAGGAAAGCACTTCACAAATTGCAGTACCCATAAGGAGCTGTACAAATGCCGCAGTTTTTGCGTTGCTGTGTCTTTAGTTGAAAGCCCAGTGGCGATCTGCTCATCTCTCATTGAAATAATATGCTACAAAGGGGCGGACTGGCCATCTGTGTGTTGAACTTTCCTGTCGGCTCCCAGACCGTAGTCGAGGAGGGCAGAAGCAACAAGCTTCAGGTTCAATAACCCACTTTAGCTTAAATGACTGGAGAGAGGCGAGCTCTTCTGGCGAGGCCGTTGCATTTATTTAGCTGTTCTTCTGTTTCACAAAATACATCACAGACCTCTGTTTTTCTGCTGCCTCGTTTCACTTCCAGAAACATACACACGCTCCCTCACTGTCGCTCTACCATCCACACACACACATGCACACGCCACACCCCTCTCTCTTTCTCTTAAAGGGACAGCGATCTCATCTCACTCTGCATGACCCTAATATCATAACATGTGTGTTCTGGAGAATCACAGAACGGACTATCGTCATTATTATGCCGTTTAAACCAATTATTTAAATGTGTTTATTAAATTCGGTATCATGTAAGTTGTGCTGACAGGTACACACTGCTTCCCCGCAGCGAGGCTCCCCCCGCCCTCCTGTTGACAGTTCACGAGCGCCAAGCTCCTCAACCCCCCCCGTTGATAATTCTCGATCGTTGGCACGCTGATAACAATTTTTTTTTTTAATGGCACTTCATATCAAAAAGGTTGCCGACCCCTGCTTTAGAGGCTCAAGCTCAACAATACAACTATTACTTTTACCATTACTTTTCAATTTGTAGACTTATGCAATTATCATAACCAAGCAATTTATGGACTATATGAGGCGTATGCATTGTACCATGAACCTGTATACACCTGCATAGCCGCGGGAAGTCATTTTACTTAGGGGGTGCGGCGAATTGTCAACGGGGTGGGTGCTGCTAGTGAACTGTCAACGAGGGGGGGGGGTTGCCTCGCTGCGGGGTCACGGTGGACCTCTGTCTCCTGTCAGCGCAACTTCAATGATGCCGTTTAGAAACACATTAAGGGCGGTGCCAGCTGTGAGTGAACCGAGCCGTCAACGGCCCTTGACGGCCCCAGCACCCCCAGCACCCCCAGCACCCCTACTTCCCGCGGCTATGTACACCTCTCAAAGTCAGGCAACTGAGGAGTTGAAAAGGAAGTTTCTAAAGATGTTACAAATAATACACAGCATACAATGCCGTAATAACTTTGTATTATTAGTGTTGGACACTTGTGTATGTATACCATCTGTAGATGTGTAGTTTTATTCATGTTTTCACATAATTTTACAGGATATTGCTATATTATTTCACATGTTTTACTTCTACACATTAATATCTGATTTGTAAATGTGAGACAGCGACCCTTTAGCGGCTAGATTTCCAGGGAAAGAATCGAGAACGAGAGGAGGTATAGTTGCAAACCATCGTGACTTTATTTAGCAAACACCACAAGAGAACAGCCAGCCAGCATGTAGGTGTTCACCACTCCCCCTCCGACTAGAGATGGGCGAGTCCTGATTCATCCGGATCATTAACCCGGATCCTAGAAATGAGCTGGTCGTGACGAGTCTCCCCTCTCCATTAACCCGAGTCCTTTGAGTCCCACACTTGGTGTGACGTACAAATTAAAACTATAAATTGCGTCACTCGCTACTCTCCTTATAACATGTAAAATCACATTACAGCGTATCCCAGTCCATCTGCCTACCCTTTAGCAAGTAGGATAGCTGCCAGAAGTGATCGTTTGGCTCAGGGGAGGGGACGCGGATCAGTGAAACTTCCTGCAGACTCGTGGGGACTCAGAGGAGCCGACGGCTCCTAACCGTAATAGCATAGCAGATCCAGAGATCCATATTCGTCATGTGCACGAGCATAGCCCCTCCTCCAGCACCCGGCTCCCGCGGCTATATTATGCACGAGTCAACAGCAGACTCAAAGATTTGCAGATCCTGACTCACTGTGCAAAACATAGCAGACTCGTGCGGACTCAGAGCCGTAACCGTATAGCAGCAGATCCAGAGATCCAGCAGACTCGTCATCATGCACGATTCAACAGCAGACTCGTCATCATGCCCGATTCAACAGCAGACTCGTCATCATGCACGATTCAACAGCAGACTCGTCATCATGCACGAGTCAACAGCAGACTCAGATTCGCTAAATCGCAAAATGACCCTTTTTTTGTGATCAATATGTTTTATTAAAGCAAAAGACACCACTTTACACACATTTAACACATACAAACACCAGTATTGCAATGATTACGCAGTCCATGAGAAAATATGGGGGGCATATGATTAGATATAATTATATGTTTAATAATAATAATAATTGTATAATTAAGACATTTTATATATTCTAACTGTTTTGCAATTTTCTATCATTTGTCATTGTATGTTTCTTTTTGTGTGCTATGTTCAAAATAAACGTTTTGCCAAGTAAGATCCTTATTGGAAATGCAGCTATTACACGCAGGAGACTGTTGCACAACATGACCATTTTGTTAGAAGTCTACACTGAAAAGTCATTTAGAGCCGGAAACATAATGGACTTAATCAAAATCGCGGGATCCGTGAATCCAGGTCAATGATGGAGAGAGACCAGTAGCCTACGAGTTAGTCAGCGGAACTTCACAGACTCAGATTCGCAAATCCTGACTCTCACTGTGCAAAACACAGCAGACTCGTGCGGACTCAGAGCCGTAACCATATAGCAGCAGATCCAGAGATCCAGCAGACTCGTCCTCATGCACGAGTCAACAGCAGACTCAGATTCGCAAATCCTGACTCACTGCAAAACACAGCAGAGCAGACTCGTGCGGACTCAGAGCCGTAACCATATAGCAGCAGATCCAGAGATCCAGCAGACTCGTCATCATGCACGATTCAACAGCAGACTCAGATTTGCCAAATCGCAAAAAAACAAAAAAAAATTTATTAAAGCAAAATACACTGTGTAGCGGAGGTTAATATAACGTCAGTTTAATATGCTCGTGAAATGCAACACGTTTTCGGTTTCACCGATAGGATTTCTACGGTCTTGGTGATGCTGACTCATATGACTCATATGACTCAAATGACTTGTATGATCCGGATCTCTTCAATGACTGACTCAGAAGACCCTGAGTCCGTAAAAGGGTCCGGATTTGCCATCTCTACCTCCGACTGAAGACTGGCTCATGTATAGAGGATCTTATTCAAATCAAATCAAATCAAATCAAAGTTTATTTATAAAGCACATTTAAAAGCGATTTTTGGTCGGGCCAAAGTGCTGTACATGTAATAAATACTACAATCATAAAAACACATTACTACAATCACAATAAAAGACAATAAATTACAACAGATATATAAAAAAACAAAAACACACAGAAACGAGAAACTAACCCGTTTTCCTGACTTTTTTATTTTTTTTTGAGAAAGTTACCAATGCACCAAGGAGGAAGTGGAACACACAGGAGACAACCATTTCATTGCAGACTGTTAGGCTACAGATGTAGCACTTCATTTCAGACGCCTACTCGTGCGGGTCCGTGATCTGCACGGGGTGGACCCCTGCTGAAAAGGAAAACCCCCCGCAGGACTTGATACGCCCCCTTGATAAATACATTTAATTATAATGAAACCAGCTGCAATGGATCATGGATCCACCAGGGGGTGCAGTGATTAAAAAGCTGCCACAGTGGAACTCTTGTGAAATAAAAAATAAACAGCTGATCGATCTGCAGTAGAGGTATCTGATATAGCGGATATTTGTTAAGATCCATATGTCACGGATAGGCTCATATTCTGTGCTAAATAAGAGACATGTAATCATTTACAAAACATCACCATGTTTTTATTTAACAAAATAATGTTGTTTAATCCACGTTGGTGTAAATACAAAACCATCGCTATGTTTTTTTGTCAGGAAATGCAGACCGGCTCATACAAACGATTTGTAATCATCATCCTCACGATCATTTAATGTATCATATGTTCGCCAAATTGAAATGAATGCACTAATACATGTAATTTAATCCACGTGAGTTTACAAAAAAATAATCGGTTTGTTTTTATATCACATCCGACCGGAGGAAAATGCATTTTATCTCATCAAAGATGGCAGAAAACATACATTATTGTACTCTGAGGGGAGTTTGACAGGGTATTACTCAAAAAGTACACGATAAAAGTACTTGATTGTACTTGTGGTAGTAGTCCAAGTAGTACTGAGTCCAACAGTACGACTTTCACTGAGAATGTATGGCTAAGAATCATTTTATCCCTCATCAAATATAGCAAATACATG
>CALSBW010025701.1:21367-31564 GCA_943590975.1 Lindbergichthys nudifrons
ATTTGTATCCGTAATTAAGTGGGGAAGTTTCATGGTGATATCTGTTAGTTACATGTTTTACCCTATTCACCTGTCGTGTCTTTCAATTTGGTTCATGCATACATAATCCTTATTCAGTAGCAAAATAGTACTTCTGATGGTTTGAGTATCGTTTCAATGTAAAGGCTTTTGCACTTTTACCTCCTTAACATTTTAAATGCAGGCCTTTCTTCTGCATTTCACTGTAATAGTACTACCTTTACTTTCCCCCCCCCCCCTGACTCATAAAGGGGATTCACCGTTGACTCCGTTAGCGCGTTAGCACGTTAGCTAGCGGCCTAGATGATCTATTCGGACAGATTTGTGGACCGGCGTCTTCACAGGACAGTGTAATGAAAAGCCTCTGAAGAGTCTCTCCGTGCTAAAGGGTTCATTACGCCCCGTCATCAATCCTTCCTCTTTCTGAAGCATTGCATTCATCAGGAAAATTAAAAAAGTGTCATGTCTGCGGTGATTTGTATTCTTCCATCAAAAACACACACCGGCGAGCTGCTTCAATTTGCATATTCTCAGGGTGTAATAATAACTCATTGGGCTGGGATGGGCTGCACGGAGGAGAGATGAGGACACAGAGTGAGGCAGACTGATCAAACCTGGAGAAAAGACCCGCAAAATAGGTTAAAAAATGTGAATTATTAAAGAGCTTTACATTCCTGTCCTCATTTGATTGTGTTTTCACAATCAACCTGTTTAGTTTGGTACACATGTTGTGTGAAAGATGGCAATCAAGTGAACTGTGGTGTCCTTAGATTCCCTATCATGAAACCGAGACGTCTCGTGGATAATTCAGCCTTCTTGTTGGGTTTATTATAGTTCAGATGGACTCTAGTTAAAGGCTATGCATTATTTCGAGTTTTATGTTAATTAGCCTTAGTTTCTTGGAAGTCGTGCAATTCAAAATAAATATCTGACTACCTATCTTTTGGGGATTTCCAAGGCCTCATACAGATACACAGATATTTTTTTAACATATCGTTTCTATGCTTATTTGTCTTACAGTAGAACACCAACTGCGTTTTAACTGGAAAACTCAAAATCACTGGAAACTGAGCTTTTGTAAAACTCTATTGCCAGTTTTGATGTTTAGACAGGAAGAAAATGAGTTTTTGGAGGGTATTATCTTTTTTGTAAGTCATCATAAGTGAAGCGACGCGGTGAAATCAGATGACCCAAACATTGAGATCTGATTTTTAGCAAACTGATGTAGAAACATTTCTGTGCACATGTTTCTGGTACCACAGGCTGCTTATAACAGACTCATTATTAAGACCTTTGATTTGTCTTTGGTGTGCTGTGCGTGTTATATTCAGTTTTCAAGCGGATCGTCTTCAGTCTCAACGCATTCAGAGACTGGATTTGTGACTGTAGTTCTAGGGTCTTCGAGATATTTCATTGACATCTCCATGACCCTTTTGTTAGGTTTGTTTAAAATGTTATTCCATGTTCCTTCATGTTACACCTAAGGGAGTGAGCCCACGTGTTAAATGTCACCGCCCTTTCTGAAAAACAATATGTGTGTCCTCTATAGATGGCAATGGCCGTCAGTCAATCCACAACTTTGTTTCAGATTCAATATCCCAATACTGTTGGAGGGATTCCCATTTCATGTTGAATGTGTAGACGTGTGTGATCCCCAGAGTATGAATCCTGCACTTCAGTGATCTTCTGACTATTCATTTAGCACCATGATGTGTTTCCTGAAGTTGTTGGTCACTAAAGTGGTTTATCAATGAGGCAATGTAAGCTCAGTCTGATGGCTTCTATTGACGATATCACCAGATGGACATTTGAATACCTTGTAGAACTCAGCTAGCGTTATCATGCTAATGGTTTACTCCTATTTTCTATTTTTATTGGTCACAAAAATGGTTTATCAGTGAGGTAATGTCAGCTCGTTGTGATTGTTTGCACTGATATACAAACCAGAATAGATTCAGGTCCTTAATAGTGTTTAAATGCAATCAGCTGTCTATAGGAAGCCAGAATAAGACGTTAAACCCCGCTCTGATGGGATGTTTGTCTCTGATAATAAATCCCAGAGGTGCTGTAGGTGCCTGGAGGAGGTGGAGGTGGGGGGGGGGGTCTTGTGGTCACCCAGAGGCGGGGTGGGGGTTGGATGGGGGTGATTATGTGGATGATATATGTATTGGAGAGGAGGTTCAGAGATGGAGGACACGGCTGACTGAGTCCATTTACATGACGGCTTTGTTAGGAAGTTCCCTGACAGATAATGATCCGCCCGACGACACCGGGGGGATTCAGATCAAAAATTAACAGGAAAATGTTTTAAAATGATAAAAAAAATGAGGACATACAGAATATATAAATGTGACATTTCAGCGCAGGGTGGAAGAGGAGGTTTTGAAGACAATGAGGTGCAAAATGCTAACAGGAAGTGAGCAGATCAAAGCCTGGTTTCAGACGCCAGCGAGGCACATTGTGATTTGTGTTTTTTTGAAGTGGCAGCATGGTGGTTCTCTGCCTTTGTTTAACTTCTGCTGATTGTCCTTCCTCTGGAGTCCCAGTTTGGCAATAATGGGAGCGCCTTGTTCCATAATCCATGAAGAAGGCTAGAGGGAAGACAAGATGGCCGCTGTGAGGATGCAAGGCCTTCAGAGGGAAGCTGTTCTTTAACTCTGTCTTTGCAGCTACTCCGTGTCGACGTGGATTTATAATCAAAGGGAAACGTACAAGAGAAGCCGAAGACTGAACTTTGGACTTTGGGATTCTTTAGTTTCTGTTTAGATGCTATGGTGCGCAATGACTTTGGTTTAGTTGTTAAATCTGAGGTCAGAAAGCACTTGTTTCTGTTAAAGATCGGGATATTCAATCAGCTGATCACTCGATTGAGAAATTGACTTGTTACTTTCAATTGTCTTTAAATGAGTTCTTGACCCATTGATATACATGCATATAGGTCTGGTGTTATTCTAGATTTGTCCTATTATTTACCAATCTTATGCACATTTCTAAACAACGAAGTGTCTCTCAAATGGTTGAAGATACTATGAAAGAGTTTTAAAAGGCGTTGAACTGGTTAATCTAAAAAAGAAGGCCTTGATTGGTATCCAAACATCTCTCCTTCAAAAGTGCTGAAAATGACACGGGAAGACTTTCTACAACGTTTTCCAATTTGTCTGCATTGAAGAATCATCTGAACACCGAGGCGTTATAAGATACAAACAGACTGTAGACTCCTTTCCATATTGAGATTGGTCCTTTTTGCCTGTCAGTGTCAAAAACAAACTTTAAGTTTCATGCATCGATGCTGAAGGTCTACATTATACACATTTTAACAATGCCATTGTTCCCATTTGATACAAAAACATGGGAGAGTAGGATCCAGGTTGACAAAGTCCGCCTTTGGGAAAACACATTAACACCAGATTTAACAATAACACCGAGCAGAGTTTCATTTGATCCTTTCTGACGGGAATGTAGAGGCTATTGTTTAATTCTCTCTAAATCAGTGTCTCTGTACGTATCTGAGTTTCTGAGGCCTCACTGGAGTTGATCTACACAGAGTACATGCTCCAGCTTTTCTGTTGATGGTAACAAAGAGTTGCAGTCCACTTATTGGCTGCAGAGCTCTTGCTCATGCACTATTTAAGACATTTGAAAAATACAGAAATTACCCTTTAGACCATTTTGTTTTGCATGAGCTCTTCATATGTCTACGCATTGTTCCCGCTTCAATAATACAGACACATGTTACGCTAACTTATCCAATAACACAAAGCGGAAACCCATTGTTGTGTTTATCTCTTCTGGTGGAAACTGAAAGGCTTCCATTGAAGGTTTGATGATGTCTCAATAAGCATCTCTTACCATCTCCGAGTATCTGAGGCCTCATTAGTGCTGAGAGTTGATATTGTCAGCGCAGTACAAGCTCCTCTGTGTTCCTCTTCTGGATCGTGTTCTCCGTGTAATCTGAATCTTTCATTGGGGGAGCTAATCAACTCCTCGCCTACAAACAACATCAAATAGTGAAGTGGAGCGTCCGCCCCTGCAGTTCGTTTTGAAATGCTGAACAGTCGCCGGCGGCAACGAATGTTTCTCTCACTTTCATTTTAATGATGCTCTTCCTCCAGCTTAAGTAAAGTCTTCCACCGTGGAGCCAGAGAGGGTTTACGGCTGCTTTGAAATCACATGTAAGTATATATTTAATTTAGCTGCGGGCATATTCGGAGATTAATTGGCACAGCATCGTGTGCCCTTATAAAGCTGCTGCACCTTCATTATGAGCAGACTGAAGGAAGACGAAACTTTGTTGAAAAGACAGACGCTTAGTTTCCTGCACTACTTACCTGAAAGTTTCTTGACTTTCTCCCACTTCAGCAACAATGCACAGCGCGCGGCGGGGAGCGACTATTCCCTCGGTAAACTTCCAGCGGATTGCTTTCCATCTAGAATGTAAATAAGTTGGTGTGAAATAAATAATGTGTACAAGTATATCTCATGAATGCAGGAGGGAGATTTGCATACTCGCAGGCCGCATCCCGCCGAGGCTTTGGCAGCTCGTAATCAAACTTTGCTCCCAAATATGTTCAATAAAAGATTCCACAAAGGGTACATATGTTTGGCTGTTTGCCTCGTCTGTGTGTGTTAACGGGGAGAAAAGCACACTTTACAAAGGTTTGTCGTTTTCCGGCAGCTCCGTGACATCTCTGGGACGCCGGATCCCGCTTCAGCAGCAGGGCAGAAACACATGAAGTATTTATGCTAATTGTTGCAAAACTTCCCACAAAAGACGACAAGAGGCGTGTGATGAGGCGCTGTCAGGGCGCCGCTGTCATAGCGACGAGCTGAGACCCGCGGAGCAGCAGGAATCAAAGGCCTCGCGCACCAGAAGGTCGCAGCGCCTTTAAAAAGATTTATAATGAAGCGCTGGCATCAGGAGCACGTCGCGGCGCATTAGCAGACACGGGCGTCACGGCGCTGATTCACCGCCGCCGGCTGAAGCCGCTCCTACCTGACTCCTCCATCAGTCAGGAAAGTCAGGATGCAGGCCTGATCAACTTTGCATATTCCCCAAGAACAAGAGCAGCAGAAGAAGAGATGACGAGATGAAACATGTGCCACTCAGTAGGCGGGCATAAATAAAGATTTAAGCGCCTGGCTTCATTTGCATTTGGAGCAGCGTCTTTGTTTCTGTGTTTTCTTCTAATAATGATTCAACACATTTCTTTCATGCTTCGTGTTCGGCAGGAAATATTTGTCGTGTTTTCAGCCTGTCGGTTTTCAGCTTTCTGTTGAAACACTTTTCTTTTGTAAGAGGCGTGTTAATCCGCGTTTAGCCGCAGGAGGAGGCTCCGTCCCCGGGCGTGGCTTTGAAGAGAGGCCCAGAAGAAGAGCCTCCTTCAGGGCGAGACCACAGAGAGACGCTTGATCTCCGCGCTTAATTAGCGCCGCGCTGCTTAATTGTTCATTTTACAGATCGGGGGAGTGTGCATGTGCTCATCATAATTCATGACTGGGAGCTCTGATTCGAGCTGAAAAGACACTAAATGGTTTAACTGGGAGCCTCCTGAAATCTGTTGCGTTGCATTATGCATGAGTGATGTGTTGTAGAGCTTTAATCTCTTTGGAAATCTCTGAGAAATGTCTTTGAAATCTATGTATTTGTCCAGCAGACATTTATCTGTGTATTTGTCCAGCAGACATTTATCTGTGTATTTGTCCAGCAGCGGGCACATTTAAATAGTTAAATAAAAGCTACATTTACTCAGGTACTTTAATTAAGTTAAACATGAGGTACTTGTACTTCAGTTGCACTACATTCGTTTTACAGCATCAATTACCAGCTCGTCTTCAGATCTGTGTTAAGCTAGCAGTAGGCTACTTAAGATATTTCAAATTAGACCTACTTTTACCAAGTGTAACTCTGAAGAGGTGAACACATTCATGCATCAATAATTATTATACAATAATGTCATATATGTGATTCTGAAATGGGCCACACTGCATGATGAGACCGAACGTTAGCTTGCTTGACTTACAAATGGATGGATGGATAACTGACAGGTACATTGAATTAGGTCTCTTGTTTCTAAATGTCAGCACTGTGGACCTTTGTCTTGTGTCAGTGTTAGAGTCCTCATGATCTTTAGCCTGCAGTCTCTCATGTTCTGGTTCTTCTCACATCAGAGCATCTTCACCACGAGACTCTGCAGTTATTCAAGATGTCCTCATATCAGATTTACTGTCATGTGTCATCCTGCAGTCACTAGCAGAGGATGCTGTGAACCATCCCATCACCTCAGCTGAGAATGAGCTCGGATAAAATACATTTTGTACAAATAATATTTTAATAATAAAATCGCAGAATTCAGACTTATTTCTTAAAATGTTGGCTTTTTTCTATAAAACTCAAAATTAGGAAATGTTTCTTTAAATTCGTTATTTTTAGATTTTTGTTGCCTTTTTTCTGAAATGTCTAAGAATTCTGACATTTACTTAAAATTCTGACAAAAATATTTTTTGATATTTTTTCTCAAAATACAGATTTATTTCAGAAAACCTCAAAATTCTGATGTTTTTCTCGAATTCTTTTTTTTGTATTTTTTTTACACAAAATGTTGATTTTTTATAAGTTCGTATTTTCCACCAAAAATAAGTTGGGTGTCTGCTGTGTTGTCGTGACACATATTTTAAAACTTCTAGGATATTTGGGCCATTAAAATGCTTCATGATTACATTTCTAGCTTGAAGTGAATATTCTACTTTCAGAATCCATCCAGTGGAAAAGAGAATGAATAAAAAGGATTCAAAATGGACATCTGTACAGCAGCAGTGCAGATAAAAAGCTAAATACAATGAGTAGGCGTAGATCTTAAATAAAGAGGGAAGCCATGTTAATAAAACAAAGTCTGATGGTGGCGTCAGGAAACAGAAAACAATCTGCATCTTCTGCTCATCTCCATTAAAGCTGAACCTGAGGGGGGGGGCACCCTGGGGTGAAGTGATGCTGGGGGCACCCTGGGGTGAAGTGATGCTGGGGGCACCCTGGGGTTAGGGTGATGGGGGGGGGGGCACCCACCAGCTACCATCCCCTGCAGGGCATCTCCACAGGGGGGCTGCCAGATAACGCTCTGTGCTAACAACATGAGTTATGAGGATTTATTACATGAGACAATCGACTGGATCCTGACGAGCTTCTTCTTGATTTGGGTTATTTAAGGATAAAAGCATCTGTAGAAAAGAACCTGTGGGGAAAGTCAGGAGTTCACACTTGGATAAAAAGAATACAAATATAAATAAAAATAACAGTTTGATTAGATACAAATATAAATATGAATAACTCTGAATATGTTTAAAAGACGTCTATATGTCCAAAGTAGTTTATATTTGAGTAAGTGTCACTTAATATAAATTAAAATAACTACTGCATAATAACCCTTAATGCATATCTGAGTCAGAATACCTTCATTCGTCCCACAGAGGGGGGAGCTTACATGTGTTCCAGCAGAAAAGAGCCGAAGACAGCTTCATATTTACCAAGAAGTATGCATACACAAAATATTAAAGATACAAAAAAATAAATATTAATAAAATAATAATTATTAATTATCAAAATTCACATCCTGTCACAGTTCTGAGGATTTAGCAGCCAGGTATATATTGCACAGTTATTAACGGCATATATATATATATATATATTGCACACAATTGGTATTTTCCAACAAGGGGTGTTATAGTCTGTGTTGTTATTTGTGAAGGGGTCTACCAGGGACCATGAAATGACACGAACATATAATGTTCATATCCTACTATTTATTATATTTAAAGTATGTAAATATGTACTGCTTTTTTGCAGATCTTATGAGATAATTAAAAAAAATCCAGTACTCTGTGTAATGTTGGAACACATACTCATATCTAAGTGAAATTAGCAATACCACAATATAAACATACTCCCTTACAGGTAGAAGTCCAAAATGGTTTGCATCAAAATATGCTTAAAATACTAAAAGTTAAAATACTCATTATGCAAAATAATATGAACTAGCAATTATTAGTGTTTAATGCAATGTCTATAGAAACTCTGAAAAAAGCCTACAGTATATTGTTCATGCTATTAGTCAAATTCAACTTGTGTGTTTTGTCACTTCTTTGGCAAAATGTGTGTTTTTTAGGGACATAATGAATCATGATATTAATCTTTATTTTTAAATATCACGGTTAGTGTAATACTGAAATATCGAAAAACCCAGAGTTCTATTCATTATTGGTTTGAGACGAAATGAGGAGAAATAGATGAAAAGATGATATGAAGGTATTTGTTAAGTATTGCAGAGAAGTATTTATCGATGTGTTTCATATACTTTCATTGCTTCTTACTTTGCAGGGAAATAAAGGAGCTTTGTTCAATATTTTAGATCTTCAACATATTGGCATTTTGGATTTTCTCAAACTGGAGAATAAAAGTGACGTCTACTCCTGAGAGAAATACTAGATAACTCAAATGCACTCTTTAAAATCACTGTATTTCCTAAACACACGACTGAAAACTTTTCTTGTGTTGCCTTTCCTTTCAGATTTCAACATTTTCCAATTTAAAATCAATAAATCCCGCCTCACTTTCTGTAAAAGCCTCGTCTCGTTGCGGGTCAATGCAGAAATCACATCATCAGCAAATCTGCTTTCTTTGAATAGGTATTCTCCGTGACTTGTGGATTCAGAAACACTTGAGATTTTAAAGTGGATTAATGTTAAACTCATATCTGTCTCTTATTGTCTTCAACACACTACCTGGTTCACCTTCTCTGTCCTTCACGTGTTGTGTTTGCCGAGCGGCGGCTGTAATTATCTCGTCGATCTGCGGCTGCACGGCGCTCTGACATCTGGTTCATGTTGGAGTGGCCGTCGTAGTGATTTCTGCAGGTGGGGGAGAGAGAGGGGAGAGAGAGGGGAGGGAAAGGGGGGGTGATGGGATTGAAAAGGAAGGCCGGCGATGGGATTATGGGAGCGTGACAATTGAGGATTAGCTGAGCTTTAAACAAATAGCACTCGTGCAGGTCAGCAGATCGACACTAGAGAGGAGAGCGACTGCTGACTTCATTAACACGCCGCCGTCTGTCTGAGAACACAAACACAGGACGGTAGATCCACATGTTAGACGTCTATGATCTAAAGTAACTAGCTTTATAATGTAGCTGCAGGGAGGTCGTATTTCTGCGTTGGTCGCTGAAGGCAGCATCTCCCTCGTCCAATGGGATTTCTCCATGTGATTTTGGATTATGTCAGAAAATAATCTCTGTTTCAAACAAACGTTTATGATACTTATACGTTTATTTCAGCAGGAACTACAGCACGGTCACATGACTTCACGTCACCACCGCTAAGCTAAAGGTGGCTAATGTTGGGCTATAGAGGAACTACAGCACGGTCACATGACTTCACGTCACCACCACTAAGCTAAAGGCGGCTAATGTTGGGCTATAAAGGAACTACAGCACGGTCACATGACTTCACGTCACCACCACTAAGCTAAAGGCGGCTAATGTTGGGCTATAAAGGAACTACAGCACGGTCACATGACTTCACGTCACCACCACTAAGCTAAAGGCGGCTAATGTTGGGCTATAAAGGAACTACAGCACGGTCACATGACTTCACGTCACCACCACTAAGCTAAAGGAGGCTAATGTTGGGCTATAAAGGAACTACAGCACGGTCACATGACTTCACGTCACCACGGCTAAGCTAAAGGTGGCTAATGTTGGGCTATAAAGGAACTACAGCATGGTCACATGACTTCACGTCACCACCGCTAAGCTAAAGGTGGCTAATGTTGGGCTATAAAGGAACTACAGCACGGTCACATGACTTCACCTCACCACCGCTAAGATAAAGGTGGCTAATGTTGGGCTATAAAGGAACTACAGCACGGTCACATGACTTCACGTCACCACCGCTAAGCTAAAGGAGGCTAATGTTGGCCGTGATGACGTTTAGTCGTCTCATTTAGACACTTGTTAGCAACCCCCGTTTTTAGATTCACCAGTGGGGGATTTACTGACATGTTTAGATTCAGATTCTCTAAAAACAAATAAAATAATCACAGATTTCATTTCCTACAAGAAAATATGTTTCCCAAAGTCATTTTCTATCCTCCAAATGCACATCTGTGTAATTTCATACTTGGAAGGTCTTAAG
>CALSBW010025702.1:0-38141 GCA_943590975.1 Lindbergichthys nudifrons
TCCCAGACAACCAAACATTGTACACAGATATATTGATGCCCAGAAAGAACCTTGAAAAGAATATGGGTGTGTGTGCTGGTGGGAGGAGGTGTATGTGTGTGTAAGAGGATCTCTGGGTCAGTGAGTTGTAAGTGAGAAGACAATATATATATGGGATTACTTAAAACAGTTCAAACAATACATGTTCACTAAAATACAATTCAAAATAATACAAGTTTACTTCAATACAGTTTAGAACCATATCTGTTTACTTTAATCTCTCTTTTGATCTCACCTTACGAGATCAACATATGCACAGCATTTGAAACATAACCACTGTCATTCTTTTCTACTGTGTCTGTCCCAACATTTATATAAATCCATCAGAAGCTGGGATTTAGAGCACTTTAAACCTTTAGGGACAGTCCACCATAACAACTTCTTATGACAGTGGAGGGAGACCAAAATATGTTAAAAACATTCGTCCTTGTCGGCTGAGTCATCGTGCTCTTCCCCCTCTGACGCGTAAGCCAACAAGGGCATTTGGTACGAAGGGGAAGGGGCAGCTTTTCCCTCAATGGTGGAACTGATGAGTCTAACACACAATGAGCGGATACAAGGCACACGACAACAACCACATGTCACTAAAATGGCAATAAAAGTAGCCACAGAAATTAGAAGAGACTGTTGGGGTGAGGCAGACATATTTAGCGAGACCTGAGTATGATTTGTCAGAGTTGGAACATGGGGCAATAGCGCACAGATCTATGTCCACTATTCCGTCGCTACCTTCTTGGAGAGTGAAGGTTCTTTTTGGGGACATAAGGCTCGCTACTCTAGTCCCTCTTTTGGTCCTTACTATCTCTTCCTCTAGGGCGGGAGTTGGAGCAAGCACATCATTCGTTTTACAGACAATGAAAATTATCGTTAAGTAGGAGGCCCAGGCCCGCTACCATTCTCCAGTGCCCGTACATAATTATGCTGTTAGCTCCAATTCTTCTGGTATCTTTAAACCGTATATTACCAATGGTCAATGCGATCGTACCTTGGTTCCCCAGAATACAAAACGTGCCCCCTGAGGGAGATTGAAACCCAGATATGCCAAAACCCTCTTGAGTACGAGGAGTATTTAAATAGATCATAGATACATCTACCCTCGTCCAGATGTTGAGTAATGATAAAAGGGCCTATTTGGAAAGTAAAACAGGAGTTACTCCCAACTTGGTTAGTGATTGATTTTAAGCTATAGGTTTTAGATGGTAAATGCGGGTACCCACATATATCAGTAGTCTTCCACCAACTGATCCAAGTTAGCAGGGGTGAGGGAGATACCCGGGTTTTATTACCTATCTCACAGAGGTTTTCTAAGCGCCTCTGAAAGGTACTCGTGTTGCTCGGAGTCTGAAGAGAGATTCCTGTGTCTGCCCCAAAAGAACCCTTCAACATTTCCTGGAATCTTTAACACATAGTTCTGTAGAATAAAAATAAACAAATCCCTTAAACAATGGGCAAAACAAATATACAAATCCCTTAAATTATGGGATAAATCAAGTCCCCAAAATAATGGGCAAAAATATACCAATCCCTTAAATCATGGGATATAAAAGCAAAATTCAAAGTTCCTCAAAAAATGGATTATTAAAACAAAGTTCCTTAAAAAATTGATTGTTAAAACAAAGTTCCACACCGGCTATATCAACCTGTTTCAGCGGGAAGTG
Source organism: Lindbergichthys nudifrons (assembly GCA_943590975.1). NCBI lineage: Eukaryota > Metazoa > Chordata > Actinopteri > Perciformes > Nototheniidae > Lindbergichthys > Lindbergichthys nudifrons. Next base: position 1,698 of record CALSBW010025702.1, read on the forward strand.
GAGTCCCCTGTGCCATCTTGGTTTGCCGTGTCTTTGTCCCCCCAGCCCGCTGACGGCGGCTTCTGGGCTGCCTGCTAGAGAGATGTCTTCCGGATTCTCCTCCTCCGGTCCGCTGATGGTGGCTTCCGGGTCGATGCTGGAGAGATGTCTTCCCGATCCTCCTCCTCCGGCCCGCTGATGGCGGCTTCCGGGTCGATGCTGGAGAGATGTCTTCCCGATCCTCCTCCTCCGGTCCGCTGATGGCGCCTCCTGGGTCGACTGCTGGAGAGATGTCCTCCCGATCCTCCTCCTCCGGTCCGCTGATGACGCCTTCTGGGTCGACTTCCTTGACGAGGGCCAGATCTGTCCTGATGTCGTCTAGGGTCCTTGCAGGTGTTTTCCCGACCGCACACTGGCTCCAGTGGTACCAGTTGTCTCCCTTTCCTTCTAGGCGGACGACATGGGAGGTCCTTTGGGTCACTCGGTAGGGGCCGGAAAACCTGGGGTTGAGCCACTTAGGCCTGATGACTTTCAGCCAGACGAACTCTGCTGTGTTGGCCTCGTGTTTCTCGGGTCCCCCTTTGGCGTCAGCAACCTGTGTGGAGAAGTCTCATACCAAGCCCTTAAGTTGCTGGAAATATGGTTTTGAACTCATGACCTCTACTTTCTTTCCTACGCTCAAGGCTCCGGGGCCTGGGAACTAATGGCTGTGGGTCAACTAAAAAGGGGAGAAACCTGTCCCTCGGTTAATAGAGCTTCTGATTGACATAAGAGCTAGGGGTAGTGCATCTAACCAGTTCATGCCTGTTTCATCACATGCCTTGCTGAGCTTCTTTAAGCATGGATCTTATCCACCCTGGGGGCAGGACAGGTCTCCCATCTGGGGAGAACCATATCCCGTCTTTCTTGCTAGCTCCCCTGTCTAACCATACTGATTTATCCTGTGGGGAGCCTTCTTCTTCTTCTTCTTTAGTGTTTATTGGCGGTTGGCAAACCAACTTGTAGGTGCATTACCGCCACCAACTGGACTGGAGTGTGGACAAGAGACTATGCAGAAAACAATAAACAAAAGAAATAAAACAAAACCAAACAAACAAAACAAAACAAAAACCAAAACTCTAGATTATTTTAAATGTATCAATTTCTCTTAAAAACGTAATAATCTCACATACATATTGCCTGATGTTTTTTCCTAACAGTCCTGATAGCGACAAGTCATGGAATTTTGCTTTCTTCAGTGTCTGGAAAAGCACAGCTCTCTGAGTACTATATTTCTTGCAAAGCAGTAAAGAGCCTGCTTCCTGTGCTTCTTTAAGAGTGTCATCTGTTACGGCGGGCAGCAAGTCAGTGGACTTCATGACGAGCATTTGGAACTGTCAACTCTGTCCAGTGTGATGCTTATGTACATCAGTATTGACCTACATCCCCCCTTTTTCTGAAATAGAATGCCGTTAACGGTGTTCTCATTTCCAGAAATATCGAGCCTTATATATCAGTTATTAAATATCAGTTATATATTATATATTATTGTTACTTATATATCTCAGTCATTAAATAGCAGCCTTCTTCCGGTCCCCCAGTTTGATCCCACTAACGATCAATCTCTCTGTCTGCCCCCATTGTTCTCGTAGACTCCCTGGTACTGGGACGCCTAGTTGTTGTTCTTCTCGTTCAAATTCTAAATATAATATAATATGCAATATGTCCAGGAGATGGTAGCACCTGACCAGGAATGAGCTTCACTTCAGCCACAAATACTTTATTTATTATTTTAATTTTTTTCACTGAAAATCAATCTCTCAGTCTGTTCCCATTGCTCGCGGAAGCTTCCGGAAATTGGAACGCCTATATCACTCTTTTCAAACTCTCCTTCCATGATTGACTTTGTTTCTATTATCTGACTAGGTTGATATGTGTTCGCTTGTATTTATTTAATATACTGGAAAATTCTTGTCAAATATTGTTACACACCCTGTTCGCACCAGAGGGAAGCAGCTGACCACGAATGAGCTTCCCCTCTCTGGTGCAGACTCTGCACACTTTATCACACAACTCTCCTTCTGATGTTTTCTCTCAATTATTACACAGATTTGACGTAAAAAATCACACAGAGTTTATTCCCTTATACAGACTTCGTACTATCTGAATTCTATCTCCGTGTACTACTTCTTTTCTAAGTATGTACTGTGTACAGAGTGGTGTTCTTAAATTATGTTTGCAGTTTTATATATATTTATCCCCGTACAGTCAGGCAGATTTTTATTGTGCGATGTATATTTCAACAGATAGCGTGACTTCCTGAAGCAAGCTTCTACAACCCCCTTACGGCGGCTGCGGCTTCAGGCGAGGAGTTGGAACCCAGTCAACAAAATCTCTTTATCGTCACGTTTAATGAGCCTGATTAACCCCACAGCAAGAGTTGTGATGAGATTCGGTCGTTCCAAATGGTTAGTTGTAAGTCGCGTATCCCTCCTCTCGTATCACCCACATATAACAATTCTAGCAATTTTCAAAGAGGGATTGCCCACTCGATTGTTATTCAATAGGAAGTTCTTTATAACAACCTTTTACCCACGAGGTAACCGCATAATCTTTACTTGATTTGCGGGGATTTTAACCCATCTGTTTTTTACGTCCTCGCAGTCTACACATATAAAGGTAACCGCATAATCCTTACTTGATTTGCGGGGATTTTAACTCATCTGTTTTTTACGTCCTTGCAGTCTACACATATAAAGCACCAGTAAGGTAACCGCATAATCCTTACTTGATTTGCGGGGATTTTAACCCATCTGTTTTTACGTCCTTGCAGTCTACACATATAAAGCACCACTAAGGTAACCGCATAATCCTTACTTGATTTGCGGGGATTTTAACCCATCTGTTTTTTACGTCCTTGCAGTCTTTCTTTAGTGAGTTAAGGCACGGGACTTAGCTACCCGCCTCTTACAAACACGTTATAACTTATAATTCTCTTTGTGCCTTAGGTACAGGAATGCTCTACCTGACTCTAAGCACTTTCCCAACTAGAATATGTATTGTATTTTTTACCGTGACTAAGAACACTGAGAACACCGCTGACAACTCTAAAATGTTGTAGTATAATCAATCACAGATTTTTGGTAGTCAAAACAGGTCTGCTCACCTTTTGTATATGGCCATGGTTTAGTTGTCAGCAGTGTTGAGGTGTCCTCCCCTGGACTGAATTCCGTCCGCTGGCTGTCGGTGTTCCTTTCTAGAGACCAGCACTCATCACGTCGCAGGTCACCATAATTGTTGTAGCAAACACTGTGGATGGTGGCTTAAAGCCCCCCTCCGCTACGCGCCGTTCGTTAGATGAGGCTGGTTATATTTAATAAAGAAGAAATTCAAAACGCCGGAATAAAGGTTATAACAATAATCTGATTTTACTGGTAAGAAACAAAACACGTATACAAGTTTACAGAGTACTCCGGACTTCCAGTTCTACCGCCGTGCAATACAGGTATTGGGACAAGCCAGTCAGAAACAGGAAGCATTTTACATGAAAAAACAACAGTATTCATATCCATATTTTGGTGCGAATCAGAGAGTCCGTGGGGAGGAGCTGTGTGAGCTGCTCACTCCCCCAGGTGTTTTTACTGGTTGGATTCACTTCTGGTCGGGTCCAATACAGCGAATCAGAGTTCTGGGAAAAAAGTATGTTTCTTCTGATGGAGCGTGAGATTTTCGGAAGTACACAAGGACAGAGTCAATCTTATCTCTGCACCTATATTCACTCCTTTACTTTCCCAAGGAATATTTCACACAAACTATTCTTTCCCAGACAACCAAACATTGCACACAGATATATTGATGCCCAGAAAGAACCTTGAAAAGAATATGTTCGTGTGCTGGTGGGAGGAGGTGTATGTGTGTGTAACAGGATCTCTGGGTCAGTGAGTTGTAAGTGAGAAGACAATATATATATGGGATTACTTAAAACAGTTCAAACAATACATGTTCACTAAAATACAATTCAAAATAATACATGTTTACTGCAATGCAGTTTAGAACCATATCTGTTTACTTTAACTGTCATTCCTCCGTGCAACGCCGTAGAGGTTGATACAATTCCTCTGGTGCCGTGTGCTTGATGTTCTCCGGGGGATCCACCCCAGAGGAGACATACGCCTGTGACACAGTCTCACACAGCCAGTGTGACAGGCGTTGTGCAGACAGAGGCTGCCCTATTGAGCGCTCTCTGTAATGCACAAACAGACGCTGGGACCGGCGCAACGCAGCCGCGCGTGCCGTATAGCATGACAGCGCGCGCACAGGACGGAGGAGATAAGATGTGGCTTCCTCCTCTGATGTGTGAGGAGGAGGAAAAAAACCATCCAAAGTTATCACTCTTCATCTAAAAAAGAGCCTGTGATAATGTTTGGCATAAAAACCAGACTAGGGCGCAAAACAGCTAAGCTGCCATCTCCTTGGATCTGGAGACATGACAGAGCCACAGAGAGAGCAGACAAATCACTCACCCCTTTTAGCTGATGTCAGAGCCAAGAGCAGAGCTACTTTGGCTGACAAGAACTTTTAGGGGGACCTGATCTAAAGTTTCAAATGGAGCTTTTCTCAGTGCGCGTAACATTAAAGCCAAATCCCATTGAGGCGCCAAAGCGCGTGACACAGGTCTGAGTCTCTGTACTCCCCGTAGAAAACGTTTTGTCAGAGGGTGACTAAACACCGTGCTGACACCAAAACGTACGTGGCAAGATGAAATGGCAGCAGCATATGTTTTGACCGTGCTATAGGCCAGTTCCTGTCCAGCAACAGCTGGAGGAACGACAGCACGTGAGGCAGGGTGACCGTAACGGGGTCCAGGCTTTTCCCTACATATCAAACGGAACGCTGTCCATTTGGCACCTCCCTGGCGATTTATGTAGGCCGCCGCTGCTTTGTTGTCTGTTCGAATCAACACATGTTGATTGTACCGCAACGGGGCAAAAAAATGCTGGATTACTCTCCATACGGAGAGTAATTCCAGCACGTTTATATGGAGAGACATGTGAACCGGACACTGTCCCCCCCCTGCCTGCAACATGCACGTTCCTCAGACTGCGAGAGATGCGTCTGTGAACACTGCGGTGTGTGACGTCACTCTGACCAGGGGCACCCCCACTAACAAGACGTGGAGATTTTTCCAGTAGGTTAAAACCAAACCCACGGAAGGAGGAATGTACACCATGCATCTCCTCTGACGCACAGGGTCGATGCGCAGGCGAATAAACCACCTCTGGAGTCTCCTCAAGTGAAGGAGACCCAGGGCGATCACCACGTGACCAGCTGACATCATGTCTAACAGCTGCATCACGGAGAGGGCTGTGACGCGCCGGAGGAGAGCTGTCACTTTCTCCCTTCTCCGCTGTGAGAGTAGCGCTCTCATGCGGGCTGAGTTCAATTCCACTCCCAGTTACATGATAACCTGGGAGGGAAGAGGACAGCTCTTCTTCCAGTTGATAATGAAACCCAGGCTTGACAGATGCACGCTGTGTCGTCTGTGTAAAGCCGCTTCCTCCCTGGAGCGAGCCAGCCACAGCCGGTCGTCCAGGTAAAATAACACTCTCATCCCCATTCTGTGCTGCTCCAGCCGTCTCCACCCACTTTGAAAAATGCGCGGAGCCAGGAATGAGAAACGCAGGAATTTGCTGTGTTTCGGGATGATGGTTACGTGAAGGTAAGCATCCTTCAGGATTATGGCTGTGAACCAGTCTCCCTGGTGAACACACTCCAGCACCTGTTTGATCGTCAGCATGGGAAAAGGCCATTCCCTTGTTGAACACTGACAGATCGAGGATGGGTCTCATTCCCCCCGCCACGTCTCCTTCGGGATGAAGTAAACAGATATGGTTCTAAACTGTATTGAAGTAAACATGTATTATTTTGAATTATATTTTAGTAAACATGTATTGTTTGAACTGTTTTAAGTAATCACATATATAAGTAATCACATATATAGATATTGTGTTCTCACTTGCAACTCACTGACCCAGATGTCCTGTTACACACACATACACTTCCTTCTACTAAGAGCACACACCCATATTCTGTTCAAGGTTCTTTCTGGGCTCATTATATCTGTGCACAGCGTTTAATTGTCTGAGGAAGAATAGTTTATGTGAAAACCATGTTGGGAAAATAAGGGAGTGAATATCAGTGTAGAGATAAAAGTTACTTTGCCCGTGTGAACTTTCAAATCCAAGAAGAAAATATACTTTTTCCCAGAACTCTGATTCGTTGTATTAAACCGGGCCAGAGGTGTTTCCAACCAGTAAAAACACCTGGGGGGCTGAGCAGCTCACACAGCTCCTCCCCACGGACTCTCTGATTCGCTTCGGAGTAAAATGGGAAGGAAGAAGTCAACATATCTCCGCCCCAAAATATGGATATGAATTATATTGTTTTGGTATGTAAAATGCTTTTTGTTTGGTGACTGCTGACCCCGATACCTGTATCGCACAAGCAGTAGAAACCTAAAGTCCGGAGTACTCTGTAATAACTTGTATACGTGTTTTGTTTCCTATCAGTAAACTCAGATAATTGTTATAACTTTTGATTCCGGTGTTTTCAATTCCTTTCTTTATTAAATAGAGATCAGCCTCATCAAACGAACGGCGCGTAGCGGAGGGGGGGGCTTTCAGCCACCACCTAGGTGTTTTGCTACCAACAGGGACCAGAAAATAGCGGGAGTAAAAACCCCTGATTTTCTTCCCCTTGAGGAACCCTGGAAAAAGGCTTCCTTTAACAGAGTTCCTGCCACTCTGCACGGAGTGCGAGACACTGTTCCTGGGATGACAGGGTTCCCTGTATCCCGTAGAACTGCGGGGGGGAGAGGCGAACTGCAGAGACCCTCTGCCCATCCGCCTGCTCATCCATCTGTCCATCAGACACACACGCCGCCACCCTGAGTAATACTCTGATAGCGCCGGGTGTACATTCTCTGGATGTGCTGTGGTTGGTGGCAAACTACGCCAGAGCCCTCCACACACTGCATTTCACACAGGCTCTTATAATGTCGCCGTTTTAGGAGAAGTCTCGTAAACCGCGCGTTCACGCTCAACACCACTAAGGGATGAGCGGAGGTGTGTGCAGTGCTGTCCCCACGAGGCGTAATAATGGCCCCTTCGATCCATGAATGGAGTGGGCGTAGTCATCCGACTTGTGCCCTCCTCTCGGACCCAGGAAATCAAGGGCTTCGTCCACGGAGTAAACCTCCTGGACTGCCCAATCATCCTCGACCGCAGCAGCAGCGAGAGCGTCCGCTCTCTGCTGTTTGAGGGCCAGAGGGAGAAGGGTACATAGTGAGCATGACACCTGGGGGGCGCGGGCTCATTACGACTGTGGGTAGGAGTTACGTCTGAGACAGAGGAAAAATCCGTGCTGCCTAATAACCAGAAGGTTTAAGGTAGACGAATTGAATAGTAAGCCCTGCTGTTTTATTAACTGATAAGTTAAAAAACCAGCCGGCTTAAGCAGCGAGCCATGCTGCCAAGTGACCAATAGGCTATTGGCAGCCGGCTTAACCGGGGAGCCTTACTGCATATTACTTCCCTCTGTCCATCGAACACACGCGCCGTCCACTCAGCGCGCGAACCTGCTCTGGATGTGCTGTGGTTGTCATGGTGACGAGCCACGCCAGAGTCCTCCAGACGCTGCATTTCACACAGGCTCTCATTTATGTCGCGTTTAGGAGAAAGCTCGTAAACCGGACCTTGAGGTGCGTTCACGCTCAACACCCCTAAGGGATGAGCGGAGGTGTGTGCAGTGCTGTCCACACTGTACTAATGGCACTCGTGGGCTCATTACGACCGTGTGTAGGAGGTAGGTCTGGGACAGAGGAGAAAAACCGAGCTGCCTAAAAACCAATAGGTTTTAAAGACAGCCGATTTATGCAGCGAGCCATGCTGCCTATAACCGACAGGTTAGGGGCAGCCGGCTTACCCGGTGGGCCTTGCTGCATAATATTATCCATCTGTCCACCGAACACACGCGTCGCCACTCTGAGTAATACTCTGAGAGCGCGCGACATGCTCTGGAATGTGCTGTGGTTGTCATGGTGACGAGCCACGTCAGAGCCCTCGCCACCGTTGCCCGTGAAGCAACCCAAGAGGGGCCCGGACCGAAAAAGCTGCGAGGGGGCCTCCACACGCTGCATCTCACACCGGCTCTCACCCTGTCTCTGTTTAGGAGTTTTAAGGCTGGACATTGAGGCGCGTTCCCGCTCAACCCTGCTGAGGAATGAGCGGAGGTGTGTGCAGTGCTATACACACAGTGCGTAATAACAGCCCTGGGCTCATTACGACCGTGTGTAGTAGGCACATCTGGGACAGAGGAAAAAACCGTGCTGCCTGCTAACCGATAGGTTAGGAGCATCAGGTTTAAACGTCAAGCCCTGCTGTCTAATAACCGCCTGGTTAAATACAGCTGGCTTGTGCCGCGAGCCCTGCTGCCTGCTAACTGACAGGTTACATCCGGCTCAAACGGCGAGCCCCACTGTCTGTTAACCGACAGGTTAACCACAGCTGGCTTATGCACCTCCACACGCTGTATTGCACAGCGGCTCTCATCATGTCGCCGTTTAAGAGAAGGCTCGTAAACCGGACATTGAGGCGTTGACGCTCAAACCCGCTTGAGGAATGAGCGGAGGTGTGTGGAGGCTTATCTGTGACATAGGAAACAAGCCCGTGCTGCCTAATAACCGACAGGCTATGAGGCAGCCGCTTATACAGCTTTTTTATGTCATCCGGAGGAGAGCTCTCCTGAACCGGGCGAATGGGGAGATCTCATTAGGCGGCTGTCTTTCCGATGATCTCCGGGAGTTCCTGGAGAATACCGCCTATACGGCAGAGCCGAGATGGCGGATAGAGGAACCCGGTGACCCGGGACCCGGTGTCAGCCCGGCAGCCGAACCATAGGCTCGGCTGTCGGGCTGACACCGGGCCCCGCCCTGTCTTCCCCGTCCGGAGGAGAGGGAGGATGGGGCCGGGGGAACCACATGGTGATCCGTGAATGGAGGGGAAGGAGTTGCCTGACTGCTGCCCGCCACTCGGATCCAATAAATCAAGGGCTTGATCCACAGAGGAAGACTCCTGGACTAGCCAATCATCCTCGGCCACAGCAGCGAGAGCGTCCGCTCTCTGCTGTCTGTGGGCCAGAGGGAGACGGACACAATGAGTGCACGACACCTGGGGAGTGAGAGCCGCGTTTGCGTGCTCCCATCCCCGGCAGGACTTACCTGTATCGTCTGTGTAAAGCCGATTCCTCTCTCCCTGGAGCGAGCCAGCCACAGCCGGTCGTAACTCATATGTCGGGCTGACACCGAGCCCCCGCCCTGTCTCCCCCGTCCGGAGGAGAGGGAGGATGGGGCCGGGGGAACCCCATGGTGATCCGTGAATGGAGGTGAAGGAGTCGCCTGACTGCTGCCCGCCACTCGGATCCCATAAATCAAGGGCTTGGTCCGCGGAGTAAGACTCCTGGACTAGCTAATCATCCTCGGCCGCAGCAGCGAGAGCGTCCTCTCTCCGCTGTCTGTGGGACAGAGGTCCAGTGCTTCTGCAACGTAGTGCTGAAGAAAAATGGGAGCAGATGGTCGGGCCTACTTCCTATTTATACGGAAGTGAGGCCGTAGGTGGGGCCCACGTCATAGGTGGGCGTGGATTAAGTCTGTCAGTGCTGCACATGTGCTATTGGGATTACCCAATAGCGATAGCCTTAGAGGGCGAAGCCTTATACGAAATAGAACTTGTAGATATCGCAACAAACATGACGTTGTCACACAGCGACAAGCTGGACACTGGATTGACCAAATAACTACACACTCTTATTTACATTTGACACGTTATTCAAAACCGACAGCCTGTGTGTTCTTTGCTAAACACTGCCACTGAAATACCACACTCAATTATCAAACCCCTGCCCCCAGAAACATGTTAAAAGCCATGTAACCAATTAGATCACTTAGAAACCTGAGCTTGAACACTTTGTTGTGCACAACAATGGAGGCCACTTTTGGAGAGAGAATTAGAGGAAGAGGTAAATGCAATATACTGTATTTTGTCTTCAGTACCATACAGTAACTATGTTCATGTCATCTTCACTCTCAGTAAAGTCATTTAGTGGGAATGCTGATACAGCATTCAACATCGCAAAAACTCCGTTCAAACATCAAAACGTTCAGCTCGGTCGGGAATCGATGGCTATCATTTGGATTATTCATAACTTTCATAATTCAAGAGATACATCCCATAATTCATCACATTTTTAACCATTGAAGTCAATGGAGAAAATCTTCAGACTTGAACAATCTTAATGCGACTTCAACTGCTAACTGTTCATTCATACTTTCAATCAGAAACCTCATTCCAACTTTACAATGTTACACATCTTTCTGACATTATTCGTGTAACACAACTTTTAAATCTGATTCTTACTTTTAGAGATATTAAACATTGTTCAGACCTTGGTAAAGAGGCTTTCTTCAGATTTTAACATTAACTAGAGTGCGTGATGTCACAGCTAGAGGGAAGGAAATCTTGAAATTTGCCTTCATATATTTTTTTAAAACTGCCATAATTCCCAAACCCTACATTCCTGAGACATAATTTTTCATGACAAATGTAGGAAAACATCTCGTAGCTTGAAAAATGACAAATAATTAAACAAAATGCCTCTTGAGGGCATGAAGTGACAAAAACGTTCAACATGTCTCCATTAAAACCCATTGTAATTTCAGGCTGATATTTCCTCACAGCAGCAGCCGCACACCTTTAGTTAAACTGCCAAAAAGGCCACATTATAAACCCAAAAGTACACAAAAATTACACTTCAGATACTCAACTTCCTTGACATGCGTCACGTTTTGAAATTTCACAGATATCTATTATGGTTCTTCCACAAAACGTTCACATGTAAGAGCTTTATCTCTTATTCAGAACAATGCAAACCTTTGATCTCTACAGAGCTCGTTAGCTCAACTATAAACACCTGTGTAATGGAACACGATGATGTCATCACTCCAACTGACAGCAGTCAGTTCTAACTGTTCCTCTCTGTATATCACCGGTCCATGCCTCAACAGCTCTAGGCCAAATCTGAAATCTCACCATATGCTGTTTCCATGGAAACGCATCCCTCGCCATAAAACACGATGTCCCTTTAACTCCTATGAAAATGTTCAAAAAGTGCTCAAAATTCACATGTGTGCTAACATGTGTGAGACAGTTTTGAGACAGTTTTGAGATTTCTTCAAATGCCGTTGCCATGGCAACACAATGCTCGCCATAAAACACAGTTTTCTCATAACTTCAGTGAAAATGCTTCAAACGGCCCAAAACTTCACAGGTTTGGTAACGATGCAGCCATCAACGCATCTAAGCGTATTATGGGGTGTCATCAAATGCCGTTGCCATGGTGACAGACCACTCGCCATGAAGCAGGATGTCGCTGTAAGTCCAATGGAAACGGTCCGATCGTCCCCCAAACTTCGCTTGTATATCACCGGTCCAGCCCTCAACAGCTCTACGTCAATTATGGGGTTTCTTCAAATGCCGTTGCCATGGCAACACAATGCTCGCCATGAAACACGGTTTTCTCATAACTTCAGTGAAAATGTTCCAAACGGCCCAAAACTTCACAGGTTTGGTAACGATGCAGCCATCAACGCATCTAAGCGTATTATGGGGTGCCGTTGCCAAATGCCGTTGCCATGGCGACAGATCATTCACCATCAAGTTAGTTAGTTCAAAAGTTTGCAGTTCAAATATTCTGCTGCTTTTCCAAGCCTTTTTACTTTCTTTTCTTCACTCATCACACATTCAAGCCCCCAGTGTTCATGTATCATTTCATATCATCTAAATTCTTCACTTTCTTCTTACACATTACCTTTCAGCATAGCAGTTTAGCGTCAGCTTTTCAGCATAAAGCATTCCCACTAGCAATTTCTTCAGGAATTGCATTCTCTAGTTGTGTCTGATACTGTTATGAGTATTGAGAATAAACCTATTTGTGTGTTTCCACATTGCGGCGGCCTCGTCAGTCCCCTCCTGCTCCCTGGCTAAATGACGCACTGCGTGCTAATAGAACCATCCTTCGGGCAGCAGAGCGGAAACGGTGGAAATCTAAACACCGTGACGACCTCCTAACCTACCAGGCTCTCCTCTCCTCTTTCTCTGCTTCAATCTCTCAGGCAAAAAGCACTTTCTTTCAAGCTAAGATCCAATCCTCCTATTCCAATCCCAAAAAACTATTTTCCATCTTTTCCACCCACTTAGAACCCCCCAAAGCCCCTTCCCCCTCCTCCCTTCTTCCAAGCGACTTTGTTAACTATTTTGAAAAAAAGGTTGATGATATTCGCTCTTCTTTTTCCGACTCACCAGACCCACCGTTCACCCACACACTAACCTCCTTTTCCCCTCTCTCTCCAAGTGAGGTTCTTACCCTCATTACCTCTGCCCGTCCTACCACCTGTCCTCTGGACCCTATCCCCTCAAACCTCCTTCAGACTATCGCTCCTGATATTCTACCGTTTCTCACCCATTTCATCAACACTTCTCTAAATTCTGGTCACTTTCCAAACAGTCTCAAGGAGGCAAGAGTAAACCCTCTCCTAAAGAAACCCACTCTCAACCCGTCTGATGTTATAAACTACAGGCCTGTCTCTCTCCTCCCGTTCCTGTCCAAAACACTTGAACGCGCTGTCTTTAAACAACTCTCCTGTTATCTCCATCAGAACAACCTTGTGGATCCGCACCAGTCTGGTTTCAAGGCAGGTCACTCCACAGAAACTGCCCTCCTCGCTGTCTCTGAGGAACTGCACACGGCTAAAGCAGCCTCCCTCTCCTCTGTCATCATCCTTTTGGACCTGTCTGCTGCATTCGACACGGTGGACCATCAGATCCTCCTTCGCACTCTCCAAGAATTTGGAATTTCAGGCTCTGCACTTTCCCTCCTCACCTCATACCTCAAAGACCGTACCTACAAGGTAACTTGGAGAGGGTCCGAGTCCGACCCTTGTCAATTAACTACAGGGGTCCCTCAGGGCTCTGTTCTTGGTCCCCTCCTCTTCTCCTTGTACACAAACTCACTCGGATCTGTCATTAGCCCGCATGGTTTTTCATACCACTGCTACGCTGACGACACCCAATTAATTCTGTCCTTTCCCCGCTCAGAGACCCAGGTCGTCGCACGCGTCTCTGCTTGTCTAGCTGACATCTCTCAGTGGATGTCTGCTCACCACCTCAAGCTCAACCTTGACAAGACTGAACTGCTTTTCCTTCCGGGAAAAGATTATCCCACTCTTGACCTAACAATCAACATCGGCAGCTCTATTGTTTCCCCGACTCGGACTGCAAGGAATCTGGGTGTGACCCTAGATAACAAACTGTCCTTCCCTGCAAACATCGCTGCTACAACCCGCTGCTGCAGATACACGCTTTACAACATCAGGAGGATACGTCCTCATCTGACCCAGAAGGCGACGCAGATTCTGGCCCAGGTTCTCGTCATCTCACGCCTAGACTACTGCAACTCCCTCCTGGCTGGTCTACCTGCATGTGCCATCCGACCTCTGCAGCTCATCCAGAATGTAGCGGCTCGCCTGGTCTTCAACCTTCCAACATTTTCCCACACCACGCCGCTCCTCCGCTTCCAGTTATTGCTAGAATCCACTTCAAGACAATGGTACTTGCGTACCATGCTGTGAATGGATCTGGCCCTTCCTACATCCAGGACATGGTTAAACCATACACCCCAGCACGTGCACTCCGCTCTGCATCGGCCAAACGGCTCGCTGCACCAGCACTGTGAGGGGGACCCACGTTCCCATCAGCAAAAACATGTCGGTTTGCTATCCTGGCTCCAAAATGGTGGAATGAGCTCCCCATTGAAATCAGGACAGCAGATAGCGTGCACATCTTTCGGCGCAGACTGAAAACTCATCTCTTTCGACTCCACTTCGAGCGATAGAAGCACTAACAAAGAATTGCTAACAAAGCACTTATATACTAATAAAGGACTGGCTTATCTAAAGCCAGTTGAGTAGCACTTGAAATGTTTTAGCTCTATGAAACCTGATGTACTTATATGATTCTGTTTTCTTCAAGTTTGTATCTTGTTGGTCGAATGCACTTATTGTAAGTCGCTTTGGATAAAAGCGTCAGGTAAATGCAATGTAATGTAATGTGTTCATTCATAGTCCATATTTACAGCATGCTACAAATGAAAATGCCTAAAACTTTGACTTGAATTTCTAATCAACTAATGGACAGTGTTTCAATTCAGTTCATGTTTCAATTCAGTTCATGTAAGCCTCACACACACATTCCTCTTTTGAGCGTCTAGTTATGGCCTGCATGTCTTTCTGTTCTAACTCAGCTGTCAGCTTCTTAGCAGTTTAGACAAACATCACACAACGACAAGCTGGACACTGGATTTGCCGACACAGTACAAACCGGAAGTCAGCGAAATAAAGTTATGCAAAGAGCTTGCATACTTGTATTCTCCATAAACGCATATCTGCATGTGAATGCAGAAATAAACTTATCCTCGTCAGCATGGGTGCCGGAAGCAGGGGGGCCAAGGGTCGTCAGACCTCTGGGTTCCAGGATTGAACTTTTACAGAATTGCCATTATATCCTCGTGTCTTTTATTTTTAAATATGTTCTTTAACTTCCGGTCCACCGGACTGCTTTTCTTCATTCTTCAATACAAAACGGAAGTTTTTTAATTAGGTCTTCTTGTTATCTGTTTTTTTATTCAAACAACAAAAACGGGAAAAAGGCTTTGTTTCCCGTTTTTTCGTTTTTGATTTAAAAGGAAAAAAGGCTGGTATTTTTGTTTTTTGGCTTTTGGTTTAAACGAAAAATCAAACTGACAAAACGTACAGACTTTTTTTTAATGAGGTTTTCTCGTTATCCGTCTTTTGATTCAGACAACAAAAACGGGAAAACGGCTTTGGTTTCGCGTTTTTTCGTTTTAAATCAAAAATGAAAAAAGGCTGGTATTTTAGTTTTTTGGCCTTTGGTTTAAACGAAAAATCAAACTGACAAAACGTACACGGACCTTTAATCCACGTGAGTTTACAACTACAAAAATAATCGGTTTGTTTTTGTATCACATCCGACGGGAGGAAATGCAGCACAGCTCTCACTAACGATTTGTAATCATAATTTAATCATCATCTTCACGATCATTTATGTTTTTGTTCGCCGAATTGACATGAAAGCACTAACATATATTAATTTGCTGTAGTCAACTTTATTTAAACTTTATTAACGAGTCTAAACTCAGTAATTCACTAAAAGAGGTTTATTTTTAATGGAGCCTCGTCATCTCACCAAGGGCAAACAAGAATATTTACTATAATATTATACTATTGTTAATAGTTTACTGTATTATTACTGCTATAACAATTACACATTGAGTTCATTGTCGTGCAATGATAAAATTAGACCGTTGTTTTTTTAACCCTCCGGTATCATTCGATTGGCCTACGCAAATTAGTCATTCGAGACAAAAATGTCCACTGCAAAAGACTTTGATAAAAACATTATATTAAAAGGTTTTTTTCACAATTGTTTTGTTTCAATCTTTAAAGCAACTTCCGCCCTAATAGAAAATACCAAAAACGTAATCATTTTCAGGATTTTAACCCTTTAAATGCCATTTTGAATACATGAAACCGCTGTTGTTTTTCATGATAAAAACAGAGCAAATTAGTTATTTTCCATAAAATACATATCCGGGGACTGGCTCGTATTTTTATAACAGTCTTGGATATGTCAAATATTAGCACAAATCAGATTAAACAAAAAATGTCCACTTCCAAAAACTGCTCTAAAATGACAACAGATTAATATTTGAAAAAACTTTTTAGGGTTAAATCTTTCAATCAACTTCAGTCCTGATAAAAAATACCAAATAATAAATTAGTTTCAGGATTTTAACCCTTTAACTGCCAGCTTGAAAACATGAATTTGCGTTTTCTATGAAAGACATGCACAAAAAGGCAGTTATTTTCCATATAAGAAATGTTGGGCGGGTCGGCTTTTTTTTTATTATCACAGTCTTGGATATGTCAAAGATTAGCAACAACATTTATTTTTGGTGGATTATTAGTTTTTGCACAGAATCAGATTAAACAAAAAACTCACACATTAGCCACTCGCGGACAAAAATGTCCCATCCACTCCCATTATAACCACATCTTTTGATCTCTCCGCCATATAATCATGCATTTTGTAATGTCAGGGTTTTATATTGGAGGAAAATAGTTCAATTTGTCCTTTTGACTGTGTATGACCAGATGTGACATTTTAGCATTGAATTACATGCTTGTCATTTCTTGGTTTCTTTGCCTGTTGTATAATGGGGCCCTGCCAGCCATTGGAATACATGTATGCAACTCATATGATGTAGGTGTGTTGGTATGGATGTGGAAGAGTGGTATCAGCTGCGAAATGTGTGTGTTTGTGTGTGTGTGTCTGGATGTACAGTGTACAGAGACAACAATATACAGTAGATTTGGTTTACAGCAAGTCGCAGTTTTCGCCTCATATCTTTCTTTCTTTCTCTCTCTCTCTCTTTTTCTCTCACTCCCTCATTCCCAAACTCATACACACTCGTACATATTAAACCTCCTTATACCTTGTATGTGTGTGAGTGATTGTGTGTGAGAATGAGACAGGACTAAGTGTGCTCTCATGGCGTTTTGTTTTTCATTTGTGCTGTTTCATGTGTCTTAGAGGTAAACAGATGTATGATCTTGACCCAGCTTGACCTCAATGTTTTGAATTGTTTGGAACTTCAAAGTCCTCTGATAATGTATCTTTAGCAAACAGACATGCACAGCCATACATACACTCCTTCAAGTAAATAAAAACACCTGGCTGCAAAGCCAAAGCTTCAAATATGTGTAGTTTGGCTGGCTGGTCATTTCATTCCTGTGATACGCAACAAGCAGTAAGATGAAGAGGAGCTTCTCTGTGGGACAAGAGGTCTCATGCAGCCTGTAACTTCAGCTGCAGGACTCATCCTCTGAAACAGAAACACCCTGAGAGGGAGAATCTGGTGTGGATCTGCCTGAACTGTATTTGAAAGGAGTCAGCACAAAGATAAAAAACTTTTTTGCCAAACAGTTTGCCAAACAGTTCACTTAGTACTCTCTTAATACATATAAAAATATGTATTAGAAGTAAAAGTCCTGCATTCAAAATTGTCAATTGCCCAAGTGAAAAGTATTATCATCTGAAAGTAAAATGAATCATTATGTTATTAGTATTAAATACATATAAGTATTTTTACAACTTATATTTAGAAATACTCCGTTGTAATTATTGATGCATAAATGTGTTCATCCATTCAATGTGGCATCTGCTATAATGGGGTTAATGTATGATATTACTTAATAATACAATACATTATATAATATATGATATGATCATTTAATTTAAATTGTATTAATTTCTTATTTCATAGTTTATCATTATTATTATTTTTATCGCTGATCTTATTTTAGATTGTATTAATCTGTGTGAATCTGTGCTGTCCTGTTTTTCACTCTCACCCTGTTGCTGTTTGAACTACTGAATTTCCCCACGGGGATTAATAAAGGTCCATCTTATCTTATCTTAATAATAATAATAATAATAATAAATTCAATTTATAAAGCACCTTTCATTGCTAGCAGCAATCCCAAGGTGCTACAGGAGGCATAATAAAAACAAATAAAATAAACAAAGGTTTTAATCAAAAGCTTTTTTAAAAAGAAAGGTTTTTAGGGCTTTCTTGAAGGAGTCAGTAGTCTGTGGAGTCCTCAGGTGGTCTGGGAGAGAATTCCACAGGCGAGGAGCAGCTGCACAGAAAGCCCGATCCCCCATTGTTCGTAGTTTGGTCCTGGGGGGGCGAAGCAGATGGTTGGTTGTGTAGCGGAGGTTGCGTGTGGAGGTTTGAGAGGTGAGAAGTTCCTTCAGGTATGGAGGAGCGTTCCCGTGGATGCATTGATGGGTCAGTAATGCGATCTTGTAGTCGATCCTGAATGAGACAGGCAGCCAGTGGAGGGAATGAAGAACGGGTGTGATGTGGTTGTATTTTCTCACCCTCATCAGGATCCTAGCGGCACTGTTCTGTACATATTGGAGCTTCTGAAGGCTCCCGCTAGGAGTCCCGATGAGGAGAGCGTTGCAGTAATCGAGCCTTGAGGAGACGAAGGCACGGACCAGTTGTTCTGCATCTGACAGGGAGAGTGTGGGACGGAGTTTTGCAATGTTCCTGAGGTGGTAGAAGGAGGTTTTGCACAGGTGTTTGATGTGGGTGTCAAAAGTCAGATGTCTGTCAAATCTTACACCCAGGCTGGTAACTGCTGTGGAGAGGGGTATGTTTTGTCCAGAAAAGGTAATGTGGGTTATGGGGGATGACTGGACCTGGTTTGGTGTGCCAACTAAAATAGCTTCTGTTTTGGAGCTATTTAGTTGCAGGAAGTTTTCTCGCATCCAAGCCTTTATCTCCTCAATGCAGTTGTTAAGGGATGTTGATGGGAACGGTGACGATGATGATGACAGTGACGATGCAGGCGGGATAGGGTCTGTCTTTATATATAGCTGCGTGTCATCAGCATAGCAATGGAATGATATTCCATGCCTGCTGATGACACGGCCAAGGGGCAGAGTGTACAGGGTGAACAGAGTGGGCCCAAGGACCGACCCTTGAGGGACACCACAGGTGACAGGGTGTGTCTGGGACCTCGCACCTCCCAAGGAGACGTACTCTGTTCTTCCAGACAGGTAGGACTGGAACCAGCTCAGGGCGGAGTCAGAGAGTCCGATGGTGTGTTTGAGGCGCTGAAGGAGGATGTTATGGTCGACAGTGTCGAATGCTGCAGTCAGATCCAGGAGGATGAGGAGAGATGGGGAACCAGTGTCAGCCGCCATCAGCAGGTCGTTGGTGACCCTGACCAGAGCTGTTTCAGTGCTGTGGGCGGAACGGAAACCGGACTGGAATTTTTCAAAGAGGCCATTTAGTTGTAGATGGTCCTGAAGCTGGGCGGCAACTACTTTTTCCAGCACCTTATCTAGAAATGGGAGGTTGGAGATAGGCCTGTAGTTGGCGAGGATGTCTGGGTCTAGGGTGGGTTTTTTGAGAAGGGGTCTGATGACAGCAGTTTTAAGAGCCAATGGAACATAACCAGCCTTGAGGGAGCTGTTGATGACGTCGGTGATCCTGGGACCTAAAGCCGAGATGTTCGATTTAACAAGGGCTGTGGGTAGAGGGTCTAGTGTGCAGGTGGAAGGTTTCATCTTGCAGGTGATGTCCTCAACCTCTTGCTGAGAGATCTCCGTGAAGCAGCAGAGCGGTTGGAAAATCCCATGCTGTGGGTTAACAGTTGGGTCAGACACAGCGCAAGGGGTGGAGAGAAGAGAGCGAATATTGGCAACTTTTGTCCTGAAGAAAGTAACAAAGTTATTGCACTGCTCTTCTGTAGTGTCGATGTGTGAGGGAGTTTGTGGCTTGAGGAGATGATCAACAGTAGAGAAAAGCTGCTTGGAGTTTCCAGGATTTTTACTGATGATGTCGGAGTAGAATTGTGACCGTGCTTTAATGTATAAGTTGATTTACTTCGATCTACTGTACTGTGTAAAAACACCACAACAATATTACAAAAAATATACTGCATATTAAAGCAAACTATTGTAAAGGTAAAAGTATGAGCATAACAAATAAAGAAGTGTAAACATGTACATTATTATTATGATTATTTAATATATAAAGACTATATATTATTTAATTACAATTAAAATAATAAGATTAGATATACTTTATTTGATCTAAAATATTGATGTTTTTTTGTTATAGCAGCTTGTGAAAACCATAACAAATAAGTGATTAAATGCTACAGTATTTAGCAAACACAACTGCAAAGCTGCAAACATTGCAAACAAACTAAGGTCTCCAACACCCAGTTGTCTTCGTGTATTTGTGAATGAAGCGCCATCTCATGGTTAAATCCTGAAATTGAACAAATGGGGAAATTTGGCAACGCCCTATCAGGAAATAGTGTGAGGGCTTTAATCTCCCAGCCACTGGTAAAACGCTGGGGTTGCGGTCGAATAGTCCATTTAGCTTAGGAACCTTCCTAACGGAGTGAAATGACCCGGACGTCCCTCAGTGGCAGCCATAAGTGCCGTTCGAATTCTCTAAATGAAAGGAAAGGAGGTTTCAAACTTCCTTTATAACCTCCTTTAGCTTAGGAACCACTGGACCTCCCTAACCTAAAGGAGAGGAGAAAATGCTGCCCCACAATGCCTTGCGGCCACGGCATTTAAGACGAGGGAATGTTCGGTCGTTCACGGAAACAACCGATCATGACAGACAAACGAAGATCATGTAAGTTACCGCTGCTCTCTTAAGCTTTTACATTCTTAAGCCATAACTTGGCAAAATGCTTATATGAAATGACTGTTGTGAAATTATCCAGGTAAAGTTAATATCGTACTAAAACCTTTATGCTCAGTTTGCATTAGGCTATTTAATTATTAGTTTCCAGTGTTGTACCATGCAAGCCTAATATGATGCATTTATTTCAGTCACAGATGCAGAAATCCTTGCCCTAATTAGTGCAAGGGTTAAGATGGAGCACATTTCAGTGGGAAACGAAATGCTGCCAAATGAGGCTGGGAGTAAATACATCTATATTTGTCTGATAAAATGTTTTAATAAATGTGCATGGTGAATTAAGATAATTTGTAACTAAAGGCAAGTTGTGAAAGAGATGGGTCTGGAGAGCCAGATGACTGGTCCACAGGCCTCAAAGAAATGGGACAACCTGAAAACAAAATACAAGGTAAAGCAAATCACATGGCTGGGCACTGTGGTGGGTTAGTGTTTGTAGATATTATGCTACAGACTTAAACTGGCGACCCCAGCCTCCTATATTAAAATGTGAATTTGCTTAGTTGTTTACACTTGTTAACATTTAAGGCGTAAGCAATTACACATTTAGAATTAGTACAATGTTTCGTTTGGTGTGCATTTAAATACTAACTAAGCACTCATATACTAACAAAAGACTGGCTTATCTAAAACCAGTTGAGTAGCACTTGAAATGTTTTGGCTCTCTGAAACCTAATGTACTTATATGATTCTGTTTTCTTCAAGTTTGTATCTTCTTGGTCGAATGCACTTATTGTAAGTCGCTTTGGATACAAGCGTCAGCTAAATGCAATGCAATGTAATGTGATTTTGCCCTCACTGCCTTTTAACTAACTGTCTGTTATCTGTGTTGTCAGTAGGAGTTAAAGAATCCCCCAACTGGGACAGGAACAGACGGGGGAGAGGCCTCAGCAGCTACCTGGCCATGGTTTGAGGCTATGCATGACGCAATTGGGGGAAGGCCATCAATTCAGCCTCCCACCCTAGTTGCCTCATGCCCGTTGTCAAGCCATGGCCAGACTGCTGCTGAGGCCTCCACCTCTGCTGAGGTACTTCTCAAGTTTCCCTCAGCAGTGAGGAGGAACCCGTGCCCTCCACCAGCTCCCAACCACCTCCTAAAAGGCCAAGGCGGAGAAGCAGCGTTTTGGCCTTCCTGAAAAAGCAGGCAGAGAAGGACGAGGCCCGTGATAAAGCGCTCTATGAGCAGAATGAGCGGCTTGTAAATGTAATTGCAGAGCTTGTGAAAAAAAATTAACAATAAATGTTTAACTTGTTGAAAACACTAAAGTGGAGTTCTTCAGTTGATGATTTGGATAACACTCAGAAACAGTGCTTCAATAAACAAGCACCACATGTCATAGCAGCTTTCTCAAATACAATACAACAGTTACTTTCAACAATATTTGTGCTATAAATGCTAAATAATGACTGTTGTGTAATGACAAACACTACATGCAAAATGACAGACCCACTCCAGTGAAATATATCAGCCAAATGTTTATTTAACAACCAAAGACTTGCCTCAGAGGGCTTTCTAATGTGTACAGTGTACGACACCCTCTGTCCTTAGACCCTTGCAGCCAATGAGGAACAACTCCCAAAAAAAAAAAACTTTTAACAGGGGGAAAACATGGAAGAAACCTCAGGGAGAGCAACAGAGCAGGGATCCCTCTCCCAGGACGGACAGACGTGCAATAGGTGTCGTATGTACAAATAAACATGACAAAAATAAAACATAACGGGGTGAACATCAACGAAAAAGATGGAGCTTACAGATGTAGCAGCTTATTTCAGACTCCAGCTTACAGCTTCCTACCTGCTACCTGCCAGCTACCTGCCTAAGACCAGTATCTGGGAATGTTAAGCCCTCCCACTATTTTCCAAGAGGGCGTTGCCAGATTTTCAATTTCAGGATTTAACCAGGAGATGGCGCTTCATTCACAAATACAGAAAGACAACTTTTCATGGACTTTCAGTTTTGTTTAGAAGAGCATTTGAACACATCAATATTTTAGATCAAATAAAGTATATCTAATCTTGTAATTCAATAATATATAGTCTTTATATAATAAATAATCATAATAATAATGTAAATGTTTACATTACACTTCTTTATTTGTCATGCGGTCTACCTACGCTGTAGACATGTATCCATGAACATACCATGTGTCTGTCGATCATGTAATGTTTCCTCTTCAACACATGCCTCATCAGGTTGTGCAGCGTCAACAGTATGCTGTTCCTCCAAGTCTTGCGCATAGTGATTCAACCATTCAGGATTGAAGAGTATGTTCGCGTAATGAGGATTGTTTGCGTTGTCAAAAGGCGCGTGGCGGTGCGTTCAGGGGCCTTAGTAAAACACTCTACGCCTGTAAAAGCTCCGGTTAATGCTGTTTTCCATAGTGATGAAAATAGCATTATGATGGAGCGTGCGCTCACACGTGAGCGTGCGTTCAGGGTCCTCAATAGATGATCGGCCCTTTCTGTTTCGACCCCCCACGGGCAAATCTTCCCTTTACGGGGAGTTTTGCGGCGGAGCGGGTCATCAGAGAGTATCACAGCTTTATAGCTGCGGCCCCACAGCTGAGGGCTTGCCCATTAACACAATGTTATGCGGAATGGAAACTCAGCTGTGTACTGACAAGGTGGATGGACAGGACGCTGATACGGGGTTATCCACTCCAGTTTTGCAGCGTCCCACCTCCTTTTATGGGCATGCGAGAGGTAAATCAGTCTTTCCAGGAGGAGATGGTTTTCCTCTCAGCAGAGATTCAGGCTCTGGTGCCAAGCTGTATCTGTTGTGCATCCTCGGCACAGAGAGAAGGGTCTTTATTCCATGTATTTCCTGGTTCTCAAGAAAACAGGGGAATTCAGACCTATTCTAGATCTCCGCGGCCTGAATCGTCATATTTCCTGCAGGAAATTCTGCATGTTAACTGTGAAACAGTTACTAGGGCTTGTGCAGCCAGGCGATTGGTTCACCACCATCGACCTGAAAGACTTGTACTTTCATGTGGAAATTGCTCCAGAGCACAGAAAGTATCTGCGTTTTGCCTTCCAGGGAATAGCCACGAGTACAACAGGCTGCCGTTCGGTTATTACCTATCCCCACGCGCATTCAGCAAATGTGTGGCCACAGCGCTTCAACTGCTGCGCGCGCAGGGCATGAGAGTTTTCTTTTACATAGACGACCTCATTGTCATGGCGGGGTCCCGGGAACAGGCAATGTTTTGCACAGCACAGTTGATCACACACCTAACCAAATTAGGTTTTGCAATCAATTGAAAAAAGAGCACCCCCATACCTCGCCAACAGGCGTTGTATTTGGTACAGTATACCTGTTTGTATTCCCCCGGCACTGTTTTTTGAGCACACTTTCTGCGAGGTAGGCGCAGCAGGGTGTGCTCTGTCAGCCGCAGCCCAGATTTCTCCTCGGTCACAACCGGGTTAAAGGAGAATGTGGGGCAGCAGCTGCTGACCAGAAAAGCCGGTCAGGGGCAGTAGGGTGGAATGGTGTTGTTGGACGACAGTGCGCGTATACATCACGGCTCCACCCACTGTACCCATAGAGTCCAGTAGAGGGCGGAGCCTGTGAGAGATATAACGTTGGGTTACGTATTGTAACCCTTGTTATATTAGCACAGGCGGAGCCCTCTACTCAGGGCACTGTCTGTCCTATTCCGCTCGCTGAAGAGAGGTATAGGATGATAGTCAGGAGGCGAGGCCTCCTTTTATACGGTGTGATGCGCGCGCATTCAGGTAGGCCCGCCCTAGGCCGGCTACGTCTATAGAAGTCTCAGTGGGAGAATGCACGCAGGATAAGGTAGTACCCATATAGTCCAGTAGAGGGCGGAGCCTGTGCTAATATAACTAGGGTTACAATACGTAACCCAACGTTTCTCTTGTAATAAAACCACGTTGAACATTTTACACATATATAATCTGTTCAATATTTTATATTTAATATTCCATGTCATATATTTATGTATATATATATTTGTATATATAATATCTACATGTATATTTTCTATTTCAACATGTATATTTTCTATTTTATTTCTATTCTTGTTTATTTCAAATGCCTTGTCTTTTATGCTGCTGCAACAAAAACAATTTCCCAAATTGGGATCAATAAAGTACCATCTTATCTTATCTTATCTTACATGGGGGGATAGAGCCTTCTCCGTCGCTGCCCCCTCCCTCTGGAACTCACTCCCCCAACCCATCAGAGATTGCACTGACCTCACCACCTTCAATAAACTCACAAAAACTCACCTCTTCAATCTGGCTTTTAATGTGTGAATGTTTTTGTATTGCTTGATTTTAATTTGACTTTAACTGTATTTATTTGTTGTTCTTTTCTTGCCACTATCTTTGTAAAGCGACTTTGAGCACCTGTAAAAGCGCTAACAAAATTAATCTATTATTATTATACCTGCTTGGTATGACATTGAAAAAGTTACATTAAATAATAAATAAAAATAAATTACAATAAAATGAGAGTATCGAAAAATACCGGTATCAATAAGCAATATTGGTATCGGTATCGATAAAATCCTAACGATACCCATCCCTACCCCTGAGACAGATTACTGGTCTGACGTCAGTTAATTTCAGCTCTGTGTGCAGTTAAGAGCAGAGCCATGCTGCTCAGACAAGATACTGTGAAAATTGATTCTCCAATACTAAACCTGCCCAGATTACTACACACAGAATATTGAGCCCGTAATAAGGGCTGAATGTGAAGTCCATAGCCCAATCATTCTCAGCTGACCCCCGGCTTACCTCCAGCAAACACACAAAGCCATGCATAAATCTTAAATAGAAACACACACACATGCTGGCCCAGGAGCACCGTTGCATAGAGAACACGATCAAACACATGGACACATACACAAAGGCAATGTTCAGAGGCACCAATGGAGAGGGAAAATAAGATACATTTCAGGAAGAAATGTGTGTTAGAGGAGACAGCTGTTTATATTATGCAAACTGATCAGCAAACACCCACACACACCGCAGCATCACAACTGTAGCTGTGTCACTGTGCTTCAGTTACCACATGCACCAATGCAGAGAGAGCACAGCCTGCCAAGCATGCACTTTTATGTATAAATCTTTCTACTTTACTAACAGAATCCAGAGAGGTCCAGACATAGATAAAGAAGGACAGAATGGAATTAAAAAAAAGGTTTGATGGACATCATAATCGTTATCTGACGTGAAATCGCAATAGATAATGTAATTTAATTACATTTGTATTCACCTACTTGCCCCCCCGATCATCAGCTAGCCTCACTACAGAGGCCCCGTGTAGAATGTATGTGACACCATGTGTGTGTAGACCCGTCTGGGACCAGCTGGCTCTGAGAAGGATGGCTTTCCAGAAATCTATAATGTTGTAAGACTGTGTTAAATGGGTCGGTTGGTAATTGGTGGGTCGTATTTTCATTTTCTTGATTGCTCATGAAAAATGGCCTGATTTATTTTTCATATTTTTGTCAGCCTTCTGTTTAAAAGCTGTTGGTGTTTTCACAGAGCTGCTG
Organism: Lindbergichthys nudifrons; assembly: GCA_943590975.1. Lineage (NCBI taxonomy): Eukaryota > Metazoa > Chordata > Actinopteri > Perciformes > Nototheniidae > Lindbergichthys > Lindbergichthys nudifrons. The sequence goes on from CALSBW010025702.1 coordinate 27,665, forward strand.
TGTATATATATATATATATATATAATTATATAGCGAGTTTTACAAGGACATTATTACGGAGTTCCTAAAGGGACATGGAAAAAAAAAAAGAAAAGAGAGAGAGAAAAAAAAGTCGGGATAACGGGTTAGTTTCTCGTGCGCACGAGAAAGTATCTTGTGCGCACGAGAAACTAACCCGTTATCCCGATTTGTTTTGGGAGAAAGTTACCGCTGCGCCAAGAAAGTGGAGCACACAGGAGGAGACAACCATTTCAGACTGTTATGTTTACGTTGAATAATTTTGGGGAATATTTATAATGTAAAATCTTCAATAAATATGGCATCATCTTAAATAACTTTACAATTATACAGTATATTTCTACCAAACTCACTATTTGCATTGTTGTTGGTAGCATCTGGTTAGCTAGCTGCGCTAACGGATATTAGAAGCTGTTTCTAAAACAATGAGAGGGAGAGCTCTCTCCTGTCAGACTGAGAGAGAGATAACTACAGCTCAGTGAGGTAAGGGACTCTCTGAGTGTTTAGATAGTTAACTTTAGTCTAGTTATCTCAGTGGGTCTCAAACGGTTTGGTCACCATTTTTGAGAATAAATGAAAAACAGTTATGAATTACTATTATGACAGTAAAACAAGAATACAGTTTAAGTGATTTCTAAAATATCCATAAAGAAAAAGAAAATCTGTTTACAGTTCTGTTTCATATGGATGTTGTTGAGAGATCCATAGATCTCTTAATTTTGCTCTCAAAGTGCACCAGATTGATGCATTTAACTTCAATATTTTAATAACAATCTCACTCCAAGCTGAACTCAAAGGTTGGCAGCCCTGCTTTAGGGGCTCCGTACATTATTACTATTCTGTCTGTAATATAACTCAAATTTCTTTTTTTGACATGTGAAGTAAACAGATATGGTTCTAAACTGTATTGAAGTAAACATGTATTATTTTGAATTGTATTTTAGTGAACATGTATTGTTTGAACTGTTTTAAGTAATCACATATATAGATATTGTGTTCTCACTTGCAACTCACTGACCCAGAGGTCCTGTTACACACACATACACCTCATTCTACTAAGAGCACACGCAAATATTCTTTTCATGGTTCTTTCTGGGCTCATTATATCTGTGCACAAGGTTTAATTGTCTGAGAAGGAATAGTTTATGTGAAAACCTGTTGAGAAAATAAGGGAGTAAATATCGGTGTAGAGATAAGAGTGACTCTGCCCTTGTGAACTTTCGAATCCAAGAAGAAAACATACTTTTTCCCAGAACTCTGATTCGCTGTATTAGATCCGGCCAGAGGTGTTTCCAACCAGTAGAAACACCTGGGGGAGTGAGCAGCTCACACAGCTCCTCCCCACGGACTCTCTGATTCGCTTCGGAGTAAAATGGGAAGGAAGAAGTCGACACATCTCCGCCCCAAAATATGGATATGAATTCTGTTGTTTTTGTATGTAAAATGCTTCTTGTTTGCTGACTGGCTGATCCCGATACCTGTATCGCACAGCGGTAGAAACCTGAAGTCCGGAGTACTCTGTAAAACTTGTATACGTGTTTTGTTTCCTACCAGTAAACTCAGATAATTGTTATAACTTTTGATTCCGGTGTTTTCAATTCCTTTCTTTATTAAATAGAGTCAGCCTCATCTAACGAACGGCGCGTAGCAGAGTGGGGGGGGGCTTTCAGCCACCACCTAGGTGTTCTGCTCCAACACATGGAATTTGGTTCAGACATTTCCCTTGAATGAATTGAAAGAAAAACCTGTAAAAGCTCTGATATAAGTTGTACTGATAAGCACATGTTCGAAGGCGAACATTCTAAGGTGGTTACCAAGCTAAAGATTGTATATTATTACCTGCTTAACATCAATGTGTTAACATTGTCATTGCTAACATGCTGGTGTTAGCGCTGCAATGACTAAGTATATATAGTAGCTTTGCATTATGAAACAGGCCAGTGATCATAATTATAATTCTGGGAGAAGTCTAGTTTTCTTAAACTCCTTTAATGTATAGTATATGAATAACCCTAATCCCAATCATACTGTATATAACGTTACTTTCACAATACATTTCCATTCTGATCTTTTTTCTGTGTTTCATTCATTAAAAGAAAGATAGATTTGAATTTATAATATTGTGATTATTATTCAAAAAATAAACTATCAAGAGACTGCCATCACTTAAAGGCTGACCATCAGAGAGAAGGGTCCTTTAGCCATGACCGTTTCATTAGTATCGGTACTTTAAGGCCTAGGCTCCACGGGAAAGAAAACAGGTTGTATCCGCATATTTCTCTTGCGTATAGCCCTTTAAGCTACACGACGCCGTAACGGAACGGTAGAAACGGACCCTGCAAACGACAACGGGTCCAAAGGTGGATAGATCTGGGAACGGAGCGCTCTGGGGGGTCCAACGGGGCCGTGTGGTAGCCTATACGGTCATCCGTTTCTGATAATGACGACGCAATAGCCCCGCCTCTGCTGCTCACCCCCGCAAAAGTACACTGCACACTGAATTCAGATTATTTATCTTTATCTCGATATGGACATAAACGCGAGTGAAGTCTAATCTGACAGGACGGAGACACGCAGCGCAAAACACACACTTCAAGTCAGATCATCACCCTTAGCTATTTTAATTACCTCTCAAACTACCTAAACTAGTTATAAATATGTTTATTTTTACTGTCGAGTCATCATTACTGGATCAGCTGCTGCATGAGACAGACACTGACGCTGTCAGAAGAGAGGAAAAAGAGACAGGCTCCGTGTATTTTATTATTATATATCATTATATCGTCGTTATTCATTTGTTTTAAAGCTCAATAAATAACAAAGAAGACCTTTGACCGGCACTTTTATAATTTTGTCCGGAAGATTTAAACTTTAACACACGTTGACCGGCGAAAAACTCTGCCCGGTTCCCTCGGCCCCCACCGCGGAGAATAAACAGAAGTGCAGCCATGACAACCATTCTTCTTCGCTGCTTTTGTGGAGGAAGTTGCTGCTTTTGTGGAGGAAGTTACAGCGCCACGTACAGACTCGGCATATGTACTGCAGCTTTTCCAGCGGTTGGATGTAAATGGAGCTGTCTCGTGTAGCAAGACACAATCCGGTGTATATTGCGTGTGGACGGAAGCTTTTTGGCGTTTGCGTTTGCGTTAATCCTATGTGTTTTGCCGTATGCGTTCCCATGGAGCCTGGGCCTTAGATCTGAGTGAAACAGCAAAGCTTTGCAGAGTTAGAGGGCAGGACATGAATAAAACATGACAGCAGATTGACTGTCAGGCCGAGCAGAGAGTGGCTTCAATATAGAGTCTCTGAGGCCACGTTTACACGGAGACGAAACGGGTTGTATCCGCTACAGTTCTCTATCGTATGGACGGTTCAACACAGTCTCACGGCATTTCGTGTTATAGTCACGAAATTAATCTATTGATTCGTGTTCACCAACACGATTTCCCCATTTTTTTCGTGTCACACAGAACGATTTTGAAGGCAATGTAAATCATAACAAATTAGAAGGAAAAAGAGATTAAAGGAGAGGTGTCATGCTTTTCCGGTTATTACCCGTCCCCTTGTGTGTTATGAAGGTTTTTATGCATGTAAACGGTGTGCAGAGTCAAAACCCTCAAAGTACACCCTGTAGCGAGTACAACTCTAACACAGAAAAGACCTCCCCAAAACGCCTCGTTGGAGATACGTCATTGTCCATTGTTGACTTCCTGGGTATCGCTACGTAGGGATACCCAGTAGCCACGCCCAGAGCTATGACGCGATACGGTCATGCGGTACCCGGAACCAAATGGACCAATCCGTGGAGCCGTTACGTTACGTCCGCGGAGCCGTTAAGCCCCCGCTGATTGGTCCAAATTGACCAATCCACTGACTTCCTCACACACAGGCAGCTCTGCTGATTTCTCCTCCCTGGCTGCAGGCTGATAACAGACAGTTGGGATCGCGGCAAAATTCTCTCTGCAGACCCATTCTCACAGCGTTTATCAACCTTTTTCTTACTCAATATCAAGCCACACTTATTGTTTTTACTTCGACTGTGACTTTGTGTGTGCTCAGGATGAGTTTGGCTGTGTTTCGCTATGTATCCTAAACAAGGAAACAACACCTCCACGGAGCTCAGCGCGATTCACAACGTCCCGACCAATCAGAGCACACTGTGCTCACAGGGAGGGTGGGGGCTGGAGCTATTGGAGCTACAACGAGCCGTTAAAGGCAGAGAGTGAAATTCAGTGAATACACGTAGTTTACAGAGATGCTGTATGAGAAACCAATGTGAGTTTGGAAAATTTCACAATATAAATCTATTTTAGTATACCTCAACAATGGAATTATGATCAGTGGAAATGGCCATGACACCTCTCCTTTAAAAAAAAAAAATACAGATTTCAGTATTCTGACACAGAACGATTTTAGAGGCAATGTATTTATATTGGTAGTATGTTTCGTGCCTGCACCAAATAATAACAAATTAGAAGGAAAAAAATACAGATTTCAGTATTCTGAGGCTCTGAGCCCAATTTCTTTTCCTCGCGGACGGGAACAAAACTCCGACATTATACTATTTAAAATAAAAGGGTTAGGATTAGGGTAAGATATTGAGAAATGTTTTTATGAACCACACAGCTTCCGGTCTGGACAAAAAGACGTGGTGCAGGCACGAAACATACTACGAACAGAAATACATTGCTTTTAAAATCGTTCTGTGTGACACGAAAAAAATGCGAAAATCGTGTTGGTGAACACGAATCAATAGATTAAATCTATTTCGTGACTATTACACGAAATGCCGTGAGACTGGGTTGTACGGTTCGTCCACACGAGGCCGTAACGGAACCGCGGAAACGGAGCCCTCAAACGATAACGGCTCCCAAGGTGGGTAGATCTGTGGACGAAACGCTCTGGGGGGCCAAACGGCTCCGTGTGTACGTCCTATACGATCATTTCCTCATAACGATGACACCAAAGCCCCGCCTCTCCCCACCTCTGCTGCTCACCCCCGCGTCACCCGCGTCATTGCTGTTGTGTTTCGCCAACAACAACAACAATGGCGAATCACAGGGTTGCTTTCGTGCTCCAGACACTACTGACCATAGGGGCGTTCACACCAAGTACTTTTCCCACAGTAGTTCATGAGAACTTTAGTTCATGAGAGCTCTTTTAGTTCTGATGAACTAAAGCAGATCGCGTTCACACCAAAATGAGTTCCTGGGGGTGGATTAGGCCGCTGACGTCACTTCTTCTTCTGCTTTGGGTTTACTGGCAGGCCGCAAACAACTTCACGGTGAGTACAGTAGGTGGCAGTATGCACCTTAAAGTTGTAATTCGCCAAAAAACCGAGAGAAATAGAAGAAGAAAAAAAACTTCCGCTGTATGCTTCTGTTTACCTTCCGACCTCAGACACGGTATGGAGTTGACGTTTTGGTGGTCGTGTTATACAGCTTCGTAACTGAGTTATTTAAGCCAATAACTCAGCCACAAATACAAATACAGATCGACCATTCAAATGCAATAGAAATGCTGAGTCGGAGGCGAAGGCGGTTAAGAAGCCTTAACAAAAGGATTGGAAGACGAAAGCACACGCTATGGACATGTTTCGCCGTAGGACAGCTGAGGATGATGGCCGTTATCACGCCCATAGAACAGCAATGGTACGTTCATTAAATCACATTAATACTATCTAATGTAGGATTTATGGAGTTATGTAGGGCTAATTTGTGTCTTTGTATGTGTTCCAGATATGCGAATACTATGGAACTCTGGGTGAACAATAGAACGTCGGCCTGGTGGGAGGTGGTGCCAACGTACACCAATGTGCAGTGAATCAAAGATTTCCGAATGTCCAAGGGCTCTTTTCAACTCCTCTGTATTCGCCTGGAAGCAACGTTGGGGAGAGGCATCTGAACAGCATGGAAATTGTAAATTGACAATAAAGCTGATCTTTTGTACAGTGCATTTGGTTCTCTCTTTTATTTACCAGTCAACAGACACAATTACAATAGTGCAGACACACCTTAGTGCAAAGATTAAATGTCAGTATCAAAACAGTACTCATACTGTATATTTGTATATTAATGAGTATATTATGTTAAATGTGTGTTAAAGACAATGGGATGAGGTTGAAAGCTCTTTAAAAACTTTTGTATACCATCTTTACTGTGATAAATACATACATGTTAAGCATACACACCTGAAGAACTACGTTACACACACACACAGGTTAGTCTGTGTACCGCTGCACTGCTGCTGGTTTAAACAAAGACAGTCATGATGCTAGTGCCGTGCATGTAGGTTCTCTTTTATTTATCAGCAGCAGATCAATAAGTGTCAGTAGTATCAAAACAATATAATAACAGTGGCAATATATATATATATATATATATATATATATATATATATATATAATAACAATAGGTAGGCTCAGCAGCAGACACACCTTAGTGCAAAGTTAGGTGTCAGTATTAATAACAGTGGCATATATATATAATCACAATAATACAAAATTAACTGTCCCAGGTGGAGGCAATTTGGGGTGAAGTGTCTTGCCCAGGGACATAACGACATCCTGACTGCAGTGGGGTTTGAACCTGTGCTCCCCTGATCCGAACACCAACGCACCAGACCACTGCACCACACGCCTCCCAACAAGTCATTGTACAGTTTATCAACAACGACAAGTTTTTCTTAATTTTTGTATTGAAGGCCTGTTGGATTTAATCAGCTCGCTTAGCACTGCCAGAAGCCCAGCCTGAAAGGTATTTTGTTGCTCCACCTCGATTCCTGGGCCTTGTGTGAATGCAGCAGCCGTTCGTCGTGCATCTCCTTGGCACGCAGGTCCTCATTCTCCTTGCTGACCATGGCACGGCGGTCCATCGCCATGATGGTGTCAAGGAAGCTGTCATCCTGTGCCCGCTTTCCTAAGGTGAAATATGCAAGATACAAGATCAGTTTAATCGCAACAACGAGACAACATTGTCCAACATTGGACATGGTGCAGGCAGGGACAGTGTACAAAATGCACGTGTAAAGTAGAAGATAAGATAGATAGATAGGATCAAATAATATCGAATAAAGAATAAATATCAAAGTGCCCTTATTTATTGTTTTGTGCTTCATGTATGCTTGAACTTTGTTTTATAGGGATTAGTGGACATCAGTTAGATGTGTAACCTTCTTTCAAGGCCAGAGTAGTTACAGTGTAAGTGGATTGACATCTAACATAACATGGCTGAGTACAATTATAACAATCAATACAAAAAAGGAAAAATAAATAGAATTTCGATTACATTTCTACTTAAATGTGCAAAAATATTAGAACAGTCTTTGTGGCATGCAGGTAATCAACTGTTTAAGCTTTTACCATTAACATGTAGAATGAATGTTGCAAATTACTTGAAATTATAGCAACTACAATGTATTGTTAGAGGTAAGAATACAGAGGTAGCATTATGTCCAGCTAGCATGCTAATTGCTAACGTTATATTATCGTTTTATCCCGGAGGGGAAAACTAGTTTCTAATTCTGAGAGAAACACCTCGCCTGAAACACACGATTAGTGCCATGAGTTAGTGAAGCAAATTACAGAACATTGCACACTTATTCACAAGTCAAAACGTGTTCATAGCGGGCACGGCTGAGAATAGCTAGCTAGCTAGATGTTGTTAGCCAGCTTGGACCTAACGTTAGCAAGTTCTAGCATGGCTAGCTCGATCTACTGAGCAAATAAAAGTACATCTAAGACCAGTATTGTGCAGATTAAAACAGTGCAGTGCATGTATTTTATTTTACCTTCGTAGTCGTCCCGACATGACTTTGCCAGGTCTGCTAACTTTGCTGAGCAACGGAAACTGCATTCAGTAGAAGCTTCTGAATGCGGCGCTTCGCTTCCTCCGAGTAAATCGCCAGAAGCGCCGAGACATCCTCATCAATTCCACCGCTCCGATGATTTATTTAGTGTTGCTATAATAACTGCTTTCACAAAAGTAATCTCTTCGGGTACGCTGCCCGAAGCGAGCAAATACAATGGGCGCTTCCAAAACAAAATTCTGAGTCAAACGGGCGTGGTTTGCATTCCGCACAGCCAATCAGACGTACGAACTATTTTCTCCCACGACAGTCCCTGCTCTCTAGCAGGGACTGAAAAGCGGGTCGGACGAACTAATTTGAGCTACTTTAGTTCCTGGGGCTTTTTGGTGTGAACGCAAATATATCGTAGTTCTGATGAACTATTGTGGGAAAAGTACTCCAAAGTACTCCGGTGTGAACGCGCCTCATGTTACAGATGTTAGTGCAAAATCTACAGCTCCTCTACCACAACCATCAGCAACAAGTGGACATGGAGAACTACATGAACTACATGTTGCTAAATCCACCGTGGAGAATAAACAGAAGAGCAACCAGGCAACCATGCTCGGGGGGTCGTCTTCGCTGCTTTTGGTGTATTTTGTGGCGGAAGTACAGCGCCACTTACAGGCCCGGCATATGTAGTACAGCGTCTCCAGCGGGTCGAGCGGACGGACACGTTTCTTGAGCCGATTCCGTGTGGACGGAAGACTTTTTTGATATCGACTAAGGTTCCTTTTCGTTTTCGTCTCTGTGTAAACGTGGCCTGAGAGTCACATGCACTACACATCCATTTACTCAGCATGTCAGAGCGTGCTGCCTCACAAACAGACAGGCACATTTGTATACATAAATAATTACTAAGCCTACAGACCCAAACTGTTAGCAGCCTCTGTCAATCACCAGTGATGCACAGTCATGGACCATAGGCCATACTGGACATCTCCCAATGATAAAACATGATCCCTACGTTCCATTTGAATGATTAAATTCCTCGGTCTATGTATTCTTAATCTCTCCTCCAACACAGCCTGCCTCAGAGAGTTGCTTCAGCTCTACAGAGTGTTCTGCTCCACAAGAAGAGAGGAACCACCAGTCCTCACGTTCTGTGACCCCTCACCCAGATCTGTGACAAATGACAACACATGTGCACACTTCCCTAGATAAAGGGGGTGGGTCAACTTACCCACTGGCTCATCTTACCCCACTCTCCTCTATTAACCAAAACCAAAAACCTGTTTTCTATAATAATATAATAAGTTTAATAATAATAATAATAATAATATATATATAAAAGTGGTTACATTCTGTTTTCGCTTGGCTTGACTCATTTAAAGCATTTCATTGAATTTGTTTATTGAATTTGAATTAATGATATAAAATTATCCTGATTTAAAATATTGCAGAATAATGAAGGTATAACAGGAACAATATGTAAAACTGAAGCTCCAGTCAAGACGTTCTAAAATTGGTTATAATATTCCTGTAACGTTAGGAGGGATTCATGAAAATGTTTGTAGCCCGCTCACAACTGAATGAACAGGAAACAGATTAAATTACCTCAGTACCTAGACAGCGACAAACTTTCTTTCTGTCAAAGACTCACTGAGTCATTTGAGAGAATGGGGGAGCCTGCAGCGATGCTACAGTCTGTTTGCACAGTGGCTCTTTAAGCTTTTAAATGCTAACATGCAAATGCTGACAGTGTTAACATGCTAGCAGTTACTAGAAAGCACAACACCACAGAGCAGCTGGACGTGCATGTTTAGTATGTTCATTGGCTGCTGATAAGTGGTCAGATTTGTGGAAATAAAGATTTTCAAACTCATACCACTCAGAAGTCCTTCACAATGCAGTGTAACATTTAACTAAATGTACAGTAACTCTAAAGAAGAAAACATAAATTAACTTTCCAGTCGGTGCGATTAACACATTGCAAACAAAAAAAGAGGTCCAGTCAGAACTCAAGTTAACACAAAGGTAGTAGAAAACGTGGAAGAAATGTTGTCTTTTATCCCTTTTTCATTTCTCCAGGTAGGATAAGACCCAGGTAGAAAAATAGTCAACTAAAGTGAAATTGATTTTTAATGTGAATGTAATTTTATAACTCTTGTCACTAAAAAGCTAATGTTGAGGTGAGCTAATTCCATACACAATTAATAATTCATTGGCTTTTTTTCATTTAGTCCAACACGCTGCTCTTTGCTAAAAGCAGAGCAGCATAACATGGTCTTATATTAGCAAATCAAACTCAAATCATGTTCATTAGTGCGAATGCTGTGCCACAGCATTCCACTATAGTTCTTCGAAGCTTTATTAGTGCGAATGCTGTTTACAGCATTCCACTATAGTTCTTCAAATCTTTATTAGTGTGAATGCTGTTTACAGCATTCCACTATAGTACTTCAATTCTTTATTCTTCCCCTTAAAATGATTAATGCGAATGCTGTGTCACAGCATTCCACTATAGTACTTCAATTCTTTATTCTTCCCCTTAAAATTATTATTAGTGCGAATGCTGTGCCACAGCATTCCACTATAGTACTTCAATTTCTTTATTCTTCCCCTTATTATTAGTGCGAATGCTGTGCCACAGCATTCCACTATAGTACTTCAA
>CALSBW010025704.1:0-27794 GCA_943590975.1 Lindbergichthys nudifrons
TCTCGGTTTGAGTGTTCTTTTTCTGCTTTGCCTAAAGCCACTGTGTCTGTCTAGTGACTATTTCTCTTAGCGGATGCATGTCAATTTAAATCAATACATAAAACTATTTTTTAAATCAATAAAAACATTTTCTAAATCCATAAAAGCATTTCAATCAATATTGGGAGTCATGTCGTTACTTTGTGGCCATGTAATAAGCGGGATAATTTGCAGCGACTTGGTCATTGTGGGGAAACATAACACCCATCCTGATCGTTTTAATGAAGTTGAATACAGAATATTCATATTTGTCAGTGATTTCATGTCAATTCGGCGAACATAAACATAAATGATCGTGGTGAAGATGATGATTAAATTAGGATTAAAAATCGGGAGAGCCGGCTGCATTTCCTCTCGTTCGTTTTTTTCGACTAAACAACATTATTTTGTTAAATAACAACATGGTGATGTTTTGTAAATGATTACATGTCTTATTTAGCACAGACTTTGATCCTATCCGTGACATATGGATCTTAACAAAGATCCGCTATACATTAGTACCAGACATACTGTACATCCAGCGTAATGTATCGAAGTTGATTTCACATGAGCCCCAGTGTGGAACCCCACTGCACCTCCTGGTGGATCAATGATCCATTGCAGCTGGCTTCACAATAATTAAATGTATCTATCACGGGGGCGGTATCAACTCTGACTGGGGGCCGGCTCTTCATCACGGGCCGATCACGGGCCGATCACGGACCAATCACGGACCAATCACGACCCTCGCGTTTCAAACTGTCTGAAATAAGACGCTCCATCTGTACACAACTACAGTGTAGTTATGCAATGAATGAACAACTTGGGTCGCAGGTTCCTCAAAGGTGCATTACAAGACATCTATCAATATGTGTGTACCTCCACCATTAAACTTTCATATTCTGCACATTTGTTATTATACATCTACATACATCTTATAAGAGTATAATAAATATGTATAATATCGGTTAAAATAAGTGCTTCAATATAGTTAACATTGCAGGAAAGTTGATTGTCAAGTCCCAAAACAAACCATGCAATATATTAGACTTTAAGTACTTTGTCAGGCTTAATATTTATCTGTAGATACCCCCAAAGCTTTTTGCTTACATGTATTTAAAAGAAGACCTTAACCTAAAGTATTATTTAATGTTTTAATAAAGCCTAATTAGTTTGTCTGTTTTGCATATCCTCCTATTAATATCTTTGTACATCCGACACTAAACTGTTTTATTCTAGATATCATTTACTGTATCTTCTTGATATTTTCTATTCTACATTTCTATCATTGACCTTCTACTTTCCCCCTAATTTGTATATACTCTTAATATTTAAATGTTTTCATCAAATATAACACATTCAACAAAACATGCAGCAGACCTTAGGCAAGGCACGTTTATTTATATAGCACCTTTCAACACAAGGCAATTCAAAGTGCTTTACAAAAATGAAAGACATTAAGAAAAAGGCATTTAAAAACAGTAATTAAAAAGCAACACAATCCACCTGCATTGCAATTACTCTAAACGTGTAATAACGTGCTTTAACCAGTAGGTGGTTTGGGTTAAAAAGCTGTCAAGTTTACAGTGTTAACACAATAAAATATACTGATGTTTCCGGTTTAGTTTACGACGGATATATTTTGTTATCCACAGATGACCACACATATATTGTTTTGATATTTGTAACACAAAAGCGATGGGAAAAACCCACAGCAACACAGAAAAGATGGTCTTAACATGACCCAGCTGTCTAGTTAATAAAAAGTTACTTTTAACTTTATTGTGAAATTAAAACAGAACGGTAAAAGAATAGTTTCCGGTCTATTCTGAGGCCCAATCTCTGTAGATAAATAAAGAACTACGACAGATGTGTAATATTTAATGCAGCCGAACCATTTATTACAATGCATTCATGTGATGACTTTCAAAGAGTAAAGCAAGCACTGCTGAATAAAGTATGATTTTATCTGGAATACAGTCGGCGGTCAACCAATCACAGAGCTTGAGGACTAATCACAGGGTTTGTCGAGCAAAGCGCATGTTGTAGTCTCAAATGATAGCTGAGGATTATGGGTAGTGTAGTGTCTTCGGCTATCCTAAACTCCGATACAACTATTTGTTTCTCAGAGTCGAAGGGGAAAAACACAAAACCATTGCACACAATTTAAACCAATCAATGTTGTGTAATTAACAAGGATAATCTGGTGTTTTTTAGTTGATGAGTAGTGCAGATATCACTGTAAAATCAATCGACAGTAAGCAGAATACTTACTTCCGGCTGTAAAATGTTTCGTTATCCAATGGGAATGGACGCTCACATTGCCTTTAACTGCCGCCGACATGGACCGATGCGGTGCTTCCCTGAGAGTTGAAAGCTCTTTGCGTCGGTTTATGAAGCTGAAGGAGAGGGAGACTGTGTTGACCGGAACGCCGCGCCGGCACTTCACAAATTGCAGTACCCCTAAGGAGCTGTACACATGCCACAGATTTTGCGTGGCTGTGTCTTTAGTTGAAAGCCCAGTGGCGATCTGTTCATCTGTCATACTGATCATACAATAACGCCATCGAAAATAATATGCTACAGTACAGTACAACTACTTCTGGGTCTCTGTGTGTCATTCAAGCTCGGCTTTGTGTGTGGCGCGAGCGCATTGTGTGTGAGTGAGCAAGAGAGCAAGAGAGGCTCAAATAACCTCAGCTCAGTGAGGTAGAGGCACACCTTTACATGATCATTATAGTTATACAAAAATAAGAGAATAAATGAAAAACAGGTATGAAATACTATGTGATAGTAAAACAAGAATACAGTTTAAAAGGGGAATGATTTGTAAAATATCCATAAAGAAAAAGAAAATCTGTTTACAGTTCTGTTTAATATGGGTGTTGACAGATGTATCTTTAGATCTATAAATTTTGCTCTCAAAGTGCACCAGATTGATGCTTTTAACTTAAATATATAAAAAAAGAAGCCTGCCTGTTGTTTGATAAATCGGAAGTGGATGTTTTCATATGGATGGGAGCATACTTCGTGCTCATGTTTCTGTTTGTTACATTTAATTCACCCGTTTTGACATTTGCTGTTAACACATTGCAAGTTTATTGCTGAAGATTGGTGCTTAATCATCATCATTGGTGATTAGTGATTTCAACTCAGATGTGAATGTTTTCAAAAGGATGGCTGCTTTCTTTTAAATGTTGCTATGCACTTTGATGTAATAAAATTACTGACCCATTGGAAATGTTGATGTGTTGTCATAATTGCAATTAATGATAATCTTAATGAGGATTTGGCACACTGATCACATTTTCTTCTTAAAATGGCACTTCATATCAAAAAGGTTGCTAACCCCTGCTCTAGTGTTACATAATGATGTCACTATGTTAAGGAAGTAAAGAAAGGAGTCTAATTGAGGCGTTGCAGGCAGGGGGGGGGGGGGGATGGGGGTGTGGTAGATAAACTCCCTCTGGAGGGACCTTTTAGTCTTTGCAGGCCATTTGCATGCATTAAAACCTATATAACACACTACAACAAAGTTAACCTTGATTTGATTTGATTTGATTTGATTTGATTTAAAACCCAAAAAAGCTTAATAGGGCCTCTTTAGGTATATTTTTATATTATTAAAATGTGTACATTGTTGAAGATGTGTGAGAGTAATGACTTAAGAGGGTTTACTCCTACATAAACCACAATGGACAGACAAGAGCTCTAACTCCTGTGGCAGTGGTGTGTGTTGGACTACAACCACCTCTGTTTATATTTCCCTCGAATTCTCACTCGCACACATTCCACTGGTGTTTTTCTTCCCCTGCCCAACATGTTATAGCTAATCCTTTCTGGGTTATCTCCCCAGCACAGACTCACCATGAGTGTGCATGTGTGTTTGCGTTAAATGAAGATTTATATGCATTAGCAGTTATGGTGTTTTTTCCTCCTAAAAACCTAGGGATTTACATACCAGTGCATGTGCCCTGAGAACGTGTTCAAGTGTAAAAAATGTGAAGGCCGAACAAATCACCTGCGACAGCCAAAGAAAAGCTGGGGACTAAAGCGTTGGTGAGTGGATTTCTGACGCTTTCATCCAGCCCCTTTTCCCACCGCTCTTTCTGCTAACATTTCCATCAGCTGCGAAGGAAGTGCCGGTCATGGATTTTTGTTTGGTTTAAGAGCATGGCATTTCTGAAAAGGGTGACAATCAATAAATTAAGTCCCTTTCAATGCCAAAGTGCCTCTTTGGAGCATCTTTTTCTCTCTCGCATGCCAGCATTCTGTGCTCGGCTATTTTTGCTGCAGTCTCACTGTCACAATGAAGATATAAAGTCCACAGGCAGAGGATGGAACCTGAAAAACTAATGTGACAGTGGGATTTATTGCATCTTAATTATTTAAAAGTGTGCGAGCAATATTGAATGAGAAGTAGCTAGAAGGGACTGTGGAGGAAAGAAAGAAGCAGCATGTCAAACCGTCAGTTTGTCAAGTGAAGAATGTTGTGTTAATAAATCTTGTAAAATAACAGAAGGGAACCACATTAATCGTAATTTATTTGAATTTCTGAGAAAAAGGGAAAAAATACCTGGAATTAACATGCTATTTTGTATCCCCTAACCTAATAATGATAATCCAGGTAATAATATCAGAATCGGTTTTAATACCAGCTAGTTTTGCACATACAAGGACTTTGCTTTGGTATATGTGTTTTTTGGGTCTATTTATTGCAATTTGTTATACACATGCATTGTACCGACGTATACACATGCCATGAAAAGTAATGGTGACTACGTTCATTAGTATTTAAGCGATACCATACCCCTAAAATAAAGGCTTTAGATTTTCTCTTAACTGTATGTCATCATTGATTTCTACCTCCCAATATAGTCAAAATGGCAGGGAGCAGGGGTATTGGAGAAGAAACAAAGGAGGAAAGTCAATACACGGGAAGACACGCAATGGTTTCAAATACTGACTTTGATGATAACAGAAGTTGATTCTGAGGTATGTTTTTGTACTGGGAAAAAGTTGGTGTGTGAGAGAGAAACAAGTCTTAGAGCGGCAAGCACGGAACCAGCAACTACACGGCTCCCGCGGGTAATTCAATATAGATTATAATTGTGAGAAATGTCTCCAGACAAACACGCTCTCTTCTCTCTCTCTTTCACACAGCACAGATGCCTCCTTCTCTATTACACTGTGTCCCTGGCAGCTGAAGTGGAGTGAAGTAACTCCACTGTGTGTGTCTGTAGATTCAGAAGGTCTTCTATTCAACAGTCACATAAAGACCTTTTAATTAATAAATACATGCTCTTAGATAGTGATCGCTGAGTTAATGTCTGCTGTGCCAGTACAAGTCAAACCAAGGCTAAAAGTCAAGACTGTATGAATATGGCAATAAACAAATGCTATGAATAAGAAGTGAATATGTGGAAATATATTTTTTCGCTCAGATAAGACCTTGAGAGATCCGATTGGTTTGTAATTGATATCAATATTGCAATTTCTGTTATTTTTTTCCTTCATTGCCTGAACATGCCACTAGCTAAAAGTACATTTTAGTCAAGCACTGTATAATTCTAAGGTACTTGTACCATATATTTAAATGGTTATTTTACTTCTACAGTATTTAATATCTAAAGGACAATTCAATTACGACGTTTTTCTTATAGTTTAAGCCTTATAGATTGTTTTTCTTCCGTATCATGACATCACTATGTAACACTTCTGTTTGCTAGTGGGCAGGACATCTCTAAGCAGTTGACCAATTACAACAGAGCAAACCTGCTGACCAATCAGAGGTTTCAGACAGAGGGTGAAAAGAGGTGCTGCAGCACTGGCAGTATGAGAAAAATAAAGAGCTTTTTGAACATTAAAGCATGGAAATCAGAATCACATTAACTTTATTCGTTCCACAGAGGGGACATTTACGATTGTCACAGCAAAGAGCCAAAGACAGCTTACTATCTCTCAAGAAACATATACAAGATTAAAGATACAAAACTTGAAACTACACAGAGATGTCAAAGTAGAGGCACAAAATACAAATATACACCTGAAAATCAGCATAATATTTCCTCTTCAATGCTTATCAGAAGGACCCTAACCAAATTCCTAGGAATTACTCTTGGAGACATTTATAACATAGGTCTAGTCGTTCTTATACATTTTAACACAAAATGTATATTATATTTGTAAGTATATATAGTTATTTTGTAGTTTAACTTTTGAAGGCAGGACTTCAACTTGTAACAGAAAACTTCAACACAGTTGTTTCTTTTCTCTTTATACACATATCTGAACGCTTCTATCACCACTGCAGGGGGTTGGGTAGGTAACCATTTAGAATAAGATTTCACTTCAACCAGAAGCCTTCACTTCATCCATCACAGATTGCGGATTAGGTGAAGGAAGAGAAATGTGGGGGTTTCCTTTGTGGAGTAGGAATAGTTACAACAACATGCATCAAAAAGGTGTTGATTTGTTTTGGCACCCCATAATACGGTGGCCGGCAGGTGCAAACGCGGAACAACGGCCCAAAACGCATACATAAGCAGGAAACAGCTGCAAATACTGAAATAAAAAAACAAGCAAACCCTGAAAACAATTACATAAAAAAACCGCTGCATTTACAGAAATGATGCAAACTAAATACAACACACAAAACCCGAAAACAAATGCAACAGAAAAACGCTGCAAATATAAAAACGATATCCAAAGTCAAAAACACATACAAACCCAAAAACACACAGTGCTCCAGGCCTCTAGGGGGCGCGTTACGTGGAACAGATTGATGTCTGACCAGACATAGAGAGAACGAACGAGAGTGATGGAAATTGAAGCCGGAGGAAACAAAGTTGATTGAAGTGGACAAAGTCGATATATAAGAAGGTAAGTTTTGTTTTGTTGTTATACAAATAGCTGAAGTTACCTACTGTAACTCCAGCTTCTATGAGTATTGGCGTAGCCCTCTAAGGCTATCGCTATTGGGTAATCCCCTGCGCACCCGCGCAGCACTGAAACACTTGTAGTCCACGCCCACCTGCAAGGTGGGCCCCACCCTCGGGCTCCCTTCCGGTATAAATAGGAAGGAGACCCAACAATCTGCTCCCAAATAAATAACTTTTCTTCAGCTATTCGTGGAGCCAGTGGGGCCCAGCACTTAGAGGGCTACGCCAATACTCATAGAAGCTGGAGTTACAGTAGGTAACTTCAGTTCTATTTCGTATATGGCTTCGCCCTCTAAGGCTATCGCTATTGGGTTAAGGGCGAAGCAAGATGTAGTCTGCGCCCCACTGGGTCGCCCCGGTAAAGAAGCAAAAACACACCCGCTCAGATAATAACCCATGCCTATTGCGCGATGCGAATGGCGCATCACAGTCCCTGGAAAATAGCATAACATGAATATTTACCATGAGGGGACGAAGGCTGGGAATAATACATACCCGTCCGCTGAGAGAAAGTAGAGACAAAGGTCACACTTTGTCCAGTGACAGAAAGGAGGGGGAATAGCAGCTCTCCGCGTGCAGCCAGGCAGGAGAGCGCACAGCTGGGTCCCCAATATCACTCACTCTGACAAGACATTCCGTACGAAATGTGTCAGGGGAAAAAGGGGGACGTCCCTCTCATAAAAGGGAAATACAGGCCACTCTCCGTGTGCCGAGGCAGGAGAGAGGCGCACAGCTGGATCCCTGACGTCACTCACTCTGACAGGACACTCAGCACAGGGTGTGTCAGAGAGGAAGGGAGACATCCCTCAATAAAATTGAATAAATGAACAGGGAGAAGACCAAGATGCAGCCGTGCAAATGTCTTCCACTGACATTCCTCCGTGCAACGCCGTGGAGGAGGAAACATTCCTCTGGTGGAGTGCGCATTGATGTTCTCCGGGGGATCCACCCCAGCGGAGACATATGTGACACAGCTTCACACAGCCAGTGGAAAGAAGCCAGCCAGGGTGATCACTCTTGACCTAAAAGAGTTGTGATGACCTTAGCCTTAGGCATGAAGCCGGGTTAGCATAAACGGCTGTCCTCCCTGGCGATTGAGGTAGGCTGCCGTGGCCTGTTGGCTGGGCGAATCAACACATGTTTGATTGTACAGCAACTGGGCGAAGTGCTGGAATACTTCCCAACCCGGAGAACAGCTCCAGCACATTTACCCCTGACGCACGGGGTCGGTGCGTGGGCGAACCTCTGGAGACCCCTCCTGTGGGGGAGACCCCGGGGAATCCCCACATGATCAGCTGACGTCATGCTGAGCAGCTGTATCACGGAGAGGGCTGTCACCACGCTGTGGGATGTGACATGCTGGATAGGGAGCTGTCAGTTCCTCCACTCGCTGCAGCGAGAGCCGCACTCTGCTGGCTGAGTTTTATTCCACTCGCAGATAAATGAATGTCTGGGGGGGGAAGAGGACAGCTCTTCTTCAAATCCATTATGGAAACCAAGCTTTGACAGATGCGATACGATGTAACGTCTGTAAAGCGACTTCCTCCCTGGAGCGAGCCAACAATAGCAGGTCGTCCAGATAAAACCACACTCTCTCATCCATCCTCTGTGTGGGATGGGTCTCACTCCCCCGTTGGAGAGGCTTCTCTGTGATATGCTGTAATGGTCGTCATGACCGTGCTCTGTAGGAGGCATATCTGGGACAGAGGAATGCCGCGAGCGATGCAGTTTATAAACCAATAGGTTAAAACAGCAGGCTTCTGCAGCGAATGACACACCTCTGGAGTCTCCCCTGTGAGGGAGACCCATGGGGATCACCGCGTGACCAGCTGATGCCAATGCCGGGCAGCTGCGTCACGGAGAGGGCTGTGCGGGTTAGACACGCCGGAGAAGATCTCGCTGCAGTTCCTCCACTCGCTGCCGCAAGAGCCGCGCTCTGCTGGCTGAGTTTAATTCCACTCCCAGACAAATGAATGTCTGAGAGGGGAGACGGCAGCTCTTCTCCAAATTCATTATGAAACCCAGGCTTTGACAGATGCGATACGAGATGTAACGTCTGTAAAGCGACTTCCTCATGCTGGATCGAGCCTAGCAAATAGCAGGTCGTCCAGAGAAAAAACCCCATTCTCATCCCTCCTCTCTGTGTAGTGGCTCCAGCCTTCTCTACACAAAATGCGAGGAGCCAGGGAACATCCAAACAGCAGACGATTGTCTGGTCTGATATTCCCTGAAAAGAGAAACGCAGGAATTTCCTGTGTTTCGGGATGAGGGGTATGGAAGTATGCACCCTCCTTCAGGTGGAAGTGAACCAGTCGTCCTGGTGAACACATTCCAGCACCTGTTTGATCGACAGCATGGGAATACTGACAGATCAAGGATGGGTCTCACTCCCCCGTTGGAGAGGCTTCTCTGTGATATGCTGTAATGGTCGTTATGACCGTGCTCTGTAGGAGGCATATCTGTGACAGAGGAATGCCGCGAGCTATGCAGTTTATAAACCAATAGGTTAAAACAGCAGGCTTCTGCAGCGAATGACCCACCTCTGGAGTCTCCTCCTGTGGGGGAGACCCATGGGGATCGACGCACATGCTCGAGATGTGTTGTGGTCGTAATGGCGACGAGCCACGTCAGAGCCCTCGCCGCCGCAGCCCGTGAGGCACCCAAGGTGGGCCTGGAGCAAAAGGGCTGTGAGGGAGCCTCCACACGCTACGTTTCACTCCGGCTCTCATCATGAGGCGTGTACACGCTCAGGGGATGAGTGGAGGTGTGTGTCGTGACGTCCACATGAGGCGTCATAACTGCGCTCATGGGCTTATTATGTGTGGAGGAGACGTATCTCGGACAGAGGAATGCCGCGAGCTCTGCGGTTCATTAACCGATAGGTTAAAACCAGCAGGCTTCTGCAGCGAGCCCTGCTGTCTACTAATCAACAGATTGGTGGCAGCTGGCTTAATTAGCGAACTCTGCAGTTTACTAACCGATAGATTAAAAACTGCAGGCTCTTACACAGAGTGGGGGGTGAAAAACACTTGATACTGATGACTCAGACAAAAAGTTGGAAAATGAATTCTCCTTTTATTTTCCACACAACCCCAACACGTCAAAAACGTCTCTGCTTCCTCGGAGGCTCTGGTGGAGCAGACCAAGAGCGGGAGTGCCTCCCTCCCCGTTGACCCACCGCTGGAAGACCCCTTTGTCTCTGGGGTGGCGGGGGAGCGGAGACGTGGGACGGAGCCCCTGCAGCCGCTGAAGGACCCTGACGCCGCGGCTGTGGGCGTCTCTCCGCCTGCCGCTGTGGCCGGGTTGGACGCTGCGGCTGCTGCGGGCGTTGATGCTGCTGTGGCCGCCCAGCAGGCTGGAGCCAGCTGACGTGCTGGCGGATGTCGTCCGCCTGTTCTGCAGCCGACTTCATGGACTCCACCATGGCGTGGAACTGGGGTCCGAACAGCCCGTACGGGCTGATTGGAGCGTCCAGAAGCACTTTCCTGGCCGTCTCCGTAAGTGACGCCTGCTGCAGCCAGAGGTGGCGCTGAATCAGCGTCACCCATGCGGCGATCCTCGCCTGGGAGACAGCGACGGACGCGCACAGTGTGAGCGCCGTGCTGGCCGCCTTGCCGATCTCCTCCGCTTCATCAGCGGCCAAGGTGGTGGACCGCTCCACCAGCGTCACCACCGAGTCTGAGAGCAGCGCGATGTTGTTCGCCGACGCCGACGCCTGAAAGGCACACTGGTGCACCCGGTCGGCCTGGCGGGCGACATACTGGTCCCTGAGGGAGGCCAACGTAGGGCGCCGTCCGGCGATCACGTTGGCCTCACCCCAAAAAACGCCGTCAGGCTCGGCTCCAAAGAAGGGGTGGCTGGGAAACCAGCATCTGTGAACCCCTCCACCGTGGTGAGGGGAACAAATGTGGCCACCGGAGCCTTCAGGGTCCTCGGGTTCGCCGCCGCCCCCTCCTGGTACCTCCTGATGGCGGGGAAGCGTGGCCAGACCGGGTCACTCCTGACCGTCTGCACTCGCGAAAAAACTCCGGCCATATCGTCCGGAGCACACCTCTCCTGAGCTGGGGGAACGGGGAGACCTCTGCAGGCGGCCGCCTTGCATATGATCTCCGGTAGTTCCCCCAGGATGCCACCTATCACCGGCAGCGCCGTGGTGACGGAGAAGGGGACCGCGTGCTCGTCCGCCAAGCCGGCACCCTGCTCCGACTCTGTCTCCCCCGTCCGGGGGAGAGGAGGGAGGGGAGAACCGTACGGTGAACCGTGGAGGGAGGCGGGGTAGGAGTCGTCCAACACCTGCCCGGCACTCGGCTCCAGGGACACGAGGCTGCCGTCCACGAGCCCGTGGACGGGCCAATCGTCCTCCTCGGCCGCAGCAGCGAGAGCGTCCGCTCTACGCTTCCTGTCGTCCAAGGGGAGATGGGCACAGTGCTGGCATGCGACCTGCTGGCTGAGAGCCGCGTACGCGTGCTCTGACCCCAGGCAGGATTCGCATAATGTGTGCCGATCGTAGCTCATAATATAGCCGGATCCACATGAGGGACAATCTCTAACACAATTGTTGCTCATGTTTATTAAGTGTCTCTTGTGCTTCAGTAACGGGGTGCTGAAGAAAAAGAGGGAGCAGATTGTCGGGTCTCCTTCCTATTTATACCGGAAGGGAGCCCGAGGGTGGGGCCCACCTTGCGGGTGGGCGTGGACTACAAGTGTTTCAGTGCTGCGCGGGTGCGCAGGGGATTACCCAATAGCGATAGCCTTAGAGGGTGAAGCCATATACGAAATAGAACGTCATATTTAGGCAGATAGCATTAGCCTCTTAAGCCCTGAGCCTGTTTTTCAGGTCTCAGGCTCGAAAATGACATTCCCAGAACAAATGACTATATCTTCCCTTCTAAAAGGGTTAAATTAATAATCTTTATTCTCAAAGTAATGATAAACCTGTGAGTTGGATGTAGAAAAGTCAGAATCAATATAGATGTTTTTTATTTTAAAGAAAATTCAGATTTTACATAGTAAAAAACTGTAAATTATAGTGTCCGTCCAAAAATTCTTTTTTACTTATAGTGAAAACTACCCTTGGATGATGGGTTAGTAGACTAAAAGCTTTAGGAATCCAAAGTACAACATATAATAAGTACCCTGTATCAAGATTGATGCAAAACAAGTGAAATTTGACCTTTTTAGAGAGATTTAGCCCAAAACCCCCACTTCTGGGGTCATTTGGGTGGATTTGACCTATCTCTGGCCCCCCTTGCTCGATTTTGATGAATGAAATCTCTTTATAACCGCTAGAGCCAATGGAATCGAGGGAAAGTTATATACACACCAAAACGTTAACAAACAAGGAGTGAGAGTGACGCGTTACCAAAACCGGAAGCTGCATACACTCTGGTGGCTACCATTAGCAGCTAACCTTTTCGCTCCGATTTTTACATAAAAAATGGAATTATGGATTATAAATAATTTTTTCAAAGGCACAGGTACATTATCAACCTATGGATCAACAGTTGTAGCATTTATTTTTTTCGTTTTAATGCCATTGAACACGTCTTTTGACCTAATTGACAGCTACGGTGAGACGATCTGCCGTAAATGCTCCGTAAATGCTCCGTAAAGGTACGTGTTGTGATGTCTGTGTTTGCTTCCCCTGTCGCAAGTTCGGATCGCTCAGTGATGATACTATATCTAAATAATCTGTGGAGTCTCAGCTTTAATCGGCTATATTGTATGTGCAGCTACGATAAGTAATAAGGGTATCTTTCTCTTGAATTGTGTGCCGCAGTGCGTTAGAATTTTTTCGCTCGGGTCATTTAGACGCTTCTTATGAGATTTGTGTTTTGTATTGGTAAAAATGGTTCACATCTTCAGTTAGCTGAGATTCTTCCCGTTAATCTGGTGCTACACATTAATAGTTTCATAAATGTTAAGAAGCCCTGAGACATTATCTCGAAAAAAAAACGGTGGGAGGGGTCCAATGGGGGGACCGTCGTGCTTAAGAGGTTAGCGTGCCTACAGTAACTACTACACCAGCTGAGGAGAAGAGAGCTTCACGTGCAGAGTAGATAAAGTGAGGGAAGAACATTGTTAAAAGAGATGACAAATCGAGTGCAGGTAAATAACACAGGCTATAGTGAGTACCGCGGAAACATTTGAAGAGAGAGAGAGAGAGAGACATTCTTAGCAGTTTGTTTATATGTATGTATTTGTTTATAGATGTTGCAACTATACCAGGGCCGGCCCTCCCTACAGGCTGATCACGCAGACACAGAGCTTTAGCAATACTATATGTAACTATGGTCGGTGGAGAAGTGATAAAATGTGAAGAGGGACAAAGTAATGACAGGATAATAGTTTGCATTAGACATGCTCAAGAACAAATATAGAGAAGACATTCAAGTAGAGAGAGACAAAACACAGATTAAATGGTTAACATATGGGCTCAGAACAGTCTCATAATACACACATGCACACAGAAGGATTCACACTTGTATTTCATGATCCGCAAAAGGATTCACACTTGTATTTCCGGATCCACACTTGTGTTTTTCAATGCACACACAAATGTGTTCCGTTTCATATACATGTAAATAAAATCCAAATACAGAAAAAAGTTTTACATATGTATTTTTGATCCTCACATATTTTTTTTCCGTTTAAATCCCCTGCACCTGCAAACATGGATCGCTGTGCATTCGTGTGTGGGTTTTTTGAGACTCCCCTGATGGTCACCCAATTCGTACTTGTAATTGTTTCTATCTATAGCCAATCAGATGTCTCCTTCATTCTAAGCCAATCACATGAGCCTGTCCCCACGAGGGTATGATTTATTGCGTTCATGACACTTCATATACGCATTTTGCGCTGTCCGGAGCAGGGTTTCCGCGGACAGAATTTATTTTACTGGACAAATTTGAAACTTACCGGTCATGTTTCAATAATAATAATAAGAAGAAGAATTGTGTAGCAGCGTTTCCGTTAGCAGGTAATTACCGGACTATGACCGGATATGGCTAATAACACGGGAGTAAGGATCATCTCTTTTCCTCTCTCCCTCCCTCTCTCCTGACAGCCCGTCAGTTTCTCATGCAGCTCGCTAAAACTTCACTCGCGTTTATGTCCATATCGATCAGATCCAGCTCTCCTGATCGGCCTTTATAGAGAGCACCGATCAAACTATTAAGAGTGAATATCGGCCGATAATGACCGGCGGGGCTCCCCCCGTTGACAGTTCACTGTCTAGCACTGGCTTCGTAGTGCACTGATCGATTAGGCTAAGCTAACCTGTAGCTGCTCCCTCCACACTCACAACAACTTCTGTTGGTAGCAAAACACCTAGGTGGTGGCTGAAAGCCCCCCCCCTCCGCTACGCGCCGTTCGTTTGATGAGGCTGATCTCTATTTAATAAAGAAAGGAATTGAAAACACCGGAATCAAAAGTTATAACAATTATCTGACTTTACTGGTAGGAAACAAAACACGTATACAAGTTATTACAGAGTACTCCGGACTTTAGGTTTCTACTGCTGTGCGATACAGGTATCGGGGTCAGCAGTCACCAAACAAAAAGCATTTTACATACAAAAACAATAGAATTCATATCCATATTTTGGGGCGGAGATGTGTCGACTTCTTCCTTCCCATTTTACTCTGAAGCGAATCAGAGAGTCCGTGGGGAGGAGCTGTGTGAGCTGCTCAGTCCCCCAGGTGTTTTTACTGGTTGGATCCACCTCTGGCCCGGTTTAATACAGCGAATCAGAGTTCTGGGAAAAAGTATGTTTTCTTCTTGGATTTGGAAGTTCACAAGGGCAAAGTAACTTTTATCTCTACACTGATATTCACTCCCTTATTTTCCCAACAGGTTTTCACATAAACTATTCTTTCTCAGACAATTAAACGCTGTGCACAGATATAATGAGCCCAGAAAGAACCTTGAAAAGAATGTGTGTGTGCTCTTAGTAGAATGAGGTGTATGTGTGTGTAACAGGACCTCTGGGTCAGTGAGTTGCAAGTGAGAACACAATATCTATATATGTGATTACTTAAAACAGTTCAAACAATACATGTTTACTAAAATACAATTCAAAATAATACATGTTTACTTCAATACAGTTTAGAACCATATCTGTTTACTTCACTTCATACAGACATAAATAAAGCAGCTGTATTCGCCATACAGGAAACACACATTTACAACGGTTTTGCCTGCCGTTTTTATGTACACAAGCATTCATTAATGGTTCGGAAAGTGGCACTGTACCTTAATAATATAAAGGCTTGTATTTGCGTGCATTTCCTGCTCGGAAAGTGGCAATGTACTGAGAGTGGAAGTGTCCTGAGATTAGCGCCTGCAGGCAGGCTCCATGGTCCCGTCAGCTCCGGACAGCGCAAAATGCGTACATGAAGCGCTACGTCATGAACGTAAGAAATCTACCCTCGTGGGGGCGCGCTCATGTGATTGGCTTAGAATTGAGGAGACATCTGATTGGCTATAGAGAGAAAAAATTACAAGTACGAATCGGGTGACCGTCAGGGGAGTCTCAAAAAACCCACACACGAATGCACAGCGATCCATGCACAGAAAGCGGTTTGTGTTTGTAGGTGCAGCGGTTTTAAACGGAAAACAAATAAGTGAGGATCAAAAATACATATGTAAAACTTTTTTCTGTGTTTGGATTTTATTTACATGTATATGAAACGGAACACATTTGTGTTTGCATTGACAAACACAAGTGTGAATCCTTTTGCGGATCATGAAATACAAGTGTGAATCCTTCTGTGTGCATGTGTGTATTATGAGACTGTTCTGAGCCCATATAAACATGATGTATCTTTCAATTTATTTAGCTAACCACTATTTAGACTATGTATTTTTGATTGACTTGATTAAATGGATTTACTACATCAATGTATGTCTTTTCAGGCTGCCATGTTTTTGTCCTTTCTGTGGCCAACATCTGGGGACAGTTCAAGTGTTCTGTGGCTCCTGTGGCAAAAATGTACAGTTTTTGGCAGAAGTTGAACACAACAGTAAGTTCACTTTTTTTTAATCTGTTTCAAATGCAAGACAAAAGGATTCAACACACTACTCTGTTTAGAATACTAATTGGCAGATGCATACACTAGTTATCAGCATGAAGGACACGTTTTTTCATTGTCTGTTTATGTGAAATATGTAGAAGCCATCATTAAATTGTAGACCAATGCATGATTAAATACACAAAACAGCTTATATTATACATTAATAATTGTGTATTAGTTCTATCTTTATAGAGAAAATTATACATTCAGATTTTGAGACAGTGAGTGGCTGGGAAAGTCACACCGCCATGGGGCACTAGGGCGGGCCATACTATTTATTTTTTGTAAATTGATCGAGAGGGGTGTTCAAATATCGTATTTTGTCGTGTAGAATACAAATCTGAAGACATTTTTTAATTCTGATAAACCTAACCTACATCAATTTGCAGTTGAATATTATCTATTTTTTGATTATTTTGCTATTCTTCTGGAAAAAAGAGACTAAGTTGGGGGGGCTTTTATTTTGAAGTCAGGGCTTTTATTTTGAAGTCGGGATTTTATGTTCCTGTCTGAAGTTAAACTTACAGGAAATGAAACTTAATTGTGTATCAGTGTTTTCAGTGTGAACTAGTTGAAATGGCTCAAGTCAAAACAAGGGCAAAATCTACTTCTCATTTGAGTAATCTTGTTGGCCCTGGGCGAGAGCTGTTGGTGTCTGAACTGCCAACTGTGAGGGATATCCTGAGGTATGGCATCTACTTGAGGGATCAAAGTAAAGATGAGAGGAGGAACTACCCAGTGGACCAGCTGGTGGGTGATATCTTCCCTGGTCTGATTGGTCAGTGGAGCAAAGCGAATGCTCTTTTCAAGCCACCTGTTATAAATGAAAAGGTGACCATCATGTCCAAGCTCAAGGAGGTCGTGTATCAGGCAGTGAAGTTTTCCCTTGGGAAGGGCAAACTTGATGCCAAAGAGAGGTTCAGTGTCAAGTTAGACCAATTATTTGATATTTTGACTTGCAAGTGTCAGATTACCAATTGTGAGAGGGGAGGCTGTGATGGCTGTGTGATCCAAGCCCACATTAACTGTTCCTGCAGCAGAG
The DNA here is from genome assembly GCA_943590975.1 of Lindbergichthys nudifrons. Taxonomy (NCBI): domain Eukaryota; kingdom Metazoa; phylum Chordata; class Actinopteri; order Perciformes; family Nototheniidae; genus Lindbergichthys; species Lindbergichthys nudifrons. The sequence continues at coordinate 17,076 of CALSBW010025704.1, forward strand.
AGAAAAGGATTCCTTTTAAAGATATTGCATACATCAAGGGACAGAAAGAGAAGGTTGGAAGTAAAGGACCCCACCAAATGGGGGCCCCTGATATGCAGGAGCACAAGAGACAGGTGAGGACATTGGAAAGGCAGGGGATGGAAAACATGGCTGAGGAAAGGAGAAGGAGCAAGGAGGGAAATGCTGCAGCAGCAGACAAGGCAGCCAGGAAGGATGTTAAGAGGTTTTTGGCAGATGGTGATGAGGATCTGGAATTGGAGAGTGGTGCTGAAGATGAGTTTGTCCCTGAAGTTGAGCTCTTCCCTGAAACTGAACCTGAGCCTGCAGCTTAAAAAAAAAACTAAAAAAAATATGATGATATTCCAAATATTGCGCTTGCTAGTGTAAGGTATGGCATAGGGCTGAGACCAACTGCAGCGATAGCAACTGCAGCTCTGATTGATGCAGGAATCATCACAGAAGACAACACAAGTAAAGTGATTGATAAAAACAAGGTCAAGAGAGCACAGGAAAAGTTGATGAGAGAGCTGGGAGAAGAGTTTGAGGAGAAGTGCAGGGAGATGGGGGGGGGATCTCCTGCATCCTCTTTGATGGGCGGATTGACCTGACAAATGTGAAGATGGAAGCTGAGGGAAGTGACCAATCTTTTCCTGCAAAGATCAAAGAAGAACACTATAGTGTTGCTAGTGAGCCTGGCAGCAACTATCTGTTCCACTTTACCCCAGAGAAAGCAACTAAAGAGGACTCACATGCTGAGCAGATTGCTAAATTCCTGTTTGCCTGGCTGGAAGAAAGGGGTTTTGATAAGACCTTATCGGCCATTGGAGGAGACTCAACTAATGTCAACACTGGTGTGAAAGCTGGGGTAATGCGAAAGCTGGAGCTGCTCCTGGGGAGAAAGCTGGTGTGGTTGGTGTGCAACCTGCACACTGGTGAACTTCCCCTGCGCCATCTCATTGTTGGCCTTGATGGCCCTACTCTATCAGACAGCAAATTATCTGGGCCAATAGGAAAGCTCCTTGATTCCACTACAGACTTGGATATCAATCCAAACTTCACCCGGATCTTTGTTGGCCCTCCACTGATCAAGCTGCCTGACAAGGTCATTCAAGATCTCTCAACTGATCAACACTATGGCTATACAATTGTCTGTGCAGTCAGGGATGGAGTGCTTCCTGCAAGGCTGGCTCTGTTGGAGATTGGACCAGTAAACCACAGCCGCTGGCTCACCACAGCAAACAGACTTCTCAGGCTCTGGGTGTCAAAGCACGGACTTAAAGGAAAGAAACTGAAGAATCTACAATTGATTGTGGAATTCATCATTGGAGTGTATTATCCATGTTGGTTTAATGTGAAGGTCAAGCACTCCTGGATCGAAGGGCCCAGGCACATCCTGTTTCAGCTGGACTGCCTCAAGTCCCAGAGGAAGGAGGTGCTGGACCTTGTGATGCCAACTGTGAGAAGATCTGCTTGGTATGCCCACAGTGAAGCCATCCTCCAAACACTGCTGTGCTCTGAGGATCAGAAGGAGAGAATTGAGGGGGTGGAGAGAATCCTGGCCATTAGGGGAGAGGGGGACCCAGACACTCAGCTGGGGGACTCCTCTGTCAGGACCAGAAGGACTCCTGACATCAATTGTGATGCTTCCAGTATTGGGGACTTGATCAGCTGGTCAGAAGGTGTGTCAGAGCCACCTCTCACCTGCTTGATAAGCACCTCAGAGGTGAAAAACTTCATCAAAACCCCCATGGAGGTACTCAACTGGCCTTGCCATACTCAAAGCATTGAGAGGGTTGTTAAAATGGTGACCGAGGCTTCTGCTAAGTACTTCTCACAGGAAAAGAGGGATGGAGGGATCAGAGCTCAGTAGACCAGCACCAGACTGATGTCCAAGAATGAGTCAAAGCAGGACTTGTGCCACCTGGCAAAGTTCAAGAAGTCAGAAGATGTATCTTTGTAGTCTTATCCAGTTTTATATATGCAGTTCACCTGTTAATAAATATGTAAAAATGATTTGGCTTTGTCAATATAAATGATTTCCCTTATATCTTTTACTATCTTATATTGAGGTTCGAAAGGGTAAAATTGCCAATTTAGAAATACAAAACGATGTAGGTTAGAGTTATCCTATCCAAAAAATAAGCTCATATTTGAATTCCCCATTGAAAAACACATACATTAGACACCCCTCATGTTAGGATTTCCTTCAGATTCATTTTGGCACCCGAGTATGACCCGCCCTAATGGGGCACAAACAGTTGCTATGACATGATGTTTTCTTCGCATTCTCAGGCATTCCATAAGGAGGGTCAGGAACTCACGTCTGGGACCACCAGTGTCCACTCCATCCTCAGTGAACTTAACTGACATCGAATGAGAGGGGTCGAATGAGGCACGTTTGAAACCGCGGATTGCTATGAGGGGCCGTGTAGGCCAAAATTCAAACTCACCTCGCACCCACACTACTGAAAACATCTGGCCTTGCACACACACTACTGAAATCCTCTCACATTCACTACTGAACACCTCACACACACACTACTGAAAACATCTGGCCTTGCACACACACTACTGAAATACTCTCACATTCACTACTGAACACCTCACACACACACTACTGAAAACATCTGGCCTTGCACACACACTACTGCAATCCTCTCACATTCACTACTGAACACCTCACACACACACTACTGAAAATGAACCTCACACACACACAACTGAAAATTAACCTCACACACACACAACTGAAAATTAACCTCACACAACTGAAAATTAACCTCACACACACACTATTGAAATACTTTCACATTCACTAGTGAACACCTCGCATACACAACTGAAAATTAAACCTCACACATGCAACTATAAATTAACCTCACGCACATAGGCTACTACTGTTCGAAATAAAAATCAATGTTGATGTGGCGTAATTTGAATGAAATACACTGTATTTCATTTAAATCTGTTTTATTCTGAAAATCGAAGATTCACAAGTGACTTCCGGTTTTCCGCTGGTGAATTTCGTCATTTCCGGTTAGCATTAGCATGTGGCGAAATGCTACGTTTTCAAACCGTGAATTGAAGGTGAAATAACGTGATGTTGTACATTAAACACCCTGGGTTTAACACTCATTTATTGATGCTGGAATGAGGTTTATTAGGGAATGTTTAGATGACCACAGACATCTGAGTGATGTAATTCAGCAGCAGAAACCGACAGGATTTCCATTGGACACGCCCCCGTCGACGCCGGCCAATAGGAGAAGACTACAGTTGTTACCCGGGAGACACAAGAAGGATCTGTCTCTCTCCTTGCCCCCAGCTGACCCAGCGCGGACTGGACCAAACAGCTGGCAGGGGGGAACCACCAACGCACGCATTTCATTTGTATACCACCGCATCTTTTGTGTAATTAAATGCTGTTAACTTTTATAAGCTTGCCTTGACTCTTTTCAGTCTCTCCTGCTCTCGGGGTTCAAGAACCACTAACACTACTGAAATACTTTCACATTCACTACTGAAAACCTCACACACACACACTCCTGAAAAACATTTTACTGAAAGGTTCTCAGTAGGGAATGTGCATGTGTTTCATCTATGTGTGTGTGAGGGGGATTCTTGCTGTAACGGAAGTCATTGTAATGAAACGGAAGTACCAAACTGCTAGTGGTCTCTTTGCTAGCCCCGTTAGCCCTGTTAGCTTCATTAGCTCCAGGCTGCTACTCGGACGTGTTTGTTGTGTTGATGCCTGGTGGAGTATTCTTCATTGAAATATCGCACTTATCTCATGGCTCTGCGGTTCAAACAGACCGTCCATGAATGCAGTTTATTCGGTAAGTGAAATTCAAGCACTTTATTTCTTACTTGTCTTTTTATTCAGCTAACGAGCGAGACGAAGCTACATCTGTGCTAACGATGCTATCCGTAGCATACAAGTTAAAACATAACAGAGAAGTGTAAACATTAAGAAGGATTATACTGTAGAACAAAAGGCTTCTCGGTGAGGTTGGTAAAATAAGGTCATGCTTGTACATTAGTTAGTTTTCTAGTTAGGTAACTGTATGCATTGTTATTGTTAATTTAAAATAGCTATGCTCGACGATGCAGACAGCTAGCGTCACATTAGTGTTGAAGAGCAGAGTACTGTATGAGATTAACCTCACTATATGAATCTCACATTTCCAGTTGGTTCCAGAAATAACGTTAATGTAGATATTGCAATATGGTTTGTTGAGCTGGAGTTGATTATTGAAGCTTACTGGTTAACGTTCATCATATTAAACGAACAAACCCAAACGTTGTTGTTTTTATTAATATTATTACCAATACTTACTAAGCATTATCATTACACTGGAGAAACCGACTTATTGTGGCAGCAGAACGTGAACATGCAACTTAATGCCTGCATTTAAGGACGAAAAATAGCTCAGTCAATGCTTTAGGGACAAGGACATGATTTGTTTAAATATTAGATATGACGTTATGTGTGCTTCCGTGACAATTAAGCTTATTCATTGCATTACATGTGTTAAAGATGTGTGTCTTTTAGCCTTACGTGTGTGTTACAAATGAATGTGAATATGGCATAGGACAAATATTTAAATTGACTGTCTCATGAAAAAACGATTCCAAAATAACAGTAAAATAAAAAGGACCCCAACTAGACAATAATACACAATCCAACTGATAATATACAGTAAGGGCTGTGATATCCAGCACTTTTTTTAAGGATAACCAAACAATTATCACATGACATTTTGCATGTAAAAAAAAGGCTGTGACCAACACATTGTTGCTTTACATATATATATCTGTTTGTTTTAAGTTTCCAGGTGATGCAGACAGACCAGAGGATACTGACCACGAGAGACAGACCTATTCCTAACATCAGTGAACTTCAGCATGGACTCAAAGGTACAAAGACTCCTTTCATACTGTACAAAGAATCGAGAAACGTTCTGGTTTAAATAGATAAAGTAACAACTATAATCATCTTTCACACCTTTCACATTTCAATGTGTGTAATTTAAGGCAATTCTTATTTTACATTGTGAGAATTACTGCCATTTGTCTCTACATATTGTCTGTAAAAGACGTGGTAAAAGTGGTTCTTGTAGTGAGACAACCGAACAGCATGACACTACATTTACACTAAGTTCTGATAACAGTTGAATATTATTTAATAATAACATATATTTTAATGTTGATTAACTGCAGACTGTTAATTCATAATCTGATTATCTTTGTAGTACAAAGTGATGAATTTAAAAAACACATTAAAATAAATATATATATTATTTCTACAGCCGCTTAACCTGTTAAGCACCAAGCCTATTTTTCATGTTTCAGGCTCGAAAATGACATGCCCAAAACAAATGACTACAACTTAACTTCTAAAAGGGTTATATGAATAATTTCTTTTATCAAAGCAAGGTTACATCTGTGAGTTGGATGTGGAAGTGTCAGAATCAATATAAATGTTTTTTATTTTAAAGAAAATTCAGATTTTACATAGTAAAAAACTGTAAATTATAGTGTCCGTCCAAATATTATTCTTTACAGATAGTGAAAACTACCCTTGGATGATGGGTTAGTAGACTAAAAGCTTTAGGAATCCAAAGTACAACATATAATAAGTACCCTGTATCAAGATTGATGCAAAACAAGTGACATTTGACCTTTTTAGAGAGGTTTAGCCAAAACCACCCCACCTCTGAGGTGATTTGGGTGAAAATTGTTTTTTTCCCATATCTCTGGCCCCCCTTGCTCGATTTTGATCGTTGACACCTCTTTCTGACCGTTAGAGCCAATAGAATCGAAGGGGGAGGCCCACATACACACTCATTGTAAAGAGAAAAGGTGGGGGCTTCGCGTCTAGAAATCGAAAGCAAATTGGAGGAATTTCTCTTTCTGGAATATAGAAACTAAAAAGCAGTTTTATTGCTTATGGATTATCAGAAATAATTTCAAAGAAGGCACAGATACATAGGATGAACCTATGGATTAACTGCAGCATCGTTTTTTTATCGTTTTAATGCCATTGAAGACCAGTTTTGAACAAGGTAAGCCATGTTACCGTTTCTAGCTACACAGCTACACATGTTATGATGTACGCTTTCGTTTATAGCGTCGCAAATGTTTATCACTGAGTGTTGAGGAGGGCACCACTAGATTCAGTGTCTCCAGGACACCAAAAACGAGTGGTTGGCTGTGCATCTAGGATAAGTAATAAGGGAGTTATGAGTGAGTTTAAGTGCCGTTATAAAAAAAAAATGTTCGCTCGTGGCTAATTCAGAGGCTGAGTGCTAGCATTGTGGGGTTTTTTTGGAGAAAAAAAATTAAAAAGATCATTAGCTGAGTTTCTTCCTGTTACATGGATATAAAACATTCATAGTTTTATTCAATATTAAGATTCCTTAGACGTTGTTTCCTGCAAATGACGCGTTTTTCCGCCCGGTACCGGGGGGGGCCGTGCGTAACAGGTTAATAAACAAACACACCTCTTTCATAAATAACATACGTACTCTGCAATAATGTAATATGTTTGATGTTTCTTGTCATTTCTGTTAGGAAAGGACACAACTGCCTCACCGTTTTCTCCGAGGGACCAGAAGAAAATGAAAAGCTGATATGAGATTAAAGACCAATACAAGACATTCACTAAGAAACTACACTTTTATTGTGAACAGAAAGATCTGCACACTGAAGTAAACTGTATTGAAGTAAACATGTATTATTTTGAATTGTATTTTAGTGAACATGTATTGTTTGAACTGTTTTAAGTAATCACATATATAGATATTGTGTTCTCACTTGCAACTCACTGACCCAGATGTCCTGTTACACACACATACACCTCCTTCTACTAGAGCACATACACATATTCTTTTCAAGGTTCTTTCTGGGCTCATTATATCTGTGCACAACGTTTAATTGTCTGAGAAAGAATAGTTTATGTGAAAACTTGTTGGGAAAATAAGGGAGTGAATACCGGTGCAGAGATAACGAGTGACTCTGCCCTTGTGAACTTTCGAATCAAAGAAGAAAACATACTTTTTCCCAGAGCTTTGATTCGCTGTATTGGACCCGACCAGAAGTGAATCCAACCAGTAAAAACACCTGGGGGAGTGAGCAGCTCACACAGCTCCTCCCCACGGACTCTCTGATTTGCTTCGGAGTGAAATGGGAAGGAGGAGTCGACACATCTCCGCCCCAAAACTTGGATATGAATACTGTTGTTTTTGCATGTAAAAATGCTTCTTGCTTGCTGACGCTGGTCTAGAGACCTGTATACCGCATCACAAACCTGAAGTCTGTACTTCTTGTTTGCTGACGCTGGTCTAGTCTACCTGTATACCGCATCACAAGCCTGAAGTCCGGAGTACTCTGTAAAACTTGTATACGTGTTTTGTTTCCTACCAGTAAACTCAGATAATTGTTATAACTTTTGATTCCGGTGTTTTCAAATTCCTTTCTTTATTAAATAGAGTCAGCCTCATCTAACGAACGGCGCGTAGCGGAGGGGGGGGCTTTCAGCCACCACCTAGGTGTTTGCTACCAACAACACTGAATAATGTGTATTCAAACAGGACCATCATTTGTTTGTGACAGATGCAGTTTGGGGGTTTCTTCATCAGGCCTGGTCCTCCTCCATCAGGCCTGCTCCTCCTCCCAGAGAAAGACCGCTCCACCTCAGTCCTCTCCAGCCAAACCCACAGACAGGACATCCGTCACGCTGAGGTTTCTCCCAAAGTCTCTGCAGCTCTCTGGACACCACGCCGTCTCAATTGATCCATACTGTGAATATGAGAGGGGAAAATGTGTGTAATAAATGCTTTAGACAATAAGAAATATGAAGTTAACTGTAAGGAATGGCTCATTCTTTTTTAAATAGACAAAAATATTACTTTATTTCAATATCTCACGTCTGAAAGTTTAATTTAAAAGAAGAAGAGGCCCCAAAAATAAAGATTGGTATATCAATAAATGTAGTTGATTTTGTCTTTTTAATTGTTTAAAGTAAAGTAGATAGAACAGGTACTTAAGAGTTTGAATACAGTCTGGTTGCGGAGGAGGCACACAGGTAAGAGCACTCACTAGCTACCATAACATGTAACTAAGCCTTACTTGAATTTATTAAAAGTATAATTAAGTAACATCAACAAATCAATAACTACAATCATACAAAAATGTGAATCTTTGCTGGGTCCACTGTTGAATTTACCCCATATTGTACATTTTTGAAACCTGAAGGCATTTATAGATTTGTATGCAAGTAATATCCCAAAACTCAATACCTTAGATTATTATTGAATGTTCACTCACCTTAAGCAACGTAACACGTGCAGACCGGGAGCAACAGATGTAGGCAGTGGCGGCCGGCCCATAGGGGCGCCCCCCCTCTTCCCACATTAAAAAAATTAAAAAATATATATTTAAAAAATATATTTTTTATTTTTATTTTTAATAAACAAGGTAAATATTATATAATTGGTATCAGTAAAATGTATAATCTACAATAAAATCTCGTTTAAAATTGTGTTACGATGTCTAAAGTTACTGATAAGTCACATGCGTCCTGCCTGGCCTTGCCCGTGTATCATTACTCCCTCTCGTCTGGGCGCTATGCACAGCGCCCAGACGAGAGTGCAGCAAGTGCAGCAGAAGCCAACTGTTGCTATCTTTAAACTATGCTGCCGAAACATAATTTCAGCCAATCAGCGTCGTCAAATCTGATGGTCACAGGGCTCCTACGTCAGTGCCCGGTGCAGTCTGTGAGTTGTTTGGACTCGTATCCAAGGAGACAAAACAGGAAGCTGTCATACACTCTGGAAGCTACCATTAGCAGCTAATGAAAACTCAGTTTTTGACATAAAAATTGAATTATGGATCATGAATCATTTTTTCAAAGTGACAGACACATTGGATTAACCTATGGATTAACCTTCAGCTGCATTTTTCTCGTTTTTGATCAGAATTGTTATTCTGCAAAAGGTGAGCATATCTCCGTGTTTTGCTACCTAAAGCTACGTCGTGTGATGTCTGGTTTTGCTTCCCCTGTCGCGAGTTCTGATCGCTCAGTGATGATACTTATATTTCTAGAATCTGTGGAATCTCAGCTTGTTAGCATAAGCTTGTTTGTGCATATCCGATAAGTATATCGATTGATTTATACCTAGAGTGCGTTAGCATTTTTTCGCTCAGGGCTCATTTAGACGCTTCTTGTGAGACTTGTGTTTTGTTTCGGTAAACATGGTTCATATCACATAGGTACTGTAGCACAAAAACTGACCGTGACCAAAATGGAGGGAGACAGGAAAAACAAACAATGAACCGACAAGGCACACAGGGGAAGACAAGACTAAATACAGAGAGGGGTAATCACAAGACAAGACACAGCTGGGGTAAGGGAGGGAGAAACACAAGGGCAACAGGTGAACACAATCAGACAATCAGACATACCAGGGAAACTAACGACAGGAAGGCAACCACAGGAAGAAGGAACAGAGAAGACACAAGGAGGAAAACATTTCAAAACAAAGGTGGAAAATGAAAACATAAATACAAAACCGTAACAGAACCCCCCCTCTCAAGGGACGGATTCCAGACGTCCCAAGAAAACCCCCAAAAGTCCAAAACCTCTAGAAGGGTGGGCGGAGGGGGCTCGGAGGAGGGACGCACAAACAGGACCAAAAGGGTGGTGAAGTAAAAAGATATGATTCTACATTGTATTGAAGGAAACATGAAGTGTTTGGAATTGTATTGAAGGAAACATGAAGTGTTTGGAATTGTATTGAAGTAAAATGTAGTGTTTAGAATTGTATTTTAGTAAACATATATTGTTTGAACTGTTTTAGGTAATCACAACGGGTTTTGATAAACACTTAGTATAGAAATGTTATTCTCACTTTTAAACTCACTGACCCAGAGATTTTGGTGTTTTACACACACACATTTTCCCTTCACCCCCAACATGCAGATGTTTCCCTTCACCCCCAACATGCAGATGTTGGTTTTAAGGTCGTTAAGGACCTATTACTTTATGATGCACTGAAGTTAAAATGTCGGAGGAGGGGTGGTTTATGTGAAAAACCCCATAAGATAGGAATGTTGTGTAGATTGGGATGGAGATAGGCGTTGACCTTTGACCTAGTAAAATATAGGATCTCACTTTTTGGCTAGAACTCTGATTGAGACTGACCAGATGTGAATCCAGCCAGTAAGAACACTTGGGGGAGGTGAGCAGTTTACACAGCTCCTCCCCAGGGGCTCTCTAGTTCGCTGTCAAATAAAAGGGGGAGGGAACAGGTCAACACATCTCCGCCCCAAATTGAAGTATGAATACTATTGTTTTTGAAGAAGAAATTACTTTTTTGGTTTGGTGAGTGGTTTGATCCCGTTAAGTGTTTCTGGGTCGCATTACAGACTTGAGGGCACTCTCTTCTTGTGTGTGAGTTGGCTGATCCCGTCATATTTCTCCGGGTCGCATCACAAACCAAAAAGGCCGGAGTACTCTGTCAAACCTGTATATTTGTTCTATTTTCTACCAGTAAACTCAGATAATTGTTATAACTTTGATTCCGGTGTTTTCAATTCCTTTCTGATTTAATAGAGACCAGCCTCATTCAACGGACGGCGCGGAGAGGGTAGATAAGTGTCCAACTCTATCACCGCCTGTCAGACTGGCTGTTCCTAAGAAACACGAAGATGATCCGT
>CALSBW010025707.1:0-11045 GCA_943590975.1 Lindbergichthys nudifrons
AATCAATAACACAGAGACCACAGCCTGGTCCTCTCAGAGGGGATGCAGAGTTGGATGGTGCATGGGTAGAGGACCACATGCAATCACTTGACCCTCTATCTGCAGGAATACTGGTGACATGTTTTGATAAGTCATTGGGTGGGGCTGTGCTAGGCGATAGAGAGAATATATGCAACAGCAGAGTTCAGATAGGCATTGAGCTTCATAGTACTGTAGCAGGTACTGCCACTCTGCTCTCGAAGAAACAAAAATAGCAATCTGCCCGAAAATAGTCACATCAGCATCTATATAGAATTATTTTGGATCCATTGCTAATCCAAAACTGCTAAAACTTTTGAACTGGGGCAATCTGGAGGGTTTTTCTCGCTTATTCTCAACAGGAAGTGTTCATATCCGTTCAATGTGTGCACACCCATCCTGCATCAGATTAAAAAAAATTCAAAAGAAAAGAAAAAAAAACTGAAACGATGTTAAAACGTTTATAGCTGCAGGTCCTCACACAAAACACTACAATGTAAATAACACTGAGCAGGATTCAACAACTTACACATTAAGGTAACTATGTCTCTACATTCACAAGTTTTGGAACGTCAATTTGTGATTAACAACTTTTCACTGCTTTTTATTTTCCCCAAGAAACTGTGGTCAAATGATATTGCCAAAGTAGTGAAAAGGAAACTTAAAAAGATAAATAAAGTGTAATATAGTCATTTGTGAATCACTAAAGATAAATCAGCTTTACCTCAGGAGGTCAGTAAACATAACATTGTACGTTGATAAAGGCAATTCCTTTTAAGTCACATGGTGTGCTATAACCGGGAAAGAAAGTGAAAGTGAGCAACTGCTATCATATACAAGATACTTTCCTGTCGAGTTGAGAGGCACTTGGGTTAGAGCAGTGGTTCTCAAACTTTTTCTGTCAGGCCCCCCCTTTGGAGAAAAAAAAAAGTCGGGTCCCCCCAACACAAATAGTCAGGCTCAGTGGCGGTGCCAGAGATTTATTTTGGGGGTGCTGTGGGGTAGCTTGACGTTTCATAGAGGGTGCTCAAACATTTAGGGTTTCCCATTAATGTACCGGGCGCTACAGTTGAATTTTCTACTGCAACAATCCCCACGCATATACACAGTGTACCCGTGACTGTTACAATGAAGGCTCGATAATCAGCTCACGGCATATACGTGTAAGCAGGGGTAAAGTGCTATTTTTATAAGTGAGGAGTGGACCTCACAAAGGGGGGTCCAGGGGCAAGCTCCCCCGGGAAGATTTATTTTTAAATATTGAAGTTAAATGCATCAGTCTGGTGCACTTTGAGAGCAAAATGAAGAGATCTATGGATACCTCTCTCAACACCCATATGAAACAGAACTGTAAAGAGATTTACTTTTTCTTTATGGAGATTTTACAAATCACCCTTTTAAACTTTATTCTTGTTTTACTGTGATATAGTATTTCATACCTGTTTTTAATTTATTCTCTTATTTTTTTATAACTATAATGATCATATAAACGTGTGCCTCGGAAATAATTGTTTACATTAATGGTGACCAAAACATTTGAGACCCACTGAGATAACACTGAGAGAGTCCTTTAGCTCACTGAGTCTCTCAGTCTGACAGGAGAGGACTCTCCTCCACTTTGTTGTTGAAAAAACTCCTTAGATCCGTTAGCGTAGCTCGCTAGCACCAGAAGCTAACAACAACGATCTCCGGTACCGGTGCGCTCTCTCTCTCGCGCACACAAAATGGCTCGTTCCACACACACACAGAGCCAAGCTTTAATGAAACACAGAGACCCAGAAGTAATAGTACTGTACTGTATCATATTATTTTCGAATCAATAATACGAATTTTTTTAATTATGATTTCTTTATTTCTTTATTTATTTTTTAAATAACCATTTTTCCTCCTGGTCTCTCCAACCCGGTATCACGGCAAGACGTGAACATGTGACGATCTACCATGCTGGGAGACGTGAATATGTTACGGTTTTGTCTCTTCAAACGTGACAGTTACACGGTATTGTTAACATGGCCCAACCGGTGGAGAAATACCCGGAAGTGCCAAGCAAATGGTCTACCGCGCCTATTGGTCGGTTTTTATTGTCAAAATTAGATGTTTTTCATTTATTTTTTAATCGTCACACTGGATTTCTCCGATTTTCTTGTTGCCCTAGCTGGTCGACACCTCTTTTAGCAGAAACAAAGGCTATATTAATGTATTAAATCGATGTTAATCCATGTGTGTGGATCATAGACTGGTGTGGATGTGGAATTAACGGACGTGACGTTGTGCGATTGCGTTGCCAGGCAATCGCACAATTTACAAACTCTTCAACTACAACCCTAATTATATTTAAAAACATTTTAGAAGGCCTCACGAAATACTTTAATGTAAATTAAAATGTAAATGTGAAGGGATGTGTGTAATGTATGTGGTGATTGACATTATTCACCCACCGATCTATGGGTTGGGGTTATTGTTCCGCACGGACATTTTAGTTAACCGGACTTACTGTTAATGTGAAATCCGAAAGAAAATTAAAAAATAAAATAATACTTTATTCCGAGTTTGCTTGCTTTTCTCTTTGGAGGTCATCACATAACGGCATTGTAATACACGGTTCGGCTGCATTAAATATTACATATCTGCCGTAATTCTGTATGTATAGAGCCCTGATGAGAAGACTTCTGGACAAACAGGAAGCACTGCCGCCAAAACAGAAAACGTGACGTGGATCATAAATATATCAGCAATTAAACAACACGACTTAGTTTATTTCACACTTCCAGGAGAGACAACGGGAAAATCACCTCTCTTTGCCCGCTCACAGACCCCCAAAGGACGGACTAATGACCCCCAGCATGTCCCCATAACAGTGGCACCTCCATAACCTTGCACACCGTGAGTCCCCGGGCCCCCACAGTTAAGCACTCCCCCACGGACTAAACCCAGGTCGCCCTGAACATGGAGCGGATTTTCAATGCCTCCTTTATTCCAGGCGCATTCGCGTAGAACCGGTCTGCCGTAGTTACGTCATGACACATAAACCTGGCGAGAATCGACCGGCTTTCTGGATCTTGGTGATGCTTGATATTGTCAGCCAGGGCAGTGCGCAGGATTGTGAAGGTGACGGCTGTTTCTAGCCCAGCATCAGCCCATGCCCTCTTCAAGTGAGCGTTCAGGTTCTTGGAGGCCCAAATCCCCGTTGTGAAAAGGAAGAATTCATTCTGAGGACCTAGTAATGCCTCTTTAATCCCCATCCACCACATGACCCAGCTAAACTCCTCTACTGTAAGCGCCAGCTGTGCTTCGCCATATGTCTTGGCCGTCTTGTGATCCTGCACATGAATGATGTAGCCCTCAGCAGTTCCCCTTTTGGCCGCCTCTAAGACCTCAGTGTTTTTCATGTTTGCGTACACGCCCGGACGGTGGCCATACAGGAGGCTCCAATAGAGGGTGAGATAGCCATAGAGAAGGTACTGGGTGGTTGAGGTCGGCCTGCCGGCCATCAGGTCGAGGAGCTCCGGGATGCGCTTCTCAGCGGCCGCCATGGCGGCGAGAAGCTCCGCCTGGCTCGGCAGACGATCCAGTTTGTTCCTCTTCACCTTAAACTGGTGGAGAGTGACTGCCTTATTCAAGTGTTTCATGTTGGCGTTCACCTCTCTCATTATGTGGGTCATATCAGACTGGGTGAGCCTGCACCCCCGGGGCTTTGACTCAGACATGTACCCCATGAAGTGGTTCACATTCTTCAGGAAGAACTCTGATGTTGTGACTGCCCGGCCCGACTTTGCAATATACTTGCTCCAGCCACGGATCATCTTCATGTTTCTTAGGAACAGCCAGTCTGACAGGCGGTTAACACCATGGGCCATGTATACTATGAAGTTCTTTATCCGGCTGACCTTTGACAGACCATTGTCTTTCTGTTTTACTGTCGGAGCGACACCCAAACAATGATCCCAGTATGTCTGAAGGTACGCCTCCATGCTTCTAGGCAACGTGATTTCACGCATGGTATTCCCCCGTCCATACCCAGTGGACGAGTAATTTGAGGGAGAGGGCAAGTCCTTAGCCAGCTTAGACGCACGGGTCTTCCGGCATACAGGGTTCTCGCTACCGGAGGCTACTGGGGACTGCATGACAGTCTTCACCGGGCTCTTCACAGGGGTCTCGCTACCGGAAGCTACTGCAAACATGACAGTCTTCACCGGGCTCTTCACAGGGGTCTCGCTACCGGAGGCAACTGGGAATATGACAGTCTTCACCGGGCTCTTCACAGGGTTCTTGACCGGTCTCTTCCCACCGGAGGCTACTGCAAGCATGACAGTCTTCACCGGGCTCTTCACAGGGTTCTTGACAGGTCTCTTCCCACCGGAGGCTACTGCAAGCATGACAGTCTTCACCGGGCTCTTCACAGGGTTCTTGACCAGTCTCTTCCCACCGGAGGCTACTGCAAGCATGACAGTCTTCACCGGGCTCTTCACAGGGTTCTTGACCGGTCTCTTCCCACCGGAGGCTACTGCAAGCATGACAGTCTTCACCGGGCTCTTCACAGGGGTCTCGCTACCGGAGGCTACTGCAAGCATGACAGTCTTCACCGGGCTCTTCACAGGCGTATTGCTGCCTGAGGCTACTGTGTTTATGCCGGAGGTACTTGGGATTGCCAGGCCCTTAAATCGTATACATTCGTCCTCTTCCTCAAGCACAGCAGCACTCTGCTTCCTGGGTTTTAGCTCCTTTTTCAGCCTGGAGCGCAGCGTCTTCACCTCATCATTGAGGGCATCCTTCTGAGCCCTCAATGCCACATTTTCCAGCATCACCTGCCTGCAGTCCTCGTTGTCACACTCGGTATGTGGGGAGAAGGGTGCCCGGGGTATTCCTCCTCATTGTCTATATCCAATAATGTAGCCATTCCAATGATGTGGTTAGTCTCACGGAGGTCATGGAGCAACGGCAGTGCCACACTATGCTTCAGCCTTGCCATGACCTGATGTGCCTCATGTCGGGAGAACTCAGGGTGGTCATGTTTTAACACCCAGCGATGGGACAGGGTTTGGTCCGAACATTTATCCTTCCACTGGCTATTTTCAGGAGGATTCCCCTCTCCTCCAAGTTCCGCACTGCATGTTTGTGCTTAAAACCTGTTAAGCACCAAGCCTGTTTTTCAGGTTTCAGGCATATAGATGTTTTTTATTTTAAAGAAAATTCAGATTTTACATAGTAAAAAACTGTAAATTATAGTGTCCGTCCAAAAATTCTTTTTTACAGATAGTGAAAACTACCCTTGGATGATGGGTTAGTAGACTAAAAGCTTTAGGAATCCAAAGTACAACATATAATAAGTACCCTGTATCAAGATTGATGCAAAACAAGTGACATTTGACCTTTTTAGAGAGGTTTAGCCAAAACCACCCCACCTCTGAGGTGATTTGGGTGAAAATGTTTTTTTTTCCATATCTCTGGTCCCTCTTGGTCGATTTTGATGGGTTGACACCTCTTTCTGACCGTTAGAGCCAATAGAATCGAAGAGGTGTGCCCCCACACACACGTTGTGAAGAGAAAAGGTGGACCTATCTCTAGCTCTGACATTTGGAAACGAAAAAGCAGTTTTATTGCTTATGGATTATCAGAAATAATTTCAAAGAGAACACAGACACATTGGATTAACCTATGGATTAACTGCAGCATCGTTTTTTTATCGTTTTAATGCCATTGAAGACCAGTTTTGACCAAGGTAAGCCATGTTAGCGTTTCTAGCTACCTAGCTCCACATGTTATGATGTACGCTTTCGTTTATAGCGTCGCAAATGTTTATCATTGAGTGTGGAGATGGGCACCCCCAGATTCTGTGTCTCCAGGAGACCCAAAACGAGTGGTTGGCTGTGCATCTAGGATAAGTAATAAGGGAGTTATTGTGAGTTTAGGTGCAGAGATAGGTTACATTTTTTCGCTCGTGGCTAATTCAGAGGCTGAGTGTTAGCATTGTGGGGTTTTTTTGGAGAAAAAAAATTAAAAAGATCAGTTAGCTGAGTTTCTTCCCGTTACATGGATATAAAACATTCATAGTTTATTAAATATTAAGATTCCTTAGACGTTGTTTCCTTCAAATTACACGTTTATCCGCCCGGTACCGGGGGGATGGTGCGTAACAGATTAAGGTGTTTGTTCAATGCCAGATAGAAGAGTCTGCACACCGGGCATTCGGATGACATCCTTACTGAAACACACACAATGAATTTGATCAAAATTATGTTCTAGTTCTCCGTTTATATGCGTTAGCGTGACCGGTGATTGCGACACTGGGTCCGATGCATCAATTCATGGTGCATGGACCAAGGGAGGTATTGGGTTACCACCGGGTCAGATGGTCCCACCTCCGCACCAACGCGGGGCTGGTGATGGCAACATTGGGTCCGATGCATCAATGCATGGTGCCCCGACCATGAGAGGGTTTGGGGTGCCCCGGAACCAGGCACCACCCCAGCAGGAAACGGGTTGTATGGTCAAAGGAGGAAAGAGTGACAGAACCGGGGTAAAGCAAAGAAAGTGTCAGACAATAGTGACTTGTGAGGCAGCCAGAGAGTCTGTCATATCTCAGTCCTATCCTCCAGGCAACGCTGTGGCCAAAACTGGTTGAAATATCCCAAAAAGTTAAAAAAATATAATTCATCCATGGAAAATGGTGCCTCATGAGCCCGCAAGAGTCCCCTGTCGACTCCCCTGGCATTCCTTCATTGGCAAAATAATCAGACTCAACTTTTGTGAGAACCAGGCAAAAGGGGTCAAAATGAGAAAATTGTACCCAAAAATAGTGCCTCATGAGCCCGAAAGAGTCCCCCGTCGACTCCCCTGGCATTCCTCGAGGGTCACATTGTCAAACTTAAAGTATTTGGAGAACCAGGGAATAGGGGTGAAAATGTAAAAAAGTGCCCCAAATAGTGTCTCGTAATGCGGGTAGAGTCCCCAGCAAACTCTCCTTGCATTCCTCCAGGGTCACATTGTCAAACTTAAAGTACAGCACATGTCTTTTCTACCCAGGAATAAGTGCTCAAAACATGGGTAAAAGTGTGTTAAAAGGTCGGGGAACATGTTTAAAATGACAGCAGGTGGTTGTTAGCAGGCTGACTCAGTTCACTTGTCTCACACACACCCAGGGGGGGAAATATAACAGATTTAGCCAGGAATAAGTGTCTGAATCATGGGCACATTAGTGTTTAAAGTCGGGGGAACTGTTTTAATTCAGGACCAGGGTGAAAAGGTAACACATTTAGCCAGGAATAAGTGCTCAAAACATGGGTAAAAGTGTGTTAAAAAGTCGGGGAACATGTTTAAAATGACAGCAGACTGCTGGTTGTTGGCAGGCTGACTCAGTTCACTTGTCTCACACACAAGTCGGGGAAAAGTTGTTTGAAATAGTATAATATACCTCCAGGGCGCATAACTGCACTTTACAAGCCAGAAATAATGTTTAAATGGTCGGGGAAAGTATTTTTAAATGTCTGGAAGAGAGTTTTAGCCAGTCATTTTGCACGATATCATTTAACATTGACACTCTCCTGAAAATGCACAGAATATGTGCATTTTCAGGAGAGCGTCAATGTTAAATGATATCGTGCAAAATGACTGGCTAAAACCCAGGAATAAGTGTTTGAAAGGCGGGGAAAAGTTGTTTAAAATAGTCTGAGACCTCCAGGGTGCATCACCAAAAATGTACAAGCCAGGGAAGGGGCCTGAATCCCGGATACTTTAGGTCTGTCACTTAGGGTAACCGCACCACTCCGACGCTCCCGAGAGCGGACGTCCATTATTTGTAAGGCACCTAATACGGAAAAGGGATCACATTACTCCTGTTCTGGCTGCCTTACACTGGCTCCCTATAGAACACTGGATGGAATATACAATTCTTCTTCTCGCCTACAAAGCCCTTAATGGGCAGGCGCCATCTTACCTTAAAGGGGACCTATCATGCAAAATGCACTTTTGTACGTCTTTTATACATGAATATGTGTCCCCGGTGTTCCAGGGAACTCACCAAGTGTCAGAAAACACAACCCTCTCTATTTTCCTCCATACCCAAATCTCTAAAAAAGGGGCTGCAACGGATCTGATAAAAACTGATCCAGATTTGAACACTGTCCTGACGTCAGGACAGTGGCGCTACTTGGGCCAACTCCACCAATCAGGAGGAGACAGCCACGGCCATTGCCGTTCGAAAGCGCTGGAGACGCTGTAGTACATATGCCAGGCCTGTAGATGATGCTGTTCTCACAGAATCTGCCCTTGCAAAAACAGAGCTAAAATTTTTCAAATTGAGCAAAATGAGGCATGGCTGTTTGGTATTTTGAAAAAAAAGAAGTATAAATATGCCTTACATAGGTATGGTCCTACACTATATTATTCAAATATAGCATGATAGGTCCACTTTAACTTTAAATGTGGCACTGTACATTTGGACAATCAATTTGTTAATGGTTAGATGTTATCAAGTGAGTCTTGACCAAGTTCCATATAATTAACGAACTTCAAGAACTGATAAGCTTACTTCTGAAATTGCCAAGCAGACAATCTGATCAAAACGCTGGAATAAATTGTTAGCTGTTAGCAGATGTTGTACATGCAGGATTTTGCCCTGTGTTTTTGCAAATCAAATTTATCTGACAAGGTATTCACTTTTTGAATGTCTGTTAAATCTGATTTTTTTTCTGCAAAAAATTGTCACGATCTTTCTGTGTTGTGTTTTGTCTTGTCTTTTTCTGTCTCTGGTTTCCTGTTTTACTTTGAAAAGTGTTCACCCCCTGTCTTGTCTGTTCATTCCTGTCTCTGTGTTTGCCCTGTCTGATTTCCTGATTGTGTTCACCTGGTGCCCCTGTGTTTTCTCCTCCCTCCTCACCTGTGTCTTGTTGTGTGATTAGTCTTGTGTGTATATAAGTTCTGGTTGTTCTGTCTGTCTTTGTTAGATCCTTGTTTGTCTGTGACTGTGTTCACGGGGTAGTGTTCTGTTTGTCACCGTGTAAACCTTGAAATAAAGGTATTTTCTGTGTTATCTGCATTTGGGTCCTGCCTGCTTCACTCAACCCTGACAGAAGGATCTAACCAGAAATGGGCCCAGCAGATGATCCATTTGAGGTGAATTTACTCAATTTTACCTTTTCTTTGGCTTGCTCCTATGGTAGGTGGAGGGGAGCGTCCAGTGTTCAGCAGAAAGAGGCTGCTCTGGCAGAGGCTCACCAGGTGGCAACAGTGGATCCATGTTTAGTGAAGTTCTTACCTGACTGGATTTGGACTTCCTTTCGACATGTGATTCCCGGCCTGCTAGCCCCAGGCATGCAAGCCCCCTGCCTCCCAATTCCCAACCTGACACCATACGTCTCGGTGTGTTCCGTCTGGAGTCAACCCCTGCTTCTTCCCCATTTCCTGCTCCTGTCCAGGAGCCGTTCTCGGGTACTCGTCTGGCTTTTGGAGGTCCACGGAGCCTCCAAAAGGCTCCTAAGAGAAGGAGTCGCAAGTCCAGGCTAGCAGCCCGAGCCCCAGAAGCCATGCTTTGGGCTCCAGTACCGGCCCACACAGCCATGGTTCCGTGCTCCAGTGCCGGCTCACACAGCCATGGTACCGTGCTCCAGTACCATCCCACACAGCCATGGTTCCGTGTTCTGGTTCCGTGTTCCGGTTCCGTGCCCAGCAGGCATGGTGTCTGCTCCAGTACCAGCCCACACAGCCATGGTTCCAGCTCCAGTTCTGGCCCCAGCAGCCATGGTTCCAGCCCCAGTTCTGGCCCCAGCAGCCATGGTTCCGGCCCCAGTACCGGCCCACACAGCCATGGTTCCGGCTCCAGAACCGGCCCACACAGCCATGGTTCCGGCCCCAGTTCCGGCCCCAGCAGCCATGGTTCCGGCCCCAGTTCTGGCCCCAGCAAACATGGTTCCAGCCCATAGACTGTATATATAAATGGACGTAGGGTCCGTGACGTCACCCATAGGATTCTGCAGAGTTGCCGAGAAGCCCTTAGTAGGCGGAGTCGGCCACTAACTGCTCGACAGTGGCGTCAGAGTTCCACTCCCACCGGCTCCAGCCTGCTCCAAATAAGGGCAAAGAGGCGGAGCCCAGGCGGGACCTGCTGCCACCGGGCTGGAAGTTCCAGAGCTAGCTGAAGCTACCAAGCTAAGCTAACATGCTCCCCATCTGCACACTGCCGTCGCATTTTACGTTTCTAAGGTAAGCGGACATGAGACTATTCAGCAAAACTATAATAATCTAAGTTGAGTTTTTAGCATAATACTTCAGAATCTTAAAATCCCTTAACGTTTGTATGCAATGTGCTGAATTAAACACTGGAATCAAGCAAATATTAATATGTTTGCATGACATTAGTTATTTATATTTTGCCATCACTTAATTATACGTTTAATACATTTAAGTTAAGCTAAGGTACATGTGATGGTAGCTAATAAGTGCTCTTACCTGTGAGGCCTCCTCCAAACAGCATTATAACCAGACTGTATCATTAAAACTACAAGTACCAGTTCTAGATCCTTGACTTTAGACAAACAATTCAAAAGACAAAATGTATTTAAAGACCAATCTTTATTTGAAGGTGCCTCTTAACCTGAGATATTAGTTATACAGTAATAGTATTGACAATCTAAAAAAAACTGAGCAACTCAACAGTCAACTTTATATTTCTTATTGTCTAAAGCATTTATTATTTTCATTTTTCCCCTCTCATATTCAGTGTGGATGGATTGAGACAGTGTGGTGTCCAGAGAGCTGCAGAGACTTCAGGGAGAAACCTCCGTGTGATGGACGTCCTGTCTGTTGGTTTGGAGAGGACTGAGGCTCTTTCCTCTGCGAGGAGGACCAGGCCTGATGGAGGAGCCCATGCACAGCTGATACCACCTGATCAGGCCTAGTCTGTCACTTTATTTGACTAAATGTGTTTACTTGTACATTTAATAGGTTTACACCTTCTGTCCATATGTGCTTTTATTTAAAACATGTTTGATTAACTTTTGGTTCACATTTCAATAAATTGAATTTGTATTTGC
>CALSBW010025708.1:11288-21954 GCA_943590975.1 Lindbergichthys nudifrons
CACACACACACACACACACACACACACACACACACACACACACACACACACACACACACACACACACACACACCCTGATCTTCCTTGTGTCACTCCCATTGTCACAGACATTTAGACCCCGTGTACATGGAGACGATTCGTGTTGTATCTGCTACCTTTCTCTTTCGTATAGCCCGTTCGTTCACACAAGGCCATAACGGAATAGATCTGCGGACGGAACGCTCTGGGGGGCATAACGGCTCAGTGTGTACGTCCTATACGATCATTTCCTGATAACGATGAAGCCATAGCCCCACCTCTCCCCACCTCTGCTGCTCACTGCTGTAGCATGGTCAGTTGCTACTGCTAGTGCTACTGCTACTGCTACTGCTACTGACCATGCTACAGATGTTAGTACAACATCTACAGCTCGACCATGATACAGGTGTTAGTGCAAAATCTACAGCTCCTCTACCACAACCATCAGCAACAAGTGGACATGGAGAACTACATGAACTACATGTTGCTAAATCCACCGCGGAGCATAAACAGAAGGGCAACCAGGCAACCATGCTCGGGGGGTCTTCTTTGCTGCTTTTGGTGTATTTTGTGGCGGAAGTACAGCGCCACTTACAGGCCCGGCATATGTACTACAGCGTCTCCAGCGGGTCGAGCGGTCTCGTGTGAACGGACAAGTTTCTTGAGCCGATACCGTGTGAACGGAAGACTTTTTTGATATTGAATTCGGTTCGTTCTCCGTTTCGTTTCCGTGTAATCGGAGTCTTAAAGGCCAGTGTGGTAGTGTTACTGTAATGTAAATGCAGGAGGGACAAACGTGCATTTGAAGCGCTGCCATGGTTACTGAACTATAAGATTAGTATTGGTTGACACACAGTGGTCACACTCACTGTACAGCCATTATCCCCGCTCTGTCTGCAGTCATTACCGTGCACTTATAGGACGTTCTGTCTGCAGCACCCCTGCCTGTCCCTGCTCCATGTCCCAGCGCAGAGGCATCATAGAAACCTCATGTCTCTGATCTCCCAGCAAGCGCTGTCTCCAGACCACAACAAACTGCCAACAATGGCTGGATTGACATGACAAATTGTAAAAACTTGAAATCTTGCCAATATTTTTGTCTAATATCTACTCTTGGAACATCTTATTTTTAGTTGTATCTCAGATGAAAGACGGTTTCTAAGCTGCTGTTTTATCAAGAAACAAATCTTACTTGATTGTCGAAACAGACGAAAATATAGTTCAAAAATATTTTTTCCCAGCTTATTACAATATCTAATTTATCTAAATATCCCATCAACTCTGGCATATTTGTTTACTTGATTGCCTTTAATAATTCCAGTTTCATACAAAATAATCCTAAACATTGCAAAGATCCTCAACATGCGCCTGAGTTAAAAGCATTGAGAGGAAACCAAGACATCACTTTTGATGGATCTGTTTCAGTTCTTTTCACTGCAGATTACAAACAAAGGGCGATGAACTCGTGTGAATATGAGAGTTGGCCAACTGTACCTGTTCTATAAGAGATTTGAAAACACATGTGATTGCTGTCTTTGTTATTTCAACTCATCATGATACATTTCTCTGCTGTAGCATAGACATTTGTGGTGCTTTATTTGTATTTGTATATTCCAAGTTTTTACCAAGTGTTCAGCCTTAAAACCAGAAATAATAACTTCCAAATGGATTGCTATGAAAGAGATGTTGGTGATGAAACATGCAGAGTAGCAACACACATCCCAACACAAACAAACAAAGCTTCCATTATCTTTCTCTTTAAACCAACATTACATTTGTTCCCCAACACTGAAAAAAAAGCAAATAATCGTTAACCTTTTCAACGGGTGTTAGTGTTGGACTAACAGTACAAAATACAATTGATGAGAAATATATGATGAAAAACGGTGGAAAGTAAAAACATAAAGTGTATTGGGAGTGGCAATACACATTTTCAGATTGTTGTAAATTGAACAATCTGTGGATGTGATCCGGTTTCTGTGTGTTACTGAAATTGCTGATAACCACATTTGAGCTAAGCTGGTTTGTTGAAATGATTTAAGCTCTGTGAAAGTACATCTCATGAAAGCGCTGCTGTATTGTATTGCATCAGATTGTATAGGTATACCTAATAAAATGGCCAGATAGGGTACTCCCTGAGTACCACTGCCACTCAAAAGACCAATAAATAAAAGCAAAATATTGGCAGCAGAAAACATTGCTGCGTGTGGAGGAGTAAACCTCTTTAAACCTGCATTACATGATATAAATGCTTTATTAGGCGAGGAAGTAAAAGGGCTCTGCTCCAGGTATACAAAAGGCTTTCTGCTCACTTTGATGATGTTAACGTGTTGTTTCCTCAAAGCAATACACTGTATATATACACACTATCAAGAGCAGTTCAAACACACGCTCATTTACCTCTCAAATGTGGTAATCACACCTCACTACACACCGACTGAAACACAACCACACATTTATAAAATGACATTATAAGGTTTCCATTTTATGAAACAAATCTCAAAATTGCTATTGCCACTCTCGTCAGACATTACATATTTAGCTTCCAGCTGTTTTCATCATATATTTCTCATACATTGTACTTAGTTTGTACTGTTAGTCCAACACTAAAACCGTTGGCTGCAACAACAACAACAAACTACAAACACTTCTTGCAGAAATGGAAAATATATTTGATTGTATTGTTGAAAGGTGTGTTGCTACTCTGCATGTGTGTGTTTCATCAGAAACTTCACTCTCATCACACTTTACGTATTTAGTTCAAAACACATTTAAACATGCATGTGTGTGTGGCCATGTTCTGAGTGTCAGCTGACCACTGCCAGCCTCTGGTCCTCCTCACGAAGCTCCTTCACCTGCAGCTACACAGCCCTGAGGAGCAGAGCTGATCCCTTCATGCACTCCACGTGAAGTGAGGACTCACTCTAGTGGCTTTTCTCTGACCTTTACCTGCTGATCATTATATCAAGTACATACTTGTTCATAAAGGCTCATGTCACAGGGATAAATCAGACATGCACTTTTCCATCTTCTTTATTCAAGTGGATGTTGAATACAGTGGTGTAAAGTAAGTAGGGTGCTAGAGACGGGAGCACGTTGATATGACCTTCCTAGCCAGAGATATGGCCGCATTTTACAATAAACTTCCGTTGGGTCGCTTAAAAACAAATATCGCAAATCGAATCGCAATATCTGTCAGAAAAATCCCAATTAGATTATTACCCCAAATCGTGCAGCCCTATATCCTACATTTGTAAAATCATCATTCTAATGGAAATGTTGGCTTTAGATTCCCACTCATATAAAAACAGAGTTTATGAAATGACACCTTCCCTCAATCACAAGTGATGTCACAGTAATATCTGCTCTTGCTGTTATGTGTGACTTTTAGATCTAACTACTAGAATGTATAGAAACTCTGTGAGGCTCATCTCTCTGTAGTTCTCTTTCTCCATGTAATCGCCCCCCCCCCTTATGCTCCTCTCCTTCTATCTCTCTCCTCACATCTTGCCCCCAGGCAGGTATTAATTGAAGGACCCTTGTTATAATAGGTTCTAATTGTTAATCACACAGCCTTGTTAGAGAGCAGTCTGATTGTAATTACAGATGCTCGTTAGCCGGGGTGCTGTCATTAATTAGGCATTGTGACCTTGGTAATTACTGCAGCCATATATGTGAGTGTTATTTTCTCGTGAAAATGTTCCCATGGAAAACACCAAAGACGGCTTTTGGAAATAAAAATGTATTATTTGTTCTTTTGTTTATTTGATTTGGACAACAGTGGGGTGATTCCACAAGCAGTGTTATCAGAGTGTGCTATCATGCTAACACTAATCTGAACAATTCCAGACCTTTTTTTATTATTAACCTTGTAGCTTTAATTTTCACAATAATTAATTGTGGATAAATGATTGATTATACATGAAGGTGGTTGTGCTTGAGTTTAGAGATTTAGAATGAAAAATAAAAGCGTGTCACAGGCTAATTAATCCAATAAATGAGCTATGTCCACCGACTGCAGGAAACCTGTTTGAGAGCAAAACCAAACACTGGTGCTAGTACTGTGCAATATATCAGTGTTATATTGAAGTGATTCTAGATAGATTTATACAGAAGAAGATTTTTTTACCAAAATATAAAAAAAATTGTTTGAGTCTCAGAATTCTAAGGAAAAAATCAGAACTCTGAAAATAAAGTTAGAGTTCTGAGAAGAAAGTCAGAAATTAAAAAAAAGGATAACTTTTGGTGAAAACATTGATATACTCCATAAAGCCCAGGCCTAAATGCTGCTCGCTGGTTAGGGTCTGCGAAATCTGGCCTTCTGTACACCCTAACAGTTCCTTTGTTTAAGCCAGACCAAACTTTTTTTTAAAAGTGGAGTTTTCACCTTGAAGACATGTTGGAGGTGTTATAGCATGCATAGCATACTCCTAATGTGTCTTTTACTGTTTGTACCATTCCTCTCTGCAACTGATGTGTACAGATCCAAAGTTTAAATATGAAGCAGCGACAGCAGTGAACACGGCTCTGAGAGCTGGACGTAATCTTCAGACACTAAAATATTGCTGATATGTGAAATTACAAACAGGAAACTGCTGAACAGAGCTCCAGCTCAGACACACATGAGACACATTAACAGCTAGAAACTCTCAGTTACTGTTGATCTGGGAACAGATTCTGTAAAAACAAGGCCCACCATTTGGTTTTGGTTTTTCGTAGCTCCGGTCACGCTGTGTTGGCAGTACTCACCAACATGGCTTTCAGACAGATACATAAATCAAGTTACTTTTTTAAATGCCATTATCCTCCCAGACACATAATAGCCATGCGTACAGTATGCACTTGACAGAAGTGCTGTTTTGAGGAATAAGTGCTTATGACTCACACAGTGCTGGAAAATGTGAATGCAGTCTAGAGGTGCGACCTTATCGCACTTGTAAATTAGGCAGTAATGAAAATGTAGGCAGGTACCTGGGACTAATGCTGGGGATCAGTGTGTGGCCATTGTGTACGACACATTACTTCCTGTGTGTGTAAACAGAGCCAATGTCCTCACTAATGTACCACAACTAATTTATCTCTCTGTCTTTCTTCTCTCGCCCTCTAGACACTTCCTCTTTAAGACTGGTACAGGCACCACCCCCCTCTTCTCCACGGCAACTCCTGGCTACACTATGGCAACAGGCTCAGTGTACTCCCCCCCCACCAGGCCGTTGCCGAGGAACACCCTGTCCCGCTCTGCCTTCAAGTTCAAGAAATCGTCCAAGTACTGCTCATGGAGGTGAGCTGGAATCAGCAGGAAGTTCATTTATGTGTTCTCAGTCAAATCTACAAAAGACATGGGGTGGTTTTTGAGACTAGTTTCTCTGTTTGAAATCAAACACACAAGACGGGCTAATTCATCAGTGGATGGAGGAGTGGACAGTGGAAGTGGTGCTGGCCTTAGTTCAGAGAAAATGGGCCTACATTAGGCTTTCTAGGCTGGGACACAAACCCTTCTTCCAAACAGGAAACAGAGGTGAAAGGAATTTCTAGCAGATTTCACAACAGTTTTGACTCCTTAACATTTATTTTACAGCTTTATTTTGCATATTCATGTTATAGGGTTAGACAAACAAAATAATTCAACTAATAAATGAAGGCATGTTAAGCTACCCAGCTGTATATAAAGAAATTAAATAAACCCCACCTTTATCAGATGCAGCATTAAACTGAAGAACATGAATGCATCAATAACTATAATACAATCATTTCATATTAAGGATTCTGAAATAAGCCATACTATGCAATGGGTACTTTCACTTTTGGTACTTTAAGCAGTGTTTGGATGCTAATATGTTGGTACTTTTTACACTTTTATTGCCATTATGTGTGTAATGAAACGGTTTCTCTGCATTTAACCCATCCTAGTGTTTAGGGGCAGTGGGCTGCCATTATGAACAGCGCCCGGGGAGCAGTGTAGGGAACGGTGCCTTGCTCTGGGACACCTCGGTAGCACATGGTCGGGCCGGGACTTGAACAGTCCACCGCCACCACCGCCCTAACTTTACTAAAGTAAATGATCTCACCACTACAGGGTTCCCGCGGGGTCTTAAAAAGTCTTAAATGTGATCATCTGAATTTAAGGCCTTAAAAAGGTCTTAAATATGACCAAACAAATAACAAAGGTCTTAAATATGATTTAGAAGGTCTTAAAAATGATCGGATTTTAAAAGGTACTTCTGTGTTGAGATAGCGTCTGAATGTGTTTTGGGGGAAATGTCCGGGCTGCAAAGTAACCAATACGGTGAGAGCCTTTCAGTTCCCCCCAACAATCTGTATTGAAATAAATCAACATGGAACCAGTCATCACTAACTTTGTTTCCACCGGCCCCTTATCGGAGAACACCCAGCTAGTAACCTAGCAACCAAGCTTCAGCTAGCGGCAGTCAAAAACTCATGTATCTTCGAATAAATATGCAGGGTGCGTACGGGTGCTGGAAATCCTTGAAAATGCTTGAAATTGTACGAGGTGTTTTCAAGGTTTGAAAAGTGCTTGCATTTTGGGAATGGTGCTTGAATTTGGGATAAAGTGCTTGCAATTGTAAATGCTTTACTTCGCTTTTTAGATTAAAAGAAAATAAAGAAGTCGGAGCGCGCTTAATTGCTTCGCTTTTACATAAAACAGCTCCGCTCCGCCAGGAGGTTGCCGTTTCAACGAGCGTTGGCTAGCAGAAGACAAATACAAGCCATGGCTAAGACGAGGGTCAAGCGAAGCCCAAGAGTAGCCTCCTGCAAAGTGTGCAACAATAACGATGCGAGAGTCTGCGCTGACGAGCCACACACCACACGAAAGGTACGCCATAGTAGAGCATTTTAGATTAGGCTATCGTTGCATGTAAAATACATGACACATTTCTCTGTGCGCGGCAAAACAAGCTCGCCAAAATGGCTTCACTAGTCTGGCAGTATTTTAAGTGTCCGAAAATGACAATAAAATAGCGGTATGCAACGTGTGTGTGAAGCAGAAATCCTGCAGCTCCACCCGCTGTGACTGACCGGTGAGCGGAGCAGAACACACATTAAGAGTTAGACCTAACACACTTAGCTATTTGATCTACCTCTGGAACAAGCTAAACTAGTTATACATATATTTATTCTTCACTGTCGGGTCACTCCTTACTGGATCAGTGAGCTGCAGGAGATACTGACGGGCTGTCAGGAGAGAGAGAGGGGGGGAGAGAGGAAAAGAGAGCGATATCGGTATCGGCCGATACTGATTCCGGCGATCGGCTCCAAAATTGGCGATCGGAGCATCCCTAATAATTGTATATGATAGGTTTTATAATGATTGATCATGAAAGTGTTATCAAAGCTGGTAAAGGTGCAGCTAGTTTGAATGACTTTGTATACTGCAGGGTAGCTTGTGGATTTACTCCAGGTGGAACTAAAGTCTGATTTAACACTTGGTTATATTTCACATCATTCATCCACATCTGTAAAGTAACTAAAGGTATTAAATACATGTAGTGGAGTCAAAGTACACCATTTACCTCTGACTTGTGTTTACTGCCAACCTAAAAGTACCTCAAAAATAGTAATCAATAATATATTGAAAAGTTATTTGGCTGATTGTTTTATATTGGCTCAGCCAGGTTATATGGGATGCCCAGTCTACGTACAGATGGGTCACTCATTTTGAAATATTAAACTTAGTTTTCTTTTCTAACATTTTTAATTTTTCATCCTCATGTAGAATGCTATTATGAAACACACGTTTGGTTGTTTATAGCATAAAGAACATCTGATTTAATGTGAGGTAGGGAAATAATCATTTGAGTATAAGTATGTGTATATAAATATGTAATTTACAACAGCTGTAAGATGCTTGAAAAGCTTGAAAATGCACCTTGAAAATGCTTGAAAAGTGCTTGAATTTGACTTTGGAAAAGGTGTAAGAACCCTGAATATGGGGAAGTGTAAGTTCAACCGTTATTGGTTGGAAAACATCGAATTTAGTGCTTGGTTGAAACCAGGGGAGGGGAACGTGTTTGAAGCCCGCTGCACCTTTTGCAAAATAAATTAGCGTTTGTTTGGCTAATGTAGTGCAGCGTTAGCTAGTGCAGCAGCTCCCGCAACAACACCGGGGGACCTCCGGGCGATGTTTGGGTCTACGTTAACCATAAAAGCGGAGGTGCTGTAGACGCTAAATACCGTAGTTAAACACCAATCATACAACAGCAACGATGAAAGATTGTAGCCAAGGGAGCAGAGCTCTGAATATAGCTCTTGTCACTCTGTCACTCTGTCTCTCTGTCTCTCTCTCTCTCTCTCTCTCACACACACACACACACACACACACACACACACACACACACACACACACACACACACACACACTAGGGCTGCTCGATTCTGGCAAAAATCATAATCACGATTATTTTGGTCAATAATTGATATCACGATTATTAAATACAATTATTAATTGACTTTGAAAACATCCATTTATTGAACTTTAAAACAAATAATAATTTGGACAGTATATTTTTAACTGTTGATTACCCTGAACGTATAATTCAACTGAAAAAATAAATAAAATAAATGATACATTTAAATAAATAATATCAAAATAATAAATACGAATAAACAAGATCAACAAATATTTTGGAGCGCACTTCCACAAGCTACTAAACATATATGAATATGATAAATACAAATAAATTAGACTAAAATTAATTAGATCAAATATGTTGCAGTGCACTGTCACAACCTAGCAAAGCTAAATAATCGATTATGTTGTTTCGTAATTGCGATTAAAATATGATTAATTGCACAGCCCACACACACACACACACACACACACACACACACACACAAGCACACAGAGACACACACACACACACACTTTTTGTCTAACACGCTAACACAGTTCTGTACTGTTATGCTGTTATGTTCAGTCATTGTTCTTATGTTGAACATGAATACATTTATGGGACGTATTTCTTCTTTCATAGCAATTTTCCTTCATACTTTCTTGCCGTGAAATAGGTCTTAAATTCTATTCAAAGTGGTCTTAAAAAGGTCTTAAAAAGTCTTACATTTGAGTTGGCGAAACCTGCAGGAACCCTGCACTAGATGTACAGGTTCCTGCAATGGGACGATGCTCCAGATTATTCTTGCATGTGAACGATTGAGAGTCTGGTGTTACTGTCTCAACCCAACAAGATGAAGGCAGTGGTGGCACCGTTCCCTACACTGCTCCCCGGGCGCCCTACATAATGGCAGCCCACTGCTCCTAACACTAGGATGGGTCAAATGCAGAGAAACCGTTTTGTTACATAGTACCTGTACTACGTAATGACAATAAAAGTGCAACAAAAAAAAAGATAGATATTGGGCTAAGGCATTTTTGGTTTCCTAGGAATATTATTTATAAGCCACTATGGTGGATTTCTTACATTATGTAGAAGAAAAAAAAAATACATTCAACAGCTAACTAAACAAAAGGCTCTCCTTTGGCTGTGTAGTTCACAAAACTGCTCCTTTACCAACCACACAGACATGTCATCCTCTGAAAGAGAGAAAAGACTCTTTGTAGAACTGTTTACAATCTGAATGAGTCTGTGAGCAGCTTGTCAGCAGAGAGGTCAGAGCTTCTAAACACCAGCGTGCCTCTCTGTGAAGAACTCTTTCACAACTCTCCTTTCTGAGAGTCCCAGAGAGGAGTCCAGGTCAGAGCCTCTTCTGCTGAGTCTACACACACACACACACACACACACACACACATACACACACACACACACACACACACACACACACACTCACCTTTATTCACTCTTTTATTATATTTGTCATGTTTTTCCCGCCCAGCCCCCCCCTCCCTGAACCCCGTATACCTCCTCCTTCAATTTCAAGATTACCACAGTACACTTTGCATTTGTAAAAAAATGAACTGATTGGCAACTAGCTATAACTAACTATACCAGAGGTGGGAAAAGTACTCTTGTACTTGTAGTAGATCTTGTACTTGAGTAAAGGTACCAGAGTGTAGGAATACACTGTTACAAGTAAAAGTCCTGCATTCATGCATTATCATCAAAATATACTGAAAAGCAGTAAAAGTAGTCATTGTGCAGATTGGTCCATTTCAGAATAATATATATGATAGGTTTTATAATGATTGATCATGAAAGTGTTCTCAAAGCTGGTAAAGGTGCAGCTAGTTTGAATGACTTTGTATACTGCAGGGTAGCTTGTGGATTTACTCCAGGTGGAACTAAAGTCTGATTTAACACTTGATTATATTTCACACACTGTAAAGTAACTAAAGAGATTAAATAAATGTAATGGAGTAAAAGTACACCATTTACCTCTGAATTGTAGTGCAGTAAAAACATTGAAGTGTTCAAGTAAACTACAAGTCCCTCAAAATGGTTCTTAAGTACAGTACTTGAGTAAATGTACTACTTTACGCCACTGAGTATACTGTATCCTTACCTTTATGTCTGAGTCCTGTTACACCATCGACCTGCTGGCTCTTATCTCACACACCACAGAGACTACCTTCCCACTGCAAACCTGCTTGAAAAATGTCACACACACACACACACACACACACACACACACACACACACACACACACACACACACACACACACACTTGTATCCA
>CALSBW010025708.1:47825-59403 GCA_943590975.1 Lindbergichthys nudifrons
GAAAATGAACCACACACACACACAACTGAAAATGAACCTCACACACACACTATTGAAATACTCTCACATTCACTAGTGAACACCTTGCATATACAACTGAAAATGATGTCCTTTGTCCTGGCCTGTTCTTTATCTTGTTATTTGTCTTAAACATGCAAGCACACTCACAACCACACACTCAGATTGGAATAATCCTGACAGTAGGGATGCATATTTTAAAATGCATTTATATAGTTTTGTTTATAATGCTTCTTTAGAATGCTTTCCAATGTCCAGTATTGGTGTTCCCCAAAGCAATCGATGCAGGCCGTACTGCAGGTACCATTGAACTTGTTTGCATGTGCATTGATGTTTTCTTTCTTTCTCCTACAGAGGTGTGTGAAGTGGACTGTGGCAGCCATGGCGTGTGTTACGGCGGTGTGTGTCGATGCGAGGAGGGCTGGACAGGAAGTGTGTGTGACCAGAAGTCCTGCCATCCACTGTGCAGCAAGAACGGAGTGTGTAAGGAGGGCAAGTGTGAGTGTGACCAAGGATGGACAGGGGAGCACTGCAATATTGGTGAGTAGATCATTCACACACACACACACACACACACACACACACACACACACACACACACAACTTAGATGTCACTCAGTATACACACACATGGAGTTTATTCCTGCACATGCTAGCATTTGACTGGTCACTGGTTTCTGGATGTGTGTGCTCTGGTTGAAGACACATTTGGGAAATGTGTCTTCCTTTGGGAATCCAGATTGCACTGTAAAGGGAATACAGTTCAACTATAATCGAGCATTGCTTGATGACTCACTTCCTTTAGTATTCAGTTTTCCACGGTCACATGGCTGATCATCACCACCACTAAACTAAAGGTGGCACATTTTTTTAGCATGATGATTTTTAGTGGTTGCATTAAGTCACGTGTTTGCAACCTCTGTTTTTATAGAAACTTCAGACATTCAAACGTGGGGTATTTAATGCAGGCTATTGACTGTGAGGTATTTACTGTGTACACACCTTCAAGAAACCTAACAAACAGACAGTGTGTTAGTGGATGCACCAACACTTCCTCCGTGATAGGACTTTCTGAACCCATGACAGGTATATTACAGTCTCTGTTCTTTATAGCTGCTGCAAGAATGTGATAAGTGGAAATGTTGCTGCTAATTACATGGGTATGCCAGTTTATATTGATTATCAATGTATTCCAATAACACTCGAGCTACGACAGTTTCAATGGTAAAAAGGAGATCCAGGTTGTGTTCATAATCACTCAAGCTTGAAACAAGTGAAAACAAGGATAATCCTGCGTTTGTTGATAGGAAGCAACACTTTGTAATGTTGTTATGAGCAGTGGCGAGCCGTGACTTTTATACCTAGGCCCTCTGCCCCCCTCTCATCCTTTGCCACTCCAGTTTAGCATTGTAACTCAATCTTGAAAATGACTCGGTTAATAATTTCGCAACGATGTCCTCACTATCACTGACATGAGCCATCAGGAACTAACTTATGCTAATCATAAATCTATCGATCATAAATCTATTGATTAGATTTATGATTCGAAAATTATAAAAGTAGGGTAGACATGTGGATATTATCCGGCTGAACAAAACGTGCATTTATCTAACAGGTTCGTTTTCCACAGACCTTATTTCCAGCTATTTTCCAAAACCCTATGGAGAAATCCCATTGGTTTTTGTCGAGGGAACCCGAGCGCAGCTTATTTCCGGGTTTTAGGACACGTCACTGCACCACTTTATACACATGCATAAACTTCACAGCGGGCGGAACTTGTCATAAAGTCTGCGAAAATAAAGCCCACCCATTTAGAGGGAGGATATGATTGGTCAATTGTACTGTCATTTGACATTACTCTCTCATTGAGTTACTATAGCGGGCCCTCTGTGAATTTACAGCTGGACCACCAATCAGCTCCTATCTTCACAGTAACTCGCAGAGAGGGCCAAAGGAGCTTCTTTCATTTAACCCTTCACATTCTAACAGAAACTGAACAGGCAGATTCGAAGGATTTATTTCTTTGGAAATGTTATTTTAAATACAATTAAATTAAGTTATTTTGGTAAAACTAATGAAAAATATTACTATTACTACTATACTATTTTTATGTTTTCAAATATTATTTTTTAGAATATCGTAGGCCTTCAGAGAGGGCCTAGAGGGCCCTGACGACTCGCCACTGGTTATGAGTGCCTGTAACTGTTGCTTCAAAATGTATATTAATACAACCTTACAATGAAAGGTTAGTCTCAAACTCACTATCCTATTAGCTCCCAGCTCCTCAGCCAGGATGTTTTGATCTGCTTAATGCAGTGACTGCTGTTTGCTGCTGGGCTGGTCATGAACCATCAGAGCCTTTTCACTAAGACAGCTGCCGACTGCTGCTTGAAACAAAGTTTATGAGAGTACTGTTCTGAACCCAAACAGTAATGTTTTTGCTGTGAATTCAAAACAACCAGCTGAAAGACAAGCAAGATTAACAGCGTTGAGGACTCTATTACGGACATAAATGATGTCATAAGAAGATATTTTTTCCAGAGAGAATAAAGGTGGTGCTTTAGAATGAATGATAACATCTTTACTTTAAAAGTAAACCAGTCAAGAAGAGCTGGTTCTCAGGGTTGATAGAAAGTGCGTTGTAGCAACAGTACTGTACAAAAGGATTGTCCTTTTAAGTGAGCAACCATGGCGACTTGAAAACCCCCTTCCTGTTGGGATGTAACAGTCAAACATTGAAACATGGTATTGGGGCCAAGCAGACCACCAAACCAGCTGAAGTATTGCTGGGAAAGAGTTGCAAATTGGTTTGGGTTATTTAGACACACACACACACACACACACACACACACACACACACACACACACACACACACACACACACACACGGCACACACACACTTAGGCCTAGGCTCCACGGGAACGAAAACGGGTTGTATCCGCATATTTCTCTTGCGTATAGCCCTTTAAGCTACACGACGCCGTAACGGAACGGTAGAAACGGACCCTGCAAAAGACAACGGGTCCAAAGGTGGATAGATCTGGGAACGGAGCGCTCTGGGGGTCCAACGGTAGCCTATACGGTCATCCGTTTCTGATAATGACGACGCAATAGCCCCGCCTCTCCCCGCCTCTGCTGCTCACCCCCGCAAAAGTACACTGCACACTGAATTCAGATTATTTATCTTTATCTCGATATGGACATAAACGCGAGTGAAGTCCAATCTGACAGGACGGAGACACGCAGCTCCTCCCGCTGTGATGCAGCGGGAGCAAAACACACACTTCAAGTCAGATCATCACCCTTAGCTATTTTAATTACCTCTCAAACTACCTACACTAGTTATAAATATGTTTATTTTTACTGTCGAGTCATCATTACTGGATCAGCTGCTGCATGAGACAGACACTGACGCTGTCAGAAGAGAGGAAAAAGAGACAGCCTCCGTGTATTTTATTATTATATATCATTATATCGTCGTTATTCATTTGTTTTAAAGCTCAATAAATAACAAAGAAGACCTTTGACCGGCACTTTTATAATTTTGTCCGGAAGATTTAAACGTTAACACACGTTGACCGGAGAAAAACTCTGCCCGGTTCCCTCGGCCCCCACCGCGGAGAATAAACAGAAGTGCAGCCATGACAACCATTCTTCTTCGCTGCTTTTGTGGAGGAAGTTGCTGCTTTTGTGGAGGAAGTTACAGCGACGCGTACAGGCTCGGCATATGTACTGCAGCTTTTCCAGCGGTTGGATGTAAACGGAGCTGTCTCGTGTAGCAAGACACTATCCGGTGTATATTGCGTGTGGACCGAAGCTTTTTGACGTTTGCGTTTGCGTTAATCCTATGCGTTTTGCCGTATGCGTTCCCGTGGAGCCTAGGCCTTAGAGCAAAACAACAGTGTGATGAGGGTTAATCCTCTGCTGGTCCAGCAGCTCTGCATTGGACAGACTGTCCTCTCTACCATCACATTTACATCTCGTTACGGAGACCTAACTGTAGAATTATTTCCACATATATATCTATATCATTCTAGTACTTATGAGTGCTCTCAGAGGAATACATCAGAACCTCTTTATCTGTCTGTTTTCCTCTGTTCTTGTCGTTAACACTTCTACCTCTCTCTGCTCTTCGCTCATTGTGATCAGATGATCACTGGCGCTGTTACTGAGTTTTGAACTCTACTCCTGCCTATTTTTCTGGACTAAACGCTATTTTTCTATCCATCTGTTCTTCTTTTCCCTCCTCCCTTAAAGCTCACAACCCGGACATTAGAGTGAAAGGTACTGTGCTCTTTTCTCTTCTCCTCCTCATCATGCGCTTTCTTTTTCATCCTTTCTTCCTTTGCGTTTCTTTCTGTTCTGTGGAGCTGTGGCTGCTTCAGAGGTTCTTTTAATCACTTTGGAGATCCCAAGTCTGTTTATTTCCCTCCCATTCTCTCTTTCATTTGGCCAGATAACATGCACTATTACTGTCGCTTTGAGCATTTCATCATTTGAATATTGACTTGTTGATGTTTCAGATCAAAAAACATTAGACCTGGAAAATATATTTCTTTGACTTGTTTATTTTGGTACGTAGCTCTCAAGAAGCTTCACCTTTTGAAATGCTGGGATGCCTTGTAAACGAGATGATACATCTCATGGGTTTATCCTTCTAGACTGAATCAACACTGTGTTTGTCATCAACTTGAGTGCTTAGTTCTGCATGCTAAATCTTTTTATAAACCTAACTATATTAGCACTAAATTGATCTTAAGCTCAAAAATGTGAAAGAAATATAGGTCAAAATTGGACGGAGTCTTGAAATGAGGAATGCTGACCTCCACTGTTAGATTTCTAGCTTTTATATGATCTCTATCATGGTTAACTTGATGACTTATATTTTAAGGTGTCTGTACAGATCTAATTGCTAATGCAATTAAATTCAAATCAAATCATATAACAGGGCAGTGATCCAGTTTCTAGTATGTTGCTAGATGAAAACAGGGGAAATTAAGCATTAAACAGAACCGGTACCAAAGATAAACTCTTTAAAATAAATAAGTGTCTTCCAAAAACATCTTAAACTCGTATTGTTTACTTATTCCTTTGCATATTCCGTGGGTTTGACATTTGAATAGTGGACATTCTTAGTGGCTTGGGATAGTCAACACATAATCTTACTTTTAAAGACAAGCTGAGAACAAGCAGACAAATATAATATAGAGGTTTCTGATGCAGACGTGAAACTCCTGGCTGTGCCTCAGGCTTAGTTCTCCTGTAAACTGCTTCTGTCTCTGCACACCGGCGTACCACGACATGTGTGTGAATGGATTTAAAACCATCATCTGACTCAAACAGTCGGCTTTTGTACTAAAGATGTCAGTCATATGTGTTTTTTATAGGACATTATAGTAATTGAAAGTATTTACACAATTGCAAAAAAATGGTTATGCACTTTGACAGTATTAAAGCTGATTTGAAGCTTTTTGTATATTCACGATAAAGAGCTCTATTATACTTGCTCAGAGGCACAGTATTATTGGGAAATAAAAATATGTTTTCTTCTCTCACCTCATGTTCTGGATACAGTTCCAGTCCTATAAGCTGGTCAGGGTTTGGGCTCCAAAAAGATATCTTCATAATTGACTTTCTTTATTGCAATGCCTCCTGCTCATAAGTGCTTTACATGTTGATAGCATTACTGAGATAAATGTCACTACTTTGCAAAGGACTTTTCTAAGCCTAGCTTTGTCAACTGTTCCGGAAGAAGACATGATACTATATCAATACTGTATCACCTGACACATCATTTAGATTGAAAGATTTGACAAAAGCCCAAAATAGGTTCAATTTCTAGTGGTTCAAATATCCATGTTTGCACCACTAATCATCCTTTTGAGATTGTGGAAATTGTGGTCTAGAAAAGAAGAAGTCAAACACCCTGCTTGTTGAATAAAATGCAACTAAATAGCACCTTTGCTCTTTAATGCAAGTTATGTCCTACATCTTTAAAACGCCACGCCCTCATTCAGACACTTTTCTTCAATCCATCATCTAGTGGTCATTAGAGGAACTGCAGCTTTGGACAGAGTGGTTGCTGCTTGATTTGTACCTCCACATACTACTTCTTTTAACAGCAAACTACTATTTCATTTGTCCAACTTCTTTTTGACGGCAACTGTATTGTCTTCCAGCCAGATGAGCAGGTCTCCCTTGAAAAAGAGATCGTTGATCTCAATGGGATTTCACCTGGTTAAATAAAGGCTACAAAAAAAACAAATGATTTTGTGAATGGTGCAAGATCACGAGCTCTATTAATTGTGATTGTATTTAATTTCTTTAAGCTGCCTTTTGTACCTTAACCTATTGTGTGATTTAAACGTGAATGAAGACAGGTGTAAATGGAGTGATAATGATTACTGTGTGGAGGTTCTGCTGCTGTGTCTCTGTGTTATTGCCCCCCCCCCCCAGATCCCAGCTCTTTTTCCTCTCCTCTTCCTTTGGCTGCCATTTTCATCGGTCCATCACAGAGAGTATATTTGGCATTGCTGCTTTTGTTTCAATTTACTTTTTTCCCTAATTGTCCTCCCTCTCTCCCTCGTGCCCTCTCCTATTCTCAGGATATAAAGGTAAATCATGCCAAAGATGTAATAAAGGCCTCACTGTCCCAAAGTACAACCACCTCACACTCTGCTTTGTCAACTCAAACTTGCTTTGATTCTGATTTATTCCATTCCATTTGATTTTTCCTGTATTTCTGTATTTAAATGCTCAGTGTTTTGTATTATCTTCTTGCTTTTCTGCCACATCATTTTGTTCCTGTCACTGATTTGAACACACAAAGCGCAGACATACAGATGAAGACACACGCAACATACTTAAAGAAATGGAAATGCTCGCACGCACACACACAAGCAGACACAAAGCTGAAGTGTGACCCTGTTGTCTTGCATCCAGCCTGATATAAATGTGTGTGTGGAGTAAACCAGCTTCCTCTGTCTATCTCCACCTTCCTGTCTCCATCTTATTTGTCATCTTTCCCCCTCCTTTCCACCTCCCCTCCATCTTTCCCTCCATGCCTCGTCCTGTCTCTCCAGCTGGGCTTTGCTTGGTCCCGACACTCACCGTTCTTTTATCAGATTGCTGGCCTCACAGGCATAAAGTATAGTGTTGGGAGGCCTGCAGTCCTCCCTATACTTTGTGCGCTCTGTGCGTGTTTATCTGTCTCCCTGTTGTGTTTTCACATGGATTTTAACCTGTGGTCTGTTTAGTATTTTTCGGATTAATTGAACAAGATTAAAGTAATCCATATTTCTGAAACAGAAAGGGCTTCCTTTTTAACCCTCCTGTCGTGTTGGGATCAAATCTGACCGATTAACTACTTTCATTAATCATAGATATTGTGTTTTACATTTGATCTCTTCAAGGTCTTGTGCTATCCTCCACAGTAGACCTTTGAACATATAAAATACTGATCACCACTTTCATTTCATTTTGAGTGGTTTAGTCAACTTTGTAACGCCTATGGTGTTCCCTGTCAAAAATGACCTCCATATGAAATGAATGGGTAACCCTAGATTATGTTCATCCATCAAATAGTACACACACATATCGATCAAATAAGATCTTTTTAAATAAATGTTCAGAGTGTATTCTTCGTATATTCGCTGCAGTGATACATGTAAACCAGTCGTCTGAGACATTGTTCGCAGTTTAAAAGGGTGTTCAATCAAATGTGGTGATGATTAAAGGTTTATTTGTTAATGTAAGAGCAGTTAAAACAGACCTCAAATCTCAAATCAAATCTGACCAGGCACACCAAAGTAAGGGGGAGAAACAAACACGACAGGAGGGTTCAAAGAAGCTGGGATCATTGTCAGCGAGCTGGTTGTTATATTCTCCTTAGATCATGGTTTGACTTCACTTGGACAGACATCTTTAAGAATAGTACAATTTTCAGAAGGTTCTGCTTTCAACTTCAGCGTCTTCTTTGTTTGTATACCCTGTGTTTCATCCCATATTATGCAACAATAACACATTTCTTTGTTCACAGAGGAAAAAAATGATTTTGAATTGATTTCTGATTGAAGCCACGCAGGACACAGTAACCATTTTGGCTGTAGGCGCTCTTAGCGGTTCATGTGAAACTACAACGTGCATTTCACCGAGGGTTGACTCTCTGTCTGTCAGTCTGTGTCTCACATGTGGGTCAATGTGTTGATCTGTCTTATTTGTCTATCAATCTGTCTTTCAGTCTGTCAATTCATCTTTGGAGAACGTTTTATCACACAGGGCCAAACACCTTTACACATCAGGATTGAACTAATATGGGTCTTTGGTGGTGGTGGTGTATTTGGACTGGAGCTAGCATTCTGTTTGGATACAAATAAAAACTCATGCCAAAAGACAAGGATTGAGTTTTTCCTTGTGTAGTCTTATGAGGTGAGAAAGCTTCTGAAACAGCATTCAGACCTTTACATGGGGTAATACATCTCTTATAATAATGTAAACTGAGGTCTTATCCGAAAAGTTGTTAAGGCGACTACAGATTACATTTTTCATCAACAGCTGAGATAAGCTTGATTATTTCCAAATAACTATAATCTTAACACACACTCACACACCACTTAAGAAATCAATTGTGCTGTTTAGTTGGCACAGACGTTCATGATTCTTGAAGAAAGCCCATATAAACTCCCAGTGCAACAGTTCTACAGACAGTAGCAGAAAAGAAGTAGACATGATGGTTCTATTGATGATAATGAAATGAAGCTGTTACAGTACTCCGAAGAGTTAGACTTCTACAATAGAACTTAGACATTTGCACAAAAATGAAGACTGACATGTTAAGCATTTACATCCAGATGTCTCTCAACTCAACATGTGTTCAGACAGAAAGCAAAGCAAATTTGGCCTTGCATCATTTGATAAATAAAGGCAACAAACAATTTGCAAGAATTGACTGCTGAACAGCTTGTGTTGATTTGCCACAAACAGCCACTGTACCAACTCCCCAGATGCTAGCTGTGAAATGGCCAACAGCGGACACACCGACTGTGTGTGAGGCAGTGTGTGTGAGGCTCAGGTCCTTTAGTCATTCTCATTATTCCTCTCTGCTTTTTCCATATTTTCTGTACGTTTATGAGATACATAACGCTCCAGGAGTTATGGGAATTCTTCAAAAAATAACAAAGTGTGTCTAATTATGGAATTTTTCCATTGACTTTACAATTGCAGCATCTGTAAATGTTGATGTTCTGTCACAATATTAGACTCAGTTGTTTGTGACACGTGTGTCTATAGAACAGATATGCTTTAGTTGTTATGAGTGAGACTTCAGAATCAGAATACCTTTATTAGTCCCACAGAGGGGACATTTACGTAGTTACAGCAGAAAAAAGAGCCACAGACTTTCACAGACACACAGACACAGACATAATGTTACATATGTTACATATGTTACATGCCTTAAAAAGTACTAAGTTATGATATAATAAGGAAAAAAAGGTTACATAATTATCAAAATACACATCCTTTAACAGTTCTTAGGATTTAGCAGCCAGGTATATATAGCACAGTTTTAACGGCATATATATGAGGCAACGTAACGTAACTTTTGAAACACTTCCATTGCACTGCAGTACCTGCAGCTGCTGGGTCGCTTACACTACATTGTAGAAAATGGTTTATTTTAACCAAAATGTGAGACACATTAACCCTACTTAAGATATTAAAACGTGTACCTTTTGGGGGAAATACAGTGGAGGAAATAAATGTTTGATCCCTTGCAGATTTAGTAAGTTAGCCCACTTACAAAGAAATGAACAGTCTATACTTTTAATGGTAGAGTAAGAATATTAACATGCTCAGTTTCTTACTGGTCCTGTGATGGTCTCAGTGCTGTTTCAGAGGCATCTGCAAGCTCAGATGATGATGCATTTCTGCAGTGAAAATATAAAACACATTGTTAAAGCTCATCTTTCAGTACAATACCATCAACACATGCCTTTGATATTGGTTGAAGCCTAGTTGGAACCTGATGGCCAGCAACCCCCTCCCCCCTCCGCTCTAACTTTTCTAACTGTGTGTTTGCCCCTGCTCAGAGGGGTGTCCCGGTCTCTGCAACAACAACGGACGCTGCACTCTGGAGGCCAGTGGATGGCACTGCATCTGCCAATCAGGGTGGAGAGGGGCCGGGTGTCACGTAGCCATGGAAACACTCTGTACGGATGGCAAGGACAACGAAGGAGGTATGTGGTGTGTGATTGATGGTCTGACATGGGGTAAAAACAAAGACAACAAATATCTGGACGTCGCAAGAACTTTCTTTACTGTCCCACCATTGTGCAATCGCCCACGATTGAATGCGCCCCCCCCCCCCCCCCCCCTGCAGATATGTAGTGACATACTGTCAAATATAATAAGCCACCTGCAGCACCAACTGAACCCATCCTCTCACTGGAGTCAAAGTAAGACACCAACATATACATGTATGGTTAAGTCTGATAGATGTGCTAGTAAGCAAAAGAGTGCCTACCTAAATCACCTATACGCTGGTGTCATCTTATTTGGGGTAAATAATAAGGAACATCAGATGCAAAATCCTTTTGAAGCGC
The DNA here is from genome assembly GCA_943590975.1 of Lindbergichthys nudifrons. Taxonomy (NCBI): domain Eukaryota; kingdom Metazoa; phylum Chordata; class Actinopteri; order Perciformes; family Nototheniidae; genus Lindbergichthys; species Lindbergichthys nudifrons. The sequence continues at coordinate 58,446 of CALSBW010025708.1, forward strand.
TATTCCTTTAAATACAGAGCCAGTGTGGATTCAATGCATCCTAACCAACAATGTCATGTTGACTCTTAAAAAATAAATAATAAAAAAGGCAAAAGAATGAAATGAATGTACTTGTAGACATAGGCCAGATGTCTGTCAGAGCAAAGGCTGTTGGGGTTTCGGTGCTTTGCTCAAGGACACTTCGGCACTGCCCAGGAGGTGAACTGGATCCTTAACAGCTACATTTCATTGTTTTGGTCTGTAGAGAGACTTGAACCTGTGACCATTCGTGACCATGTGCTTCCCAAGCCATGCCCCTACTCACTGAGCTACTGCCTGCCTGAACAAAACCTTATTGATCATCGTCCGATTTATTCAACAAAAAAACTGATTTGCTCCCCCTTAACAATCCACTATAAAAGGAGCTTTACTGTTGACTATCTAAAAGAAGTGAAAATGATGCATGTTAATGATGGGCTGGCTCATCTGCTGCCTCCTGCTGAGAGCTGCTCACTGCTGGGAGCGAACCTGCAGAGGCTGTTAACGCACTGTACACACACTGTATACACACACACTGTATACACACACACTGCTGCTCCTCAGCAATGCACAACGTTAGTGTGAACCTTGATGTGGCAGTGGAAAGGCTGAACACCAATCAGGAGCGGCTCTTTCAAGTGTAGTACACAAGCTCCAGTGTTCAAAGGCTCCTGCAATGCTTTAAATAGAAGCTGTAGAGAAAAGGAAGCTCTGAAGCAGCACTGTTTCAAACAAGTAACAACAATAATACTCTGCTCTCATATATTCTGGTGGAAACCTCTGAATTCAAAACATTCCATGGAAATAGTCAAAGTAAAACCTGTTGATAGACAGCACCAAACACCAGCTATCTGCAGCTTCACCATATCAAGATACCATAGACCTGAGACACAGGAGTGTGTGTGTGTGTGTGTGTGTGTGTGTGTGTGTGTGTGTGTGT
>CALSBW010025708.1:119338-130368 GCA_943590975.1 Lindbergichthys nudifrons
TACGGCTATTGGGCCAACTCCACCAATCAGGAGGAGACAGCCACGGCATTGCCGTTCGAAAGCGCTGGAGACGCTGTAGTACATATGCCAGGCCTGTAGATGGTGCTGTTCTCACTAAATCTGCCCTTGCAAAAACAGAGCTAAAAAATGTCAAATTGAGCAAAATGAGGCATGGCTAAAATGCATGATCTGTTTGGTATTTTGAAAAAAAAAGAGTATAAATATGCCTTATATAGGTATGGTCCTACACTATATTATTCAAATATAGCATGATAGGTCCACTTTAAGTAAAAGTACACTTGTCATGCAGAATGGATCTTCTCACAGTTCTATTATTGTTATTATGGTTATTATTTCATGCAATTTTTATACATGTAAGAGCATGAAGTAAAAGTAGCCGTTGTGCAGATTGGTCCATTTCAGAATAATATGATATGTTTTATAACTATTAGGCGCTTTCACAGCACTTTTCCCCGTACTTTTGTCTCTTAGTTACGATAGTTCCTGGGATTTTGCGTTCACACCAAAAAGAGAAATTAGTTCATGAGAACTTTCCCCCCCTTTTCAGTCCCTGCTAGAGAGCAGGTACTTTCCTGGGGAGAAAAAAGTTCCAATTTCTGATTGGCTGGGCGAATTGCAAACCACGCCCCGTAAAACTCTGAAAATGTTTGTGAAGCCGCCATTGTATTTGCTGGCATTAGCATTATTAGCATTAATATTAGCCCAGCGCACCAACGGAGAGAGACTAACTTATGGCAACACAAAAAAAAACATGGGAGTGGTGGAAATGAGGAGGTGTCGGCGTTCTGGCGATTTACTCGGAAGGCTTCAGTAGAAGCTGCTGGGAGTCCCAGCAGCTTCTACTGAAGCCAGTCCCTAACTCCGGGGACTTCCGGCCGGGGACTTGGGGTGGCAGTATACGCCGTGAAGTTGTTTGCGGCCTGCCAGTAAACCCAAAGCAGAAGAAGACGAAGTGACGTCAGCGGCTTCATTTGCGTAATCTTCCCTCAGGGACTTAGACCTCGTTTACACGAGGACGATACGGGTTGTATCCGCATAGTTTCTCTTGCGTATAGCCCTTTCGTTTACACAAGGCCGTAACAAAACGATATAAACGGACCCCACAAACGATAACGGGTCCCAAGGTGGATAGATCTGCAAACGGAACGCTCTGGGGGGCCAAACGGCTCCGTGTGTACGCCTCTATACGATCATTTCCTGATAACGATGAGATAGCCCCGCCTCCCTCTCCCCACGAACTAAGTGCTGGGAACTAAGTGTTGGGAACTAAGTGCTGGGAACTAAATGCTGGGAACTAAGTGTTGGGAACTAAGTGCTGGGAACTAAGTGCTGGGAACTAAGTGCTGGGAACTAAGTGTTGGGAACTAAGTGCTGGGAACTAAGTGTTGGGAACTAAGTGTTGGGAACTTAGTGATGGGAACTAAGTGCTGGGAACTAAGTGCTGGGAACTAAGTGATGGGAACTTAGTGATGGGAACTAAGTGATGGGAACTAAGTGATGGGAACTAAGTGATGGGAACTAAGTGATGGGAACTAAGTGATGGGAACTAAGTGATGGGAACTAAGTACGGCAAAGTACTTGGTGTGAAAGCGGCTATTGATCATGAAAGTGTTCTCAAAGCTGGTAAAGGTGCAGCTAGTTTGAATGACTTTGTATACTGCAGGGTAGCTTGTGGATTTACTCCAGGTGGAACTAAAGTCTGATTTAACACTTGATTATATTTCACATCATTCATCCACATCTGTGAAGTAACTCAAGGTATTAAATACATGTAGTGGAGTAAAGTACACCATTTACCTCTGAATTGTAGTGGGGTAGAAGTACAAATCTAAATATACTTACAGTAATTACTTTACACCACCGAACCTATGTTTGTACTTATTTATAAAAGAAAATGATATCTGTAATTGCATCATAGTAGTATCAACGTATCCCTTCTTAGTTATGACAATTATAATTAGAATAAATCATTCAACCTAAACAAAATTAAATATTTATAATGGGATTTATTTATTTTTCATCTAATGTTGTTGGACAGTCAGTCAGATAACTAGAGTAGAAGTATAAATATATGTTTTGCATCATCGCTGTGTTGAGTGTAGAGTTTGAAACAAGTTTACAAAAATGCTCAATATCACTTCCCCCAGAGGCAGGGGACAGGAGTTGTTTATTTTTATTTTATTTTACTTATTTTACTACTTTCTACCTGTGTCTACGTCATCTGGTAAGACCGATTCATTCATAGAGTACAAACGTAATTAAAGGAGTTTGAAGGAGAAAAGGGAAATATAAGTGAAGAAACAAACAAACTTCGAGACCTCTGTGTGGCGTGTGAGCGCATCGGCCCGACGCACACCAACGGACAGAAAGGAGCAAATTGGAGATTAGATCTGCATCCTTCTCACGCTTCAGAATTATTGTCGACCACTGACAGTGCAGGAGGGTCCTGCTGGGATGGCTTTGCATTTTGTTTCGGACACACTGGAGAAAATTGATGTTACTTAATACTAGAAAAGAGTCCAGCTCTGTTCATCCTGCAGAGAGTTATGCATGCTAAGCCTCAGGCCCCGATGCCAGAGCAGCTCAGAAATCAGCCAAGGGACAAATGAAGGAGCAGGGCAGTGGGTCGTTATAGAAGTCCAGCAAACATTCTGTGTCATGTTGAGTGTGTGCTGCCAAGTCTGCTTATCATAGGGAATGTTTGCCTTTTTTTTTCCTGGAGGCTGGCTGAAAATGTACAGCCTCTTTTCAAAATCATTTCATAACTGTCCTTGCTGTCTTGTGCTTTTGATTGTGCTGTGCAATAACATCTCCACCTGTGGTCCAGTTCTACAAACTGCACAAACGCACAATCACCCGGACCACACTCTGGCAGACAGAGCAACACATGAATGCTATACAGTTCATAATTATGATTGAATAACATCTATTATCTATTTGCTACCAACTGCAGCATTTCTCAACACTTGTCCCAGTGTTGATGCCCTTGTGACAGCCAGCAGATGGTTCAGTCAGACAAACTCGCCTTAAATAATTCACCGTTTATATAAAAGGTTAATACAAAGGTATTTGGTCCAAAGGCTCTACCAATCGAGAAACAAAGAAACAAACTTCATTTCCAGAGAAGAATGGCGATATTGGGTGATTTTGCAAAAGCCCTTCGTATGATATAAATAATATATATTTATTTTGTAAAAGCCCAGTGCCCAAGTATCCCATCAATAGAGTTTTAAAACACTGGGCTGAAGAAACACATACACGAAGATACAATCTGATATTATCCCTGCTGAAAATCACCACTGGCAGAATGAGGGTTGTGGGGGAGCTTTGTCAGTCTTGGCAGGAGTGAGTCAGCTGATTCATTGTGTTTATGTTTGAATGAGCGGGTGTTGATATGATAAAGCATGAATGAAGTAGTTGATGCCAGCATTTCATCTATTCTCTGCCCAACCGAATGTAATGCTTCATTTCAGATTAGCTGAGAGACCCCTGAAGGGTTAAAGGCATCACTAAACAAAAAGGCCAGCCTTAACAAACATTGAAATCTTCTTCTGCATTGGAAAGCATGAATGAAGGCAGGTACAGGTGTGTTATAGACAGGGTTGGGAGGGTTATTTTAAGTTCATCCGTTACAATAAGTAAAAACATTGAATCAGGAACCTAATCTGAGTATCAAAATATCAAAGTAATGTAAACTGATTACTTTTAGGTACTTTTGGACTACCTCAATATGAATGTGCAATGCAAATAAAAACAATAAAATAAATAACAATAAGATGTGTTTTACTTAAAGGTAGGGTAGGTAATTCACTTCAGAAACACTTTTTGTTATATTCCATGGAATGCTCTTAACATCCCGATAGCAATGAATACATGAAATGCTTTGACAATAAATACATACAAAAATGTCTCTGTGGAAGCTGTGGCGCTGTAAAAAGCACGACCAATCATTCTCAAATAACTGGATGGCCTACCTGCCTGTCAGCCTTCCATCTGTGCACAAACTTATCTCGTGCCCTCATTGGTCATGTGTGCGTTCGTGTGTGTTGGAGGCGGGGCTCTGTAAGGAAGTCTGAAGGAAAAGGCAGATTCTTTCGGCTGCGTAGTTTCAAATTCTAGCGCACTCGAGCTGGTTTCTCCATTCTTACCTACCCTACCTTTAGGTGTATGAAACAATGTAACCTTGGAAAAGAGGAAACCAAGATATTTCTATATTTCATATAAAAAAAGTAGTAAGAGTTTACAAATGCTGTTTAAACTTTAATGTTCACATGATGAAAGCATAATATAAACCAGAAAGAAAATGTATTCAGGACATCCCATAATATATCTATCTTTATTTCTAAATGTATTCTAACACTGTAATCCTGCTGGTAATCTCTATTTTTTGGAATGTAACAGCAATCTGATTACTTGTTTTTTAAATGTAATAGTAATCGAATACAGATACCTTTTGTTGTATCCCGATTAAGTAATATCGTTACATGTAATACTTTACTCCCCAAGCCTGGCTATGGATGGATCTGGATGTTCTAGAACACACACATGCACAGACTCCTCATAAGCCTCAGCTAGCTGCTGTTAGCTAGCTGCTAATGTCCCCTCAGAGCTGCAATCAAAACACTACTTGAAATGCAAAGCAGCTGTCTCACTCTCATGCAGGTGGGATTTTGCAAAAGGTCCAGTGGGGCACACAACCCCGGCAGATGGCACAGACATATCAAGATATTCCTCTGATAGAAGCTGTAAAAAGATCTACTGCCAAATATTGTATTTATGATGTGGACTGGTGTGGACGTCCCAGTGTCTGTGCAGGTGACACCCTTTCAAAACTTTCTGTGGATATGTGTCACAGGTGTAAGTTGTTACATTGTGCTCTTCTCTCTGTGTTGGGCTGCTCTGACGTTGTGTGTGTGTCTCCCCCCCCCCCCCCCTCTCTCTCTGACAGTCCATGGTGTTGCTGCTGCACAGCCAGCACCAGTACATCTTTGACTTTGACTCCGGGGACCGTCTGTCCGCGGTCACCATGCCCAGCGTGGCTCGACACACCATGCAGACCCTCCGATCCATAGGGTACTACAGGAACATCTACACCCCCCCAGAGAGCAACGCCTCTGTGACTGTGGACTACACTGAAGATGGACAGGTGTGTGTAATAAAATCTGCAATATTTTAAAATCATATCATTTTTTGTCTTCATCTTTTATATGTCATTACTTCTGCTGATGGTTGGTGGTTATGAGGTTTTTCTGTGATGAGTATTGTCCAACGCTTTCATATGATCATCAGTGTTATGGAACTCAAACTGAAGTGCTGTTCCCTCTCTCTCCAGCTCCTCCGAATTGCCCATCTAGGCACGGGCCGCCGTATACTGTACAAATATCGCAGACAGGTACGTGCTTTCTGTGCTTTTTCACTTTACTAAAAAATGAAACGTATTTGTATGTTTGTATGAAGTACTCCGATCTTGTACTTAAGTAACAGTAGAAGTACCCGAGTTAAACAAATATAATTTAAATAAATAATTCTCAACAACGTAAACTAAAATTATTTATTTTTTGATTATATTTAATTTGTGGTTTTTTTCATCTAATGTTCTTGAACAGGACAGTCCAATAAATAGAGAGGAAATGGAAAGCATGATCTATTTTTGCATCATCACTGTGTTTAGTGTGAAAGTGGTGTCAGGGAGAGGCAGGGTGAGGGTGGTGCTGAGGCACTGGGCCTGAGCAGCTGCACAGCTTCAGTACACCACTCAGGTTGAAGTTGATGGCACTCATTGAAGTGAACTGAGAGAGGAGCAGATATCCTCCAATGTCCATTATTGTAAACACATCCTGCTGTGTTTCCTGTGTCATCAGAACAAGCTGGCAGAGATCCTCTATGACTCCACTCGGGTCAGTTTCACGTATGATGAGACGGCTGGTGTTCTAAAGACCGTCAACCTGCAGAGCGAAGGCTTCATCTGCTCCATCAGGTACCGGCAGATCGGCCCTCTGGTCGATCGGCAAATCTTCCGCTTCAGCGAGGACGGCATGGTGAACGCTCGCTTCGACTACACGTACGACAACAGCTTCAGAGTGACCAGCATGCAGGCTGTGATCAACGAGACGCCGCTGCCCATCGACCTGTACCAGTTTGATGATATATCTGGGAAGGTGGAGCAGTTTGGGAAGTTTGGAGTCATCTATTATGATATCAATCAGGTAAGACTGGAGTGCCTGCAATGAATTAAATGGCCTTACATTTCTCCTTTATGAATAAAATGTTGTCTATAAATCCTGATAAGGTGGGTCAGTTGTTAAGAGGTGATGCTTTGATGATTCAATAATTGATTAGACATGTGGGATGGACATTGGCGTGCAGGTGAAACTCATCATGTGACTGTTTCAGCTTCCTCTGGTATTGAGAGCAACTCATTGGTGGAGATCATCAGAACATCACATCATTTTTTATATTACACATTTTATGACATAATGATGTATTTGACAGCATTATGTTATTACACGTTAAATGCATCCCTCAGGAACAGTGACCAATAAATGTACATATCAAATGTATTCATATTGTTTACGATGCAAACAAGATCTGTTAGAGAACTCAATAAATCACAATAAGCACAAGTTGCACAAAGCACAAATGTTTGTTTTGGAATGCAAACACTGAACCATGAGAAGAGAACTAGACAGAGAGTAATGTGGACTTTCCTTCAATTAGATACAATCAAATATATTCAGTTGAAATGTTTATTTTATTGCACCTACTTGTAATTAGGAGCAGGATGTCTCCCAGGTAGTGGAGGTGGTTAGATATCAGATTTACTTTCTATACTTACTACCACAGATAACAAATACCTCTCAAAATGCATCTCCTACTCACTGAGAGTTATCAAATAAATGTTAAATAACCTTTTAATGAAATGACAGGAGTGATTCTGCCTGATGAACAGGCCCTGAGCTTGAATTCAATAAATACATCTGGTTGTCAGAGTCCTCTACAAAGCAGGAGAGGAACATCTCCCTGAACAGAGCTTGTTTGGCTGTACATGTCCGTGTCTGCTCCGTCAGCTTCCAGTCAGTGTAGGAACTGAACACTTGTTTTCTGTCTTCCTGCTCCTCAGATCATCTCCACAGCAGTGATGACATACACCAAACACTTCGACCAGCACGGCCGCATCAAGGAGATCCAGTATGAGATCTTCAGGTCTCTGATGTACTGGATCACCATTCAGTACGATAACATGGGCCGAGTCACCAAGCGGGAGATCAAGATTGGACCATTTGCCAACACAACCAAATATGGATATGAGTATGACGTTGATGGGCAGCTACAGACGGTCTCCCTCAACGAGAAGATGATGTGGAGGTAGGATCAGACGATTAAACTGAAATAGAAGATATCATTTGAAGATGCCAAATGTTAATAGTATAATTGTCTGACCTTCCAGATATAATTATGACCTGAATGGGAACCTGCATTTGCTGAACCCGGGCAACAGTGGTCGTCTGACCCCGCTACGCTACGACTTGAGGGACAGAATCACCCGTCTGGGAGATATTCAGTACCGGATGGATGAAGACGGCTTCCTGAGGCAGAGAGGAGCTGAGATATTTGAATACAACTCCAAAGGTCAGATTCATTGTTTGGTGGTCCAACATAGCAGTACAAAGGCCCAGTCAAACCAGAACCTGACACAGCCAAGTTCAACCAAAGATAGCTGAGGGGAGGAGAAACAGACAGAAATAAGCAGCCAATGACAGGCTTACCAAAGGCACAGTCTAAAGATGTGTGTCAGACTGCTAGCATGCTGAGTCGGTGGAAAGGCTTGGGAGCTTGGTCGGTAATAAGACCACCATTTCTCACAGTTTATTCAAGAGATGCATCTGTCTTCTCTCAAAACATTCGCTCTCTGTGGAGCAGTTTATTCTCAGATGGATTGTAATACTAGCCTCTATCATGTTGTGCTTTCTAAAGTCTAGAAACTTGACACAAAGTCCCACTTGACTTTACTTGGCATGTGATTTGGTAATTCCAATTAAATTACTACACTTATCTGCATCCTTTCTTGTTGAATTCTATCATCAAAGAGCCTTAACCCTAGTTCTTTTAGTTTTTTTTTTTTTTGGGGGGGGGGGGTTTATTCAACATTTAAGTCAAATGTAACAATGTATAAATCAAATGAATACTACCAATTGGGGTTTCAGTATTCAATGTATAAATCCTACAGATAGTATGTTTCAACAGAAACATCTAAGCATCTTTTTGCATCATCTGTCATTCAGGGCTCCTAGTTCGTGTGTACAGTAAAGCGGCCAGCTGGACCATCCAGTACCGGTATGATGGTCTTGGTCGGCGAGTGGCGTCCAGAAACAGTCTGGGCCAACACCTTCAGTTCTTCTACGCTGACCTGAACTACCCCACCAGGATCACCCACGTCTACAACCACTCCAGCTCCGAGATCACATCCTTTTACTACGATCTGCAGGTAGCTTCTCAAAAAACATTCGGAAAATGCGGATATGATACGAAACACACTGAGTTTGCACAAATTAGACAAGTATAGTGCATGACATTTTGTGATGTCAGTCAGTATATAACAACAGTCTAACTTTACTCATTAAGACTAGAGTAATGCACTAATCTCGTAGGTAAATAAATTGAGGATAGTGTAAAAGAGTTGTCTAACAATGAGGAAAGTGTTTGATAAAGCACACAAGAGCATACAATTATAATTTGTTTGCAAAATATAAATAAAAAGTGTATATGTATAATACGTTATGTATTGCTGCACAGGGCCATGTGTTTGCCATGGAGATCAGCAGTGGAGAGGAGTTCTACATTGCCTGTGATAACACTGGGACCCCACTGGCTGTCTTCAGCAGCAATGGACTATTGCTTAAACAGGTATGTGTGTACCTTTTTTCCTTGCAAATAATTAAATGTCCTGAGCTTACATTGTGTGTCTGTTCAAATTCAATTTTTGCAATGGTTGGTCTCCATATCAGGTGCTGAATGTGTGTTTGTGTGTAGGTGCAGTACACGGCGTATGGGGAGGTGTACTTTGATTCTAACCCAGACTTTGTGCTGGTGATTGGTTTCCACGGAGGTCTGTATGATCCTCTCACACGGCTGCTGCACTTCGGAGACAGAGACTACGACATCCCTGCTGGAAGGTGCGCACTCACTTCCTCTCCACACATGCACAGTTCTCCTCCATCAGGATGCTCTGCAGCTTTGTTATCTTCACCTCTGACCAGAGTGTTTTTTCTGAAGGTGGACCACTCCTGACATCAGCACATGGACACGTGTTGGTAAAGACCCCCAGCCCTTCAACCTCTACATGTTCAGAGGCAACAACCCCATCAGCAAGATTCACCAGGTCAAAGAGTATGTCACAGGTAACCAGAAAACATTGATTTCACAGTACAAAAATACCAACGAGGTAGATAGAACTGTGTTCTATCAGAAGAAGTAGAGCTATCCTGCCCCTTATCAAACCTGCCATTTCTAGGTAAAATCATTGAAAAAGTTGTATTTCAACAGTTGAGTAACTTTTTGCATTTAAAATTGTTTGGATGTGTTCCAGTCAGGATTTCGTCCAAACCACAGCACTGAGACTGCTCTTGTAAAGGTCTTCAATTACATCCACTTAAACACAGACAGTGGCAGAACTTCAGTGTTAGTATTATTAGATCTCAGTGCTGCGTTTGACACTGTTGACCACAACATATTACTAGACCGACTAGAAAACTGGGTGGGACTTTCGGCAACAGTTCTAAATTGGTTTGAGTCCTACTTAAAGGACAGAAAAAACTTTGTTTCTATAGGTAAATACACATCTGAGTTGACAAATATGACATGTGGGGTACCTCAAGGCTCCATCTTGGGGCCTCTTCTCTTTAACATCTACATGCTACCACTGGCTCAGATAATGAAAAACAACAAAATAAGTTACCATAGCTATGCGGATGACACACAAATTTACATAACAATTTCACCAGGAGACTATGCTCCAATTCAAACACTGAGTAAGTGCATTGAACAAATCAATGACTGGATGTGTCAGAACTTTCTCCAATTAAACAAAGATAAAACTGAGGTAATGGTTTATGGAGCCAAGGCAGAACGTATAAAAGTTAGCGCTGAGCTTCAGTCAGCAATGTTCAAAACAACAGATGAAGCCAGAAATCTAGGTGTAGTCATGGACTCTGACCTGAGTTTCAACAGTCACATTAAAACAGTTACTAAATCAGCCTACTATCACCTAAAGAATATATCCAGGATTAAAAGACTAATGTCACAGCAGGATTTGGAAAAACTTGTCCATGCTTTTATCTTCAGTAGACTGGAATACTGTAATGGTGTCTTTACAGGTCTCACTAAAACATCCATTAGAAAGCTGCAGCTGATTCAGAACGCTGCTGCTCGAGTCCTCACTGACACTAAGAAAGTGGATCACATCACTCCTGTTCTGAAGTCCTTACACTGGCTTCCTGTGTGCCAAAGAATAGATTTCAAAATATTGCTGCTGGTTTATAAAGCTTTGAATGGTTTAGGCCCAAAATACATGTCTGACCTACTGCTAAATTATGAACCATCCAGAACTCTCAGGTCTTCAGGGACTGGTCAGCTTTCTGTCCCCAGAGTCAGAACTAAACATGGTAAAGCAGCGTTCAGTTATTATGCTCCAAATATCTGGAACAAACTCCCAGAAACCTGCAGGTCCGCTGCAACTCTTACTACTTTTAAATCCAGGCTGAAGACTTTTCTTTTTGCCGCTGCTTTTAATTGAACTATTCACATCTTAAACTGCACTGTAACTTTTATCCATGTATTTTTTCTTTTAATGTTTATTTTATTATCTTTTCTTAATGACTGATTTTAAATGCCATTTTCTTAATGTCTTCCATTTTTGTAAAGCACTTTGAATTGCCTTGTGTTGAAAGGTGCTATATAAATAAACTTGCCTTGCCTTGCCTTGCCTTGCCTTGCCTTGCCTTGCCTTGCCT
>CALSBW010025708.1:130378-141132 GCA_943590975.1 Lindbergichthys nudifrons
GCCTTGCCTTGCCTTGCCTTGCCTTGCCTTGCCTTGCCTTGCCTTGCATTCAAGGTGGCTAGTACTATACTTAACATAAATACATGTAACAACTTAACTAACATATTTGTATTGAGCTAGCTGATTTTAAATCATAAAGAAATCCCAACAATAATCTAGTTTTGCTTGGAGTGGATGTCGTTAGAACACATGTAATAGAACTATATTTGTATGTTGTATTTTATCAGCCATGTGGGGGTTTTATGAATGATTTCAAATCAATTCTATCAAACAGAATAGTGATGCAAACTAATTATTAATCAGGTGTCCCTGTTTCTTTCCACAATAGTTTGGTAGTAATACGTGAAGATTGGTAGTAGTGCTTTATTTATTCCCTCTAAGAAAGAAAAATGTTCTTAAAGTGAACAGTCTGGTGCCAAAAAGGAAAATAACCTTACTGTGGAGATCTGAATTGATCAAGTACTTCAGTTGGGTCAGATCTTGTTTTAATTGTATTCATTTGAAGCTGCGAAATGACAGATTATAGTAACAAGCTGCAGCAACATGAGGCCACTGAGGATTTAAAAAAAGGAACACCAGTGGTTGGTCAAAATTGCAAGGAGGTATAATAAAAATAATAAGCAGGCATCTTTATTATTACAGTTTGTTTACATGTCTTGTAGTTTTTCTTCTTTGATTGTTCACATCGCTTTCTTCTCTTGTAGATGTCAATATCTGGTTGGTTACGTTTGGATTCCATCTCCACAACGCAATCCCAGGATTCCCCATTCCTAAATTTGACCTGACGCAGCCGTCACTGGAGATGAAGAAGAGCCAGCTGTGGGACGACCTGCCTGTGAGTATGAGTCCTGTGACAGAGAAAGATGGAAGGAGTCTCAGAGGCAACAGTCCCTTCTGTGTGACGAGTGACGGCAGAACATATAAATGAATATGTATATACACATTTTTGGTCAGGATAGGGAGAGACAAAGGAGGCTGAAAAAGAACAGGAAAACACAAACTGACTGACAGCATTATTTAATGAACTCGACTAATTAGTTCAGTGTGGGCCTTTGGGGAAATCAGAAGCTACACATACAGTACACACAGTAGACACTTTACACACTGTGTGTTTGCACGAAAAAAATCCTTTTGAGATCAAACATAGTTATTTTATCCTCATATATATAGTCTCCCCTTATTTTGTGAGTCTGTTCATTTATCGCCTTGTCAACTGGTACTCTCTACCTATATCTGTCTTATTTCCGTGAGCAAATGCACTAGTCATACAGCAACTGATCACTATCAATAGATTCAGCCAGACATCACATTTCCCCCCCCTGACTCGGGGAGGGAGAACTAAACAGTAATACAAATACTGTATATCACATTATGTAACATACACCTACAGAGAATCTGATTCAAACTCTTAGTTGGCTTTAGTTATATAGCTAGAGAATACACAGCCCCTCGGTTCTCTCCTCAGTGTATCACTGCTCCTGACCGCCCACAGGACATCAATCTGTTATCAGGGCACAAGAAAACCAAATGATATGGACTACTTTAACCAAAATAACGTACGCCTAACACAATATCGTTATGTTATGTATGTAGGCTGCTGATCTTCCCTAAATGAATAACATGAAGACAAGCTGCACATTCAGTCTCAATGCAAGAAAGCTTGCTTTAGAATATACTTGGTAAAAAGTAACTTAACTGCATTTGTGTAATGCTTTTCCAGTCTTTATGGCCAGTCAAAGTCAGCAGCTACCCAGCACCTGCTCAGGGAGGCTAACCCCACACACACTCACACACCGTTGGCCATGCCATTTGGAGCATTTGAACTTGTCCAAGGAGACATCGACATGTTGACTGCAGAGGCTGGGATCGAACCCCCAACCTTGTCCATGATGTCGTAAATAGCAAGCAGTAAATAAAGTATGAAGAATATCTCTTTGTCTCGTCTGCAGTCCATCTTGGGGGTCCAGCAGGAGGTGACCCGTCAGTCTCAGGCCTTCCTGTCCTTTGAGCGGATGCCAGAAATCCAGCTGAGTCGGCGGCACTCAGACCACACCAAACCCTGGCTGTGGTTCGCCACCGTCAGGTCTCTGATCGGCAGGGGAGTGATGCTCGCTGTGATCCAAGGCCGCGTGGTGACCAACGCCCTCAACATTGCCAATGAGGACTGCATCAAGGTGGCTGCAGTCTTAAACAACGCCTTCTACCTTGAAGACCTGCACTACACCGTGGAGGGCCGGGACACACACTACTTCATCAAGACCAGCCTGCCGGAGAACGACCTCAGCGCGCTGCGGCTCACCTCAGGCAGGAAGTCGCTGGAGAACGGTGTGAATGTCACGGTGTCGCAGTCCACCACGGTGATGAACGGGAGGACGCGGCGCTTTGCTGACGTGGAGCTGCAGTACGGCTCTCTGGCGCTCCACGTGCGCTACGGCACCACGCTGGACGAGGAGAAGGCTCGGATCCTGGAGCAGGCCCGGCAGAGGGCGCTGTCGAGCGCCTGGGCCCGCGAGCAGCAGCGGGTCAGAGACGGAGAGGAGGGGGTCCGGCTGTGGACGGAGGGAGAGAAACGGCAGCTGCTGAGCAGCGGGAAGGTTTTAGGGTTCGACGGATACTACGTGTTGTCCATAGAGCAGTACCCTGAGCTAGCTGACAGTGCTAACAACATGCAGTTCCTACGGCAGAGTGAGATAGGGAGGAGGTAACACGGCTCACAACGTCTCATTTCTACCCCACTATGACTGTCAGACTAACAAAAAGTGAAAAGAAAGGATTTATAGTGAAGATCATTATGGAACATAATGAAACTACAGATGTGATGGTTTAAAACTGTCGTCATGAGGCTGCAGGAAGGTTCAGTCTTTTGCCTTTTCTCTCTTTCTTTTTCTTTCTAAATGTTCTTTCTTTCTATCTGTCGCCCTGTTGTCTGCCTTTAAACAGCCTGCACGCATGCCCCTCCCCCTCTCTCTGGTAGGCGGGACTAACCTGATTCATAAAATCGTGTGCGTCTAGCTGTGAACCTGTGGGATGTAGAGACTTGTTTAATTAGCCAGCGGAGCATTTCCACAGCCGTCACAGCTAGGTGAGCTCTAAGCATTTAGACAGTTGTAACTGTCAGCAGTCCTCAGAACAATGTGCTCGCTCACAGATGTTGCAGGCTTCTCATCTGTGAGCCGTCTCTGAGTTAATGGCCTCTGTGAGCCGTGTCTACAGGATCTCTTGTTCCATGGCTGAAGGAACTGGAACTGCTGTTGAACTGATGTGGACTCTCTAAGACAGACAGGCACAAAAAAAAGACTACAATTTGTACGAAGGAGAAAAAAAAGACTTGTTTTCTGTTTGGATTTTTGTTTTGTTTTTATATATTAACTTGCATTTGCTTCAGACAAAAAGGGGATTCAAAAATGAACAAAAAATGTTTACATACTATTACCTATACCACTATTACTACTCTTATTACACCACCATCACCGCCACCACTGGAATGGACCATGATCTGAACTGAACAAAACTTTTAAGTTGTGTTTTTGTTTCCTCCTTATCTATTATCTGTTGGTCCGTTTGAACCACTCCTTCTCATCCCCTGTCCTCTTACAAAGTCTATAAGAATGTACAGTTTCAGACTACAATCAGCAGCGGTCTATGAGGAAACAGGGCCAGCTCGGCTGTTTCTGATTGGTTGTGGACCCTCAGTCGGGGGTCCTTCACTTCTGCAGAATGGGACTCAGCCTCATAATGCATCGACCTTGTGCTTTTATCGGTCAAAGGTAGTAGTAATGCTTGCAATAGAAACATGTTGTCATGGCTTTGGGGGAGGGTTGCTGTGGGTAGGAACTAAGTGTTGCTTCTCTCCTCGTTTTTGCTGGTTTCTCCTTAAAGGGACAGTGCATTGCCATCAGTGACTTTAATGAGTAACAGTGATAGATCAAAAATCGATGTGGATGTTTTCTCATTGATTGTGGGTCTCTCTACTCTTATCTGGAGTTTTCTTTGTGTGTATGTGTGTTTACCAGGTTGGGACGGCATCTTTAATCATTTTAAAGGAAAGAACAGGAACTTCACACAGCGTTAACATCATATGCCACCAATCTTTTTTCAAAGACAAGTTGACAATGTTTTTTATTTTGAAGCTTGAGAAATTCCACTTATCCGTGCATCAATATTAGTCTCAGAGAAAGTAATTTATGTACAGTGTTTCTACGGTAAAGAATAAAATTCCTTGAAACTACAATATGTTTTTTAATGCGTTCTCTTTCCATTCACTTATCATTTTAAAGGTTCCATGCCGCTGTGTGCTATAGTAATATATACTTTACAGTTATGAAAACACCAATGCAATTCCTTATTTTCATAAAGTCTTGTAACACTTGTCATGAGCACTGCTGTGTATCATCGTGTGAATTGAGTTAACGTTTTTTTTTATGTTTACACGGGGTCAGCAGGCCCACCAAAGAGATGCTTCCACTCAGGACTACTCTCCCCCACCAGGTGAAGTACGTAAAAAACATATTCATGTATCAGAACTATTTTAATTTCTCCTAAAACATGAATCATCACAGCCCTAAAATATATTTTGTTACCCTTCAGATGGGGCTCGACCTCAGGTTGGACACCACTGACCTGAACTTCCTAACTGTGTTGTATAAAGTCAACAGTGTTAGTAATCTACAATGTTATAATAAGTGAAATATTAGTGCTTAATATTTTAACATTTGATATGTTAGGGACACTCTTGTTATCACCTGTGCATTCAAGATGTTGAATTCTGACTTTTATTTTTATATTTCTACCAAGTGCTATTGGTGTTTTTATTCTAGTGAAGATCTGAACACTTATTTAGTGGGAATGCCGATACAGCATTCCAACTATATGTTATTCTACGGACAAAATTATTATTATTCCGCCGGAATTTTGCACCTCTTCTCCTCCTGCATTCAACATCGCAGAAACTCCGTTCAAACATCAAAACGTTCAGCTCGGTCAGGAATCGATGGCTATCATTTGGATTATTCATAACTTTCATAATTCCAGAGATACATCCCATAATTCATCACATTTTTAACCATTGAAGTCAATGGAGAAAATCTTCAGACTTGAACAATCTTCATGCGACTTCAACTGCTAACTGTTCATTCATACTTTCAATCAGAAACCTCATTCCAACTTTAAAATGTTACACATCTTTCTGACATTATTCGTGTAACACAACTTTTACATCTGATTCTTACTTTTAAAGATATTAAACATTGTTCAGACCTTGGTAAAGAGGCTTTCTTCAGATTTTAACATTAACTAGAGTGCGTGATGTCACAGCTAGAGTGGAGCAAATCTTGAAATTTGCCTTCATATTTTTTTTTTAAACTGCCATAATTCCCAAACCCTACATTCTTGAGACATTATTTTTCATGACAAACGTAGGAAAACATCTCGTAGCTTGAAAAATGCCAAATAATTAAGCAAAGATAATTAAACAAAATGCAGGGATGCAAACTTGTCACCTTTCGGCGAAATTCGCCGTTTTGAATCCAAAATAGGTCGTTTGTGTGATTCATGTAGATCTGCAATAAAAATATTTTTGGGGTATGGGGGGGGGGTCTGGGACCCGGAGTAATCTGCGGCCGCGAGCTGTTATGTGCCATCATGACACACATGGTGTTCTTTTTTTATATATTATAATGAAGCGTGAGCACAAGTCTTCCTGCCTGTCGGCTCTGCTCATGGATGTATAATAAGGCTCTGCTGCTCCGGGATGAGGGTCTAGCTTCAGCAGCTACATTACCTACGGTGCGTTCGTTAATATTAACTGTGCGGTCCGGAGTCACTGTGGCACAGACTGGACCGCTGGTGAACAGCTGGTGAACAGCTGTTAGAACGGGCCGTTCAGGTGTTCAGAGCAGAGCTCCCTGTCGGAGCGGCAGAGCGTGATGTGCACTGAAAAGTGTTTCTGTCGCAATATTATTTAATGAATCGTTGAGCTAGCTAACTAGCATACATTGTCACTATCTGCTAACGTTAGCTTTAGCCTTCGTTTTCAAATAGTTTCTTTCATAGCCTATAAACCAGGGTTGCCAACTCTCACGCATCTGGCGTGTGACACACGCTTTCACTCTCAATCTCACGCTCTCACGCTCTCACGCTGCCCAAACTATTATCACGCCAAAAACAAGAATACGAAGACTATAAACGGTTTTGAAAACTTTTGTCACGTAGTGACCGTCTTCTCAATAGAACATCTTTGATAATGTCTTCTGGCCAATCAGAATCACGATAACGGCGTGGTGTTGTTGCAGGAAGTCCCGACAGAAAATACTTTTGCCGTAGTACATCTCTATACATCGATACAACATTACGTGTTGATAGAAATCAACACGTAATGACCCCACGGTTTGATGATTGATAGGTGTGTGGGCTGTCTTTCATTTTGAGCCACAGAACAATGGGGGCTATCCACCCTTATCCGCTGGGGGGTCTGGGGGGATTCTCCCCCACGAGATTTTTTTAAATACTAACATCAAATACACATTCTGGTACTCTCTTGAGAAGAAAAATAAATAAATCTATTACTACACATTTAAAAAAATGAATGCCATATTAGTTTTTTATTACTTTGTTCTGAAAGCTGAACCTGCTGCTCCTCACAGAGAGAAGAGGGAAGAGGCTGTGTGAATTACTTTACCCTGCAGGGGTTGGGTTTTCAGCATGTCAACTCTTTCACCTGTGGGGAAATTGCAGGATTGGCTCCAGGTCGCCCTTTTTATTTACTACAAGACAAATGTGCCTTTTTATTTCATACAGTTCAATTTGGATTGAGACAGGGAAATAATCTAAACCTCACGCGTGGCGTTTCACTGTCGGGGGGAGCATGTATGTAATTACATTGCAAATACTGATTTGAGCCCCACCACTGTATGGGTTAGCCCTACCATAGATTACCCATCAAAAATACTCTGGAGCGCATGCGCAGATCTAAGATCCAGTAGAAATGATAAAAAAGTAAAAGTCTGCTGCTCATTGATCTACTAGGCCAAAATAGAGTCAAAGAGTATATGAGAGTGAGAGTGTATTAATTAATATATTTGGCAGTTTGGAGTAAGTCTGTAGATTTGTTTGTGTGTGTGTTTCATGTATAGGCCTCTCACGATAATTAATTTTGTTGGATACATTTTCCCGGAAATTATTGCGATAAACGATAATATTGTCGGCACCGTTGTATGACCATTTTAGACCACTGACATAATATATAATAATAATTCAAGTACATCCTTTCAAACTGCTAGTCACATCCTCATGTAAATGGAAATGTATCGAGGTCAGAAAAGTTATCGAGTTCATTTTTATTTATCGTACGATAAGTCAATTAATTGCTTATCGCGACAGGCACACAATAAAACAGTGGAAACAAACATGTTTGACTTTCATTAGTGAATGAAACTGTGTGCCCTTTATAGTCTGTGTCCATTATTGTGTATTTGTATATATTGTATATATATCCTATATGCTAAGGTCCCGCTGCTGACACGATAGCAGTCATTTCGTGCGCATATGTGTAATTAAACCCATGATATCAAAATCTCACTCCAGCCAGGTACCCAAAGTTGGCAACCCTGTATAAACGGAGGTGGTATAAGTATATATCTTGTACTTGAGTAAAAGTAGAAGCACTCAGATCTTGTACTTGAGTAAAAGTTGAAGTACTCAGGTCTTGTACTTGAGTACAAGTAGAAGTACTCAGGTCTTGTACTTGAGTACAAGTAGAAGTACTCAGGTCTTGTTCTTGAGTAAAAGTAGAAGTACCAGAGTGTAGGAATACTCTGTTACAGTAAAAGTCCTGCATTCAAAAATGTTACTCAAGTAAAAGTAGAAAAGTATCATCATCAAAATATAGTTGAAGTAGCGACAGTAAAAGTAGTCATTGTGCAGATTGGTCCATTTCAGAATAATATATATGATATGTTTTATAATGATTGATCATGAAAGTGTTCTCAAAGCTGGTAAAGGTGCAGCTAGTTTGAATGACTTTGTATACTGCAGGGTAGCTTGTGAATTTACTCCAGGTGGAACTAAAGTCTGATTTAACACTTGGTTATATTTCACATCATTCATCCACATCTGTGAAGTAACTAAAAGTATTAAATACATGTAGTAGAGTGAAAGTACACCATTTACCTCTGAACTGTAGAGGAGAAGAAGAACAAAGTAGCAAAACATTGAAATACTTAAATAAAGTACAAGTATCTCAAAATTGTACCCAAGTATAGTACTTGAGTTTATGAACTTAGTTACTTTACACCACTGGCTATAAAGATAGAAAGACTAAGCCTTGCACAGAGGCATGAAAATACATTTTCAAAATGCTCAACAGTCCTGCCAAAATTATAAACTGACTGCTACACAATTCAAATAAATGCTTAAATATATTTCTATTAGATGTGACTCTTTGGTGTTTCTGTTATTATTAACATTGCTGCTTTAGTTGTTCTGACTGCTAAAATCCTGTTATTCCTCATTTTAAAGCCGATATTCCGTGGGGTCGGGGGGCTCGGATCCTTGTCACCTTTTTCATACCTGATGAGTTTGCATCCCTGAAAATGCCTCTTGAGGGCATGAAGTGACAAAAACGTTCAACATGTCTCCATTAAAGCCCATTGTAATTTCAGGCTGATATTTCCTCACAGCAGCAGCCGCACACCTTTAGTTAAACTGCCAAAAAGGCCACATTATTAACCCGAAAGTACACACAAATTACACTTCAGATACTCAACTTCCTTGACATGCTTCATGTTTTGAAATTTCACAGATATCTGTTATGGTTCTTCCACAAAATGTTCACATGTAAGAGGTTTATCTCTCATTCAGAACAATGCAAACCTTTGATCTTTTCATAGCTCGTTAGCTCAACTATAAACACCTGTGTAATGGAACACGATGATGTCATCACTCCAACTGACAGCAGTCAGTTCTAACTGTTCATTTCATACTCACACACAGGGCCGTATCCAGGATTTCATAAATACCGAGGTCCAAACATGATAAGGGGGTTCGGGGGTATACCCCCCTTAGATTTTTGGGATTTTCATGATCTAGTTAGGTGCTTTTTAAGTCCTGTGGGGGGTCACAAACTGGATAATATATTGATTTCAAACCATGTCAGTGGGCTGCAGCATACATTATTTTTGAAAGTGTAATGCATAAGAATCAGTTGATTGTTACTATTAATGATCTGGACATGCAGAAGAGGCTAAAATGATCACACAACATTGTCAACATTCATTTTCCATGTCTCTCTCCTTTCCATAACCTGCACCCTCTCTTCCATCTTCTTTAGTCTCTCTGTCTTCTTCCTGTTCATTACTCTCTGTCCTCTACTCTTTCTCTTTGTTCAATCTCTCCCTCGTTGTTCACTTGTTGCTCCTCCTCACTTGTCGCTCCTGCCAGTGAATTCAAAGCAATTCAGCAATTTAGTTCATTTCACTTGTTTGTTTGCATTATTTTTTTTATTTAAATCTGTTTTGTTTGATTCTCAAAAGAGAACAAAGATGTAAGCAAATTGTGTGGTTTTATACAATTGTATGTTATGACATCATAACTGCAATAGATATATGTTGTTTTAAACGTATGCCTATTGTCTATATTGTAAATGAAGACTATTGTTATAGATAGATAGATAGATAGATAGATAGATTGGGTTATTAAGCCTACATTATTTTTGTGTGACTGTACCTGCATTCCTCCCTGACTTCCATCACTTTCTCTTTCTCTCTCTTTCTCTCTGCCTGTCCTGTCTCTTCCTTACCAAAGCTGAGCTTCGACTGACGTAGTCTTTTCATTATACTGTATCTGAGTCAGTGTAAAAAGAAAACAATACAATGTTACTGTATATCTTCAATGTTTTACTCAAATTGAAATGAAAGAAAAGCATTACAACGTGTGTTAAAAGGTAATCCTTCTGACATTGGATGAATGAAATTAACTGTAGCTCTCTAGTTAGTTTATTCACGCAATTTAAACCAAAGTATAGCCTATAGCTGCAATATAAGTTAGTGTGCATGTTGTCGGACGTCCACTGACTAACGTAGAGCGTTCACACAGGATCTGCTGGTCATATGATGTCCTGTGAGGAACAGAAACACAAGCAGCCCGCTGGACTCAGATCTCTAGATACCTCATCACTCCTCCGCTGCTCCGATACAAGTCCGGGCTGCGGTGGTTTGTTTGTCGTCTTCTTCTGTTTGCTTTAATCAAGGCTACGTAGTTATGCAGCGCCCCCATCGGCAGTACATGGAAGTACTACAAATAACCCCATTTAGTGCAGTTATTTCACACGTTTTGTTATATACACAGCTCGGACATTATTACCGAGGTCCGGACCTCGGTGACCTCAATGGTGGATACGGCCCTGCTCACACACTCTCTCTCTCTCTCTCTCTCTCTCACAAACACACAGACACACACTCTCTCTCTCTCTCTCACACACAGTCTCTCTCTCTCTCTCTCACACACAGTCTCTCTCTCTCTCACACACACACTCTCTCTCTCTCTCTCTCACACACACTCTCTCTCTCACAAACACACAGACACACACTCTCTCTCTCACACACAGTCTCTCTCTCTCTCTCTCTCACACACACTCTCTCTCTCACACACACTCTCTCTCTCTCACAAACACACAGACACACACTCTCTCTCTCTCTCTCTCTCTCTCTCTCTCACACAGTCTCTCTCTCTCACACTCTCTCTCTCTCTCTCTCTCTCTC
>CALSBW010025708.1:151980-182363 GCA_943590975.1 Lindbergichthys nudifrons
TAATGAAAAATACGCCGGTAAAATGTGCCTGTAGAAAACGGCTTATGCCACAATAGGATAGCAACAAGTAGTCAAGTTATAGTCAGTTTAGCTTCGGTTGCTATGCTAACATCACCCATTTTATATCAGAGACACTTTCATAACAGCGTTGTGATGCCAAACAGCGTCAATTCAGACTGACACACATTCACTTATGGGGAATTGGGGATATGTATCAGCTGCTTGTGTGACAGTCAGACAGTGAATACTTTACATCGGCCGCTGCCGTGTGAGCTAACCCGGAGCTAACGGGAGAATAAACTCCGACGGAAGAGCAGCACTGCAGCGGTCGGTAAATGCCGCTGAAACACATTAATAAACAATGAACCACGGCACTCTGGAGAAAAGTACAAGGGTTGAGAAGTAGTTATTTAATTGAATCTGGCTTCGTATGATTAAAAGCAACACGATCAACGACCCGACGCAGTCCCCCATTGTTGTTGTTGTAGTAAGCAACGTAAACTGTGACGTCATGACGCAGCAGCGGCAGCACCAGTCGGGCTCTGAGCGGTGTGAACAGAGCGGGAGCTGAACCGAAGAACCGGTTCTGAACCAGAAAAGCTCTAGCACGGAGCTTGAACGGGAAAAGCCTTGGTGTGAAAGGGGTATTAGAGTTCTTTTTCACTTTTATTAATGTTTATGCACCCAATCAGGGCCCTGCACGTGTATCTGTGTTTCATTCAAGCTAGACACTAGTGTACAGGGGGAGTGTGTTATACTGGGGGGGGACTGGAACGTTTGCACTAATGTCACTTTAGACAGGATAGGACGGGAGCCGCATCCTCAGTCGTCCCGTTTACTGTCACAGGTGATAAGAGAGGCTGAGTTAGTGGATGTGTGGAGGATGAAACACCCCTCTGTTAAACAATACACCTGGATGAGAATGCTAGATGGGGGCGTCAGTGCAGCCAGGCTAGACAGGTTTTACATGTCTGCTTCTTTTATTACTCGTGCAGTGAACTGTCACATCCAACCTGTTGGTTTTACAGATCATCAGCTAGTTTCTTTGGATTTGGTTTTATCCAACACAGAGAAACCTAGATCGTTCTGGCAGTTTAATGTTCACATTTTACAAGATCTGATTTTCTGTGAGAATTTTAAATTGTTTTGGATCAACTGGAAATGAAAGAAAGAGTCTTTTCCCTCCCTGAGTCAGTGGTGGGAGGGAGGAAAGGCTCAGATTAGAGTGTTCTGCCAACAGTATACAGCCTACTCCACTGCCAACATTAGGAGAGCTATAGAGCAGTTAGAGAGGGAGATCAGAGAGTTATGGCGCATTTCCACCACACGGTCGGCCTCGGCCACGCTCGGTACTGCTTGGCCGCGTTGGGCCTTAACAAGGCCGGCTCACTTCCTGCTGCGCTTCCATTACAGTTTAGGAACTGGGGTAGTTACTATAGTAACGCAGTGTAGGCGGAGCCGTGACGTCATCTTCAATGAGAACCCCAGAAAAACAACACAGCCGTTAGCTGTTAGCACTCAGAGCTCACAGCTCCTTATATATATTCAGAAACTAGACAAAAGTTAAACAAGTACACACCACAGACTGCCTGTGTCATGGAGAGTACAGTCGCTGCTTTATTTATGTCTGTATAGGCCGTTGTTGTGAGTGTGGACGGTCGGAGCATATATTGAGTTAGCTTAGCCAATCTCCATCTAGAAAACACACATTTTAAAAGGTTTTTCACCTGCCGTCTGTCTGCAGACTTGTCAAAGCATTAATTCATGGTTTTTACTAACCGGTATCAGTATGTTGTTACTTCGGCATCATTTTGAAACGTGTATTACAATTAAATCACGGTCAAATATGTTCATCTTGTTGTAGTTGTAGCCTTCTTGCCAGCGATTCTCTCTCTAGTTTAGCATACTCAGCCCGACTCAGCCCTGTTTGTTGGCCCCGATAGAACCACGATTTTGTCGGGCCAGAAAAGAGGTGAAAAAGTACCCCCGGGCCGGAACTAGGCCTAGTGGAAGCGCAACCAAAAACGGGCCCGGCACGACACGGCACGCTTAAACCGCGCTCCGCGCCATGGTGGAAATGCGCCATTAGAGAGTGTATCTGCTCGAAATATAGAACAGTCCCTCCTAAAACAAGAACAGCTTAACTGTTTTCTTCAGGAGAAAGCCAAGGGAGCTCTGATCAGGGCCCGTTTTACTTCCATGAGAGACATTGATGCACCAACCACCTTTTTTTTCAACCTGGAGAGGTCTGTGGGCCAAAGGAAGCAGATGGTGTGTCTTTTTGTCCTGGGTGAAGTGTTTGTACAGTGATGCATGTTGTGTTGTGAAGGTGGGGGGAGGGCTGAGCAAACCTGTACCAGTTAAAAGGGGGATCAGGCAGGGCTGCCCTATCTCAGGCCTATTATACAGTATTGCCATCGAGCCGCTTTTGTGCAGACTTAGAAACCGGTTGACGGGCCTGTGTCTGCCAGAGTCAGCTCAGGCCCCCCCGGTGGTTGTATCAGCTTATGCTGATGATGTCAGTGTTTTTGTCCAGGGTCAGCGAGATGTCCAGGAGCGACAGAACAGTTTAGCTTTGTACAGGAAGGCTGCTTCAGCCAAAGTTAATTGGGAGAATAGTGAGGCAGTTTTGGTAGGTTGAAGTAAAAAGATATGATTCTACACTGTATGCAAGTAAACATGTAGTGTTTGGAATTGTATGGAAGTAAACATGTAGTGTTTGAACTGTTTTAGGTAATCACAACGGGTTTAGATAAACACTTAGTATAGAAATGTTATTCTCACTTTTAAACTCACTGACCCAGAGATTTTGTTATACACACACATGTCCTCTTCACCCCCAACATGCAGATGTTGGTTTTAAGGTCGTTAAGGACCTATTACTTTATGGTGCACTGAAGTTAAAATGTCGGAAGAGGGGTGGTTTATGTGAAGAACCCCATAAGAAAGGAATGTTGTGTAGATTGGGGTGGAGATAGGCGTTGACTTCTTGACCTAGATCTCACGTCCTGATGGAACTCTGATCGAACCCGACCAGATGTGAATCCAACCAGTAGGAACACTTGGGGGGGGTGACCAGTTTACACAGCTCCTCCCCAGGGGCTCTCTAATTCGCTGTCGAATGAGAGTGGGAGGGAACAGGTCAACACAATCTCCACCCCAAAATGAAGTATGAATACAATTGTTTTTGAAGAAGAAAGTGCTTTTTGGTTGGGTGAGTTGGTTTGTCCCGATATACGTATCCGCATGGCATTACCAAACCAGGAAGCCCGGAGTACTCTGTAAAACCTGTATATTTGTTCTGTTTTCTACCAGTAAACTCAGATAATTGTTATAACTTTGATTCCGGTGTTTTCAATTCCTTTCTGATTTAATAGAGACCGGCCTCATTCAACGAACGGCGCGGAGAGGGCAGATAAGTGTCCAACTCTAACAAGGTCAGTGGAGTGTAGAAAATAGGCCCAGTCTTCCTGGTAACCTTAGCTGGGGAAACAAGGGTGTAAAGGTCCTGGGAGTTTGGTTGGGGTCTGAGGACATGGTGGCTCAGAACTGGGAGGGATTGCTGGGAAAGGTGCAAGCAAAATTAGCTAAATGGAAATGGCTGCTACCCCAGCTGTCCTACAGGGGAAGAGTTCTTGTAGCCAACAATCTGGTTGCCTCGTCTCTGTGGCACAGACTCCAGGTGTTAACCCCACCGCCGGGCCTCATGAAACAACTGCAGCGGCTCCTCGTGGATTTCTTCTGGTCGGGTCATCACTGGGTGCCAGCATCGGTCCTGTACCTGCCTGTGGCGGAGGGGGGGCAGGGCCTCGTGGACATTACTTCGAGGACTGCTGCTTTTAGACTGCAGGCAGCTCAGCGGCTGCTGTATGGTGCCTCTCCCTGCTGGCTGGCTATGGCCCGGCTGTTGCTCTGGAGGGCAGGGGGCTTTGGTTTTGATAAACACCTGTTTCGGCTGAAGGCCCCTGCGTACAAGATAACTGGACTTACACCTTTTTACTGCTCAGTCATCAATGCCTGGAAGATTCTGAGTTTTACCAGACTACCCGACCCCCGGCCTGGGATGTGGCTGTTTGAGGAGCCACTGTTTGACACTGGTTTTCTTTCTGGAACCCTTTTCTCTTCAGCCACCCTAAAAAACGTGTTCATTGAAGCGGGAGTGGTAAAACTTGGCCATTTGACGGGGGTCTCCACAGAAAAACTGGCTGAGGTGACGGGCATTCGATCAACCCGAGTTCTGGATAACCTGGTAGATGAGGTGTGGCAGTCGCTGTCGCCATCCCACCGGACTTTTGCTCTGGATGCAGATCTGGCTGACCAGTGGAGAAAGGGACACGATTATGTTTTTCCTGCCTTGAGTGAGGGTCCTGCGGTGGGGGAATGGAGAGAGGAGGATGGTCTCCTGCTATCACTGGGGACTCTAACACCTGGAAAGTTCAGCTCCTGCAATGGAAAGAAGCTATACCTTAGCTGCGTAAAGGTGCTAAACCTCAGCTCGCTCACAGGCGTCAGAGAGTTGAAGTGGACGGATGTGTTTGGCTTGGGCTTTTCCCCTAAAGGCCCTGACACACCAGGCCGTATTCGGCCGTCTTCGGTTGTCTGGCGACAACGCGTTCCTTGTCGCCCAAAGTCAATTTGGTGTGTCCCGAACCCTCGGCCGTGACACGCCTTATTTGGCCTTTCACGGTCGACACAGGGCCGATTCAACATGTTGAATCGGCCGGGTGTCGGACACAAGCTATCGGGCCAAGAAACCACTCTGTTCAGCTAGCAAATGAGAAGCGAAACGGAAGTGAGGGACGTAAACAAACGATTTAAGAAGGCACAGGACAGCAGCTAAACCCCAGCAGGTGATACTTAAAGACATCAAACATAGCCCTTATAATGTCCTCTCTTACCTCCCACACATAGCAGGGACATCTCTGATATCGGCGGGAGCGTCCCCGGCTGTCCTCTGCTGAGAGCTCCGTGATTTGTTTGGTCAAGTCCGGTTTTTCATCTCATCGGTTTATTTGTCAGTATAAAGTTGCAGGAATAGTCTCAAGTACCTCAACATTGTCCTTAAGTACAGTGTCTAAGTAAATGAGATACTGTCTACTGCTGTTCATTTACCTATTGTGAGTCGCCTCGGATAAAAGCATCACATGGAAATGTAAATTTAGCAAGAAGTGGCCATTATGACATTACATACATTACTACATTGCTGACTCAATAAAGTACACACCCGCCAGAACACTGCGATCATCAGATGCAGGTCTATTAACTGTGATTTGATAGTATGTCTGCACTTTATCTGCTCATTTCATCATTCATGTATTTTTATATTCTAAAACATGTTTTCGATGGACGAGAGTGAAAATGGAACGCACACGCTATTTGTTTGTTTATATCAGTCTGTTCTTCTTCTCTGTCTTCCGGTTGTTGCCTATTTTGAATGACGAATACACACTACCGCCGCCTGCTGGTAAGGAGAGTTATTGCCACTCACGCATGCGCAGTTCGTACGTGCTCGACTGAAGTCTTTGCGGTGTGTTCCAGTGCGACACATGGCCAAGACGCAGGAGAACTCGTCGATGGAACTGTCGGTGTCGGTGTCGGCAAGTTCTCTGGTGACTGCCTGGTGTGTCAGGGACTTAAGGGCAGCTGGCGGATCCTGTATAAATCTCCGGTTGAGAAACGGATGGCTGACATCCAATGGAGAGTTATACACGGTGCAATAGCCACTAACAAATATAGAGCTCATTTTGACCCGGGCACAAGGAGGGGCTGTCCGTTCTGTTTTATGGCAGAAACATTGGAGCATTTAGTGGTGTCCTGTCCCAGATTGGCTGGTCTTAAAAAGATGTTACAGGGGTGGGTGGAAGGGTTCGGGGAGGTTTTCTCCATACCACTTTTTGTCCATGGCCCCAAATACATCCTGAAAAAGAAGGAAAGACTACTATTGGTACATTTTATGTTTGCTAATGCAAAATTAGCAATCTGGAAAAGTAGGAAGAACCAACTTGCTGGAGTGGGATGGACGGATTTTTTCGCTCAGGGCTCATTTAGACGCTTCTTGTGAGACTTGTGTTTTGTTTCGGTAAACATGGTTCATATCATCAGTTAGCTGCGTTTCCTCTGAGTAGGACACATTAATAGTTTATTACATTTTAAGAAGCCCTGAGACACAGTTTCGTGAGAAAAAAAACGGGGGAAAAAAGCCCCTTAACAGGTTAAATGGGAATTAAATCATTTTAAGTAATTTTGAGTGTTCCCAAAGCCCCGGTGTTCTGCAGTTTGTGTGGGCCTACTATACTGTTGCACAGTTTATGCTGTAGAAACTATGTCCAGGACAAGGTGTTTGGAAGTTTTGGAAGATTCATAGCTAACCACATTGAAGTTATGGAGGTATTGATCAGTCTTCTCATATTTTTAAGCCTCAAATTGTCCTTCCCCCCCTCCCCCAACATCACCAGAAGTCATAATTTAGGGGGTCTTTTCTCAAAAACATTTACCTGGGGAGCATCCCCCCGGACCCCCCTAGTATTGTTTGATCACCATTTCCACAGCCCCAGCTAAAATATTTTCCACCAGCCGCCACTGCGTGTGACACACGCTTTCACTCTCAATCTCACGCTCTCACACTGCCCAAACTATTCTCACGCCAAAAACAAGATGAACCGGCGATCGTTTTTGGCTGGTTATTTACAATGTTGAGTTGACAGTATTATTTGTAGTACTTCCATTTACTGCTGATGGGGGCGCTGCATAACTACGTAGCCTCGATTAAAGCAAGCAGAAGAAGACGACATGTATCAACAAACCACCGCAGCCCGGACTTGTATAGAGTGGCGAAGTCACGCCCATCTACTTCCGCCCCATGGGACCTTATTTCGGAAAAATAATGTATTGAAGTCAATGGAGAGAGAAAACGTATCTTTCGATCCCGTTTGAATTGTGCCATGAATTACACATATGATGTTTGTCAATCTTAAAAAATAATTTCCATGTCAAAAAAGTCACAGTTTGTCGTAAAACTGTTGAAATATAAGAAAAATACACAACTAGAAAGACTACAAATCCCAGAGTGATGTCACAATTGTTTTCCTCCACTAAGAGATAGCTAAGATCAGCGCCATATAGATAGAATCTATCTATATGGCGCTGGCTAAGATAAGATAACTTTAACAAGATGCCTGTGTGCTTAGTACCAGGTTGTTCATACCAGCAATGGGTCTTGCTCGTTCTTTCGCTTCCCGTCTGATGAAAGGACTAGGAGTGTCTGGATCAAGCTAGCTAGTAGCTAGCACGTTAGTTAGCATTACAGCCTTGTCATTTGTATTAACCTTAACATGAAGTAACATTAAGTAACCCAAAATGTTAAACAGTAAGAGTAGTAGTCATATTTCGTGAACCCTTTGAAGAGTACTGTCACACCGGTGTGATCATTCTATAATACACAATTTAAGCCCGGGGGAGAAATGCTAACGCTAACGCTAGCGATCTTCTCTACTTCATGCTATCTGCACAAATGGTTGACATTAAACATTAAAAAGACATAGTAAAAAACTGTAAATTATAGTGTCCGTCCAAATATTATTTTTTACAGATAGTGAAAACTACCCTTGGATGATGGGTTAGTAGACTAAAAGCTTTAGGAATCCAAAGTACAACATATAATAAGTACCCTGTATCAAGATTGATGCAAAACAAGTGACATTTGACCTTTTTAGAGAGGTTTAGCCAAAACCACCCCACCTCTGAGGTGATTTGGGTGAAAATGTTTTTTTTTCCATATCTCTGGCCCCCCTTGGTCGATTTTGATGATTGACACCTCTTTCTGACCGTTAGAGCCAATAGAATCGAAGGGGGAGGCCCCCACACACACACGTTGTGAAGAGAAAAGGTGGGGGCTGCGCGCATGTCAATGTGCAGCAGAGTGGACCGATCTCTAGCTCTGGCATTTGGAAACAAAAAAGCAGTTTTATTGCTTATGGATTATCAGAAATCATTTCAAAGAGGGCACAGATACATTGGATGAACCTATGGATTAACTGCAGCATCGTTTTTTTATCGTTTTTTTATCGTTTTAATGCCATTGAAGACCAGTTTTGACCAAGGTAAGCCATGTTAGCGTTTCTAGCTACCTAGCTCCACATGTTATGATGTACGCTTTCGTTTATAGCGTCGCAAATGTTTATCACTGAGTGTTGAGGTGGGCACCCACAGATTCTGTGTCTCCAGGAGACCAAAAACGAGTGGTTGGCTGTGCATCTAGGATAAGTAATAAGGGAGTTATTGTGAGTTTAGGTGCCGTTTTAGGTTACATTTTTTCGCTCGTGGCTAATTCAGAGGCTGAGTGTTAGCATTGTGGGTTTTTTTTTAATTTTTGTTTTTAAAAGATCAGTTAGCTGAGTTTCTTCCCGTTACATGGATATAAAACATTCATAGTTTATTAAATATTAAGATTCCTTAGACGTTGTTTCCTGCAAATGACGCGTTTATCCGCCCGGTACCGGGGGGGCCGTGCGTAACAGGTTAAATTGACAAACATCACATTTTCCCGGAAATTATTGCGATAAACGATAATATTGTCGGCACCGTTGTATGACCATTTTAGACCACTGACATAATGATAATATATAATATAACTATAACTGCTAGTCACATCCTCATGTAAATGGCAATTTATCGAGTTGATTTTTATTTATCGAACGATAAGTCAATTATTTGCTTATCACGACAGGCACACAATAAAACAGTGGAAACAAACATGTGTTTGACTTTCATTAGTGAATGAAACTTTGTGCCCTTTATAGTCTGTGTCCAATATTGTGTATTTGTATATATATCCTATATAGCATATATATATGCTAAGGTCCCGCTACTGACACGATAGAAGTCATTTAGTGTGCATATGTATAATTAAACCCATGATATCAAAATCTCACTCCAGCCAGGTACCCAAAGTTGGCAACCCTGGTATACGCCGTGAAGTGGTTTGCGGCCTGCCAGTAAACCCAAAGCAGAAGAAGAAGAAGTGACGTCAGCGGCTTCATTTGCCTAATCCTCCCTCAGGGACTTATTCCGGTGTGAACGCGATCTGCTAGGACAGTTCCAGGGACTAAAGAGTTCGGGGGGACTAAGTACCGGGGACTAAGTACCGCAAAGTACTTGGTGTGAAAGCGGCTATTGAGTATTGTCACATTTTGCTATTTTATATTTTTACTCCACATTTTGTAGGCTAATGTTGCACTTTTTACTCGACTACATTTATTTTACATATTTAGTTAGTAGCTACTTTGCAGATTTAGTTTTTTTAATACAAAAGAAAAAAAAAGACACACATTAAAACATATTATTATAGGCTAAGCTACCCCATAGTCATAGTGTATATAGTAAAGTTCAAAATAAACCCCACATTTACCAAGTGGCACACTGAAGTGCACAAAGTATTGCACCAATAATTTAAATAAAATACAAAAATATCTGGTCTTTGAAATTACCATTTTGCATCAAGATACTTGAATACTTCCTTGTATTTGATAGTTTTTTCTCTGTAGTATTGCTACTTTTACTTAAGTAAATGCTTCTTCCACCTCTGACCGAGGCTGTGGACACTAATAATATAATACCATGCTAAATATAAATGGACTGCACTGGGCCATTATTGCTGTCATTATTTGACTCACCAGATTAATAAAAAGATCTGCTGCCGCCCACAGGCTCCTCAGACAAGAGAGATCAAAAAGGCCTTAAGCGAGTGCTCAGTACGACCTACTTAGCTAAATGAATTATTTGGAAGAGAAAATGAAACATCACCCTGTACGACATCGGCCTTGATGTGGCCGGAAAATAATGTGACGTGCTTTGTTCTGGAATAAATGAGAAACGTGGTCGATGGGAGGGCAGGCTGTGAGTTCTTATGTCCTTAGCTTTCCTCTGGGTTTCTGCAGCCTTTATAAAATGACTGAGGGCAAGGCTGTGACTTGATGAACCTCTTTATTTAGTCAACGAAGCCTCTTCCCAGTGTCCTCCTCCATCGTCAACAGTGGTGTAAAGTAACTAAGTAGATTTACTCAAGTACTGTACTTAGTCAAAGTTAAATGGTGTACTTCTACTCCACTACATGTATTTAATACCTTTAGTTACTTTACAGATGTGGATGAATGATGTGAAATATAATCAAGTGTTAAATCAGACTTTAGTTCCACCTGGAGTAAATCCACAAGCTACCCTGCAGTATACAAAGTCATTCAAACTAGCTGCACCTTTACCAGCTTTGAGAACACTTTCATGATCAATCATTATAAAACATATCATGGAAATGGGCCAATCTGCACAATGACTACTTGTACTACTTTTATACTTTAGGTATATACTAATGCTAATACTGTTTAGTTTTACTTGTAACAGAGTACTCCTACACTCTAGGACCTATGTACTTCTAGTTTGACTTTAGTAAAAGATCTGAGTACTCCTCAGTGTACTCCCTCCCCTCAGTGTTCCCCTCTTTCCCCTCGGTCACTCTGCTCTGTTCCTCCCTCAGCAGGGCCTTTGCTAATAATGCATGTGATTCTTTTGTACCAAGACCTGTTTGTGAGTGTGTGTCTGTCTCTGCCTCTTACTCTGTTTTGCATTTAGTTTAATTGCCAAACTCTAAATGCAGCCCAGTCCAGATGCAGAAATGTGTCTGCCCCTTTCACACCAACGCGTTTTCAGCTCCGGCTCGGAGCTGGAGCCTGAAAAGTACCGTTTTTTCCTGTTCACACCGCAGCGGCGCCGCCTCTTAGCTCCGGAATGCGGTTCACTTCCAGCTCCAAAAAATTGTCGGTCGAGAGCAGGGGTCTCAAACTCAAGGCCCGGGGGCCAAATCCGGCCCGCGAATTCATTTTATGTGGCCCCGCAAGAGCTTGCAAAGAATATAATACGTTTATTATATGGTTACATGCCACTTTACAGAAGCAGGTTGCCCATACACTACATGTTCCACAATGCATCTTGTTTTGTGACATGCGCACTGAAGAGACTTGCAATTATTTGCCCTGGACTTCTGCTTTCAGACGTAGTTAATTACTAAGTTATTATCCTATCCGATAATAATCCAATTCAGAGGCAATAATGTAATATAATACATTATTTTATATATATTATATATTTATATAGTTACAACCGGCCCTTTGAGTGCAACCTTTATGCGAATGTGGCCTGCGATGAAATTGAGTTCGACACCCCTGGTCTAGAGGCAAGAGCTTCGGAGCTAAGAGGCGGCGTCGCTTACGTCTCTCTTACGTCGTGGCGTGCAGGAAACTAAACCCACCTCCCCTGAACATGGGTCGACTGAAGAGTCTCGTCATGCCTGCCTACAAGCAGTAGCACTGAGCAAAGTGACTAGAAGGCAACCACACACTTATAAAAAAAAAACACACTTTATAAAGTCAGGCAACACTAACCAGGCTTCGTGTGATTCTGTTTATTTGTACCTTACTTTGACCATCCGTTCGCTGTTATTGATCATTGTGGAGAGCAGGCAGACGTTTTGTTTGTTATTATAGCAGCTATCGGATGGAATCAATACATGGGCTGCACAGGTTGTCATGTCCGACTATCACAAGTAGAATCATAATGAAAAATACGCCGGTAAAATGTGCCTGTAGAAAACGGCTTAGCAAGTAGTCAGTTTAGCTTCGGTTGCTATGCTAACATCACCCATGTTATACCAGAGAAACTTTCATAACAGCGTTGTGATGCCAAACAGCGTCAATTCAGACTGACACACATTCACTTAAGGGGAACTGGGGATATGTATCAGCTGCTTGTGTGACAGTCAGACAGTGAATACTTTAGAGCCGTGTGAGCTAACCCGGAGCTAACGGGAGAATGAACTCCCGTGGAAGAGCAGCCAGCACTGCAGCGGTCGGTAAATGCCGCTGAAACACATTAATAAACAATGAACCACGGCACTCTGGAGAAAAGTATAAGGTTGGAGAAGTCGTTATTTAATTTAATCTGGCTTCGTATGATTAAAAGCAACACGATCATCGACCCGACGCAGTCCCCCGTTGTTGTTGTTGTTGTTGTTGTGAGCTCCGTTGGGGAGAAAATCAGCGATGTAAACGGTGACGTCATGACGCAGCAGCGGCAGCTCTGTGCGGTGTGAACAGAGCGGGAGCTGAAAAGGGAAACCGGAGCTGAACCAGAAAAGCTCTAGCTCGGAGCTAGAAAGGGAAAAGCGCTGGTGTGAAAGCCGCATCAGAGACAGTGCTTCCAACAGGAGGTTGAATCTCAAATTGGTAGCAGCTTAGTTCATTGGTGACATTTGACTGCCTCATTACGCTAAATAAACAGCTCACAACAGCACACATTATACCAGTGTGGCTTTCCGCACACATTTCAAAACATGCCGAACTCTCAACCCCCCCACTGTGAACTTTTGTTCAATAATCTGTGCAAGCATGAAGGAACAACAGCCAACGTTCATACCAGGGAACAAATATCAAAACAATTAACAATGTGTGCTGTTTTTTTTCCCCCATCCCTCCACATTTAAATAGTTAAAACCAACCTTTAGAAAGAGCTGAAAACCGGATCCTTCATACTCTCCTGCTGTGGAGTGAAGATTGTTAGGGATGTTATCTCAACCAACAGCTTCCAACCTGTGACAAATAATTCAACTGTGTGTATATTTTATCAATATAAAAAAAGTTGAGGAAATCAAAGTTTCAATCACCGTCCAACAGTCCATTTACACTACTTACACAATTATATTTATATTTAAATTTAATTTAATTAAGCAAATTGCCCAACATATGTAAGTTAGCATCCGGCAGTTTCTATGTGCTGGGGACCCCTCCTATACATTTCTAACACAAAATGTTGGGTTACTCAACATTTCCAGGTTCACTATGCTGGCAACTAGCCTAAAGAGTAAGATCTTCTGGAAACTTGCTGCATTTGCCCTTTGAAAGAAGCAGAAAACATCACCAGGCTTTATCTGAAGAGAAGCTTCAAGCAGGTGGGAAAGGGTGTCTCTAGGATGAGGTCACGCTGCTGCATTTATATAGTCTCACACACACACACAACACACCAGCGAGATGCCATGCAGCGGTGCTGGTCTGATCTGTGTGAACAGTGTCCTGTCCAAGCACACTGGTGTTGTCCATATTGATCGTTCATATATTTTATTTGCCGATTTCTTTGCCAAAGCATAATATCACATAGGAGAGAAGCAGCTAGTACTTCTGCTGTACCAACCTGTTTGGACTCGTGCAGCCGTCTTACCTGGGTCCAGTTTTACTGTAGTTGAGAACTATGGCAAAAGAGGCTTACGTTGTCTCTATGATCTTTGTATTTTCTTACCAAACAATCAAAACCGCTTTTACTGCCAGTAGAGCTTTGATTCTGTTTTGATTGGAGAACAGCTGCTGCTCAGAGGTGGAGATTGTACACAACACATGTATATGATGGGAGTTAGCTCATCCTGATGTAATGTAATATCTGTTATTTTATAACTATGTGTACAGTATCTTCAGAAATGCAGAGGGCTCCATAAAACAACATAGTGTGGTCCAGACCAGAGACTGAGGAAGACATTGAGCCATCAACATTTTTCCAAAATGCAAAGGATTATTGCTGGTAGATTACTTTGTGACGTTAGTAGGTCTGCCGTGTACCAGGTGATTGTTGTAACCAAACTTGAAATTGCTGTTGTGAGAACCAATGATAAAGAAGAATCCTGTCTAACTGCATAATGATTTACAATAGTCAAACTGATCAACCTTTAAGTAAATATGTTTTAAAACATTATTTTCTGTAAGTATTCCTTTTATCAGTCATGTTAAAAGGTCTACACAACACAATCTGTTGATTTATAAATTTGACCAAAAACTTCCATCAAAATGTGTTTTGAATGTGAAGCTGTATTAATGCATCATTTAATTATAGAAACCCTTTTATCTATTACATGATAAATGGAATTTAAATAATGAACACAGTGGACATTGGATCATGCCGTCCAAATGTTTTATTGACTTCAACTGAGAGCTGACAAGGAATGAAGGTCTGGAGACACAGAATGTTATGAAGACAAAGATTAGCTTCCAAAGTTAACAGCATGTTAGTTTTCATCTACAGTATCATGACCCATAGGAAAGACATGTCTTTTGGTACCAGGAAAGAAACATCAAAAATACAGTGTTATTGAGCATGTGCAGACTTGTGTTACAATAGAAAATGGAAAGACATTTAAAAAAAACATGTTATAAAACCTTCTGACCAAGTGAAGAGAGCAACATCTTTCAGAAACCCATTGTAAAATGGTCACTAAAACAAAGACTCATATCCCTCTACAGGGACTATATTAAAAAAAATAAAAACTGCACACAGTAACATATTCATAGTGTTGAGATTCATGCATTAATTGAAGGCTTTACTCATGGGATGGAGATCTCATGAGCAGAGAAGGACCGGGTTCATATTGGAATAATTAGGGCATGCACAAAGCAGCTCCATCTATCCGTGTAATCTGGAAAAGTGGTTTTATTTTGTTATTGAATCAAATATTTAATTGGAAATACAGCTACCAGGTCTTACTCATTGGCCTGCTGCCAAAGCCTCCTGGGAGCTGCAGAGAATCATTTTTAGAGGTTTGCTTTAAGTTTTCATATTTGACTTGGCAGTAGAGTGGAGTAGAGTGAATGTCAAGGCGCCTCTATACTAATCTGGAACCTTGTCTGAAGGACTGTTGGTTTGCCCTTGTGCAGGCAGCCATGACAAGATCTGATTGACAACACTAAAGATTTTAAAGGAAACACTAAAGAAAGTGTATGTCCTTGTGTATGCCCAAACCCAAAGGGAGTTTAAAAGAAAAAAGTGTGAAAACAGCATTGAAAGTCCTTCTGCCACACACATCCACAAAGGATGAGCATCAAATTAAACTATCTTGAGTATCCGGTTAATCAAAATATCAAAAAGATGCCAAAGTCGAGGTATCCTTCAGGTTTCCTTTGGACAAAGCAGGGGGCAAGAAAAAAGGCATCAAAGTCCCTTTCAATTTCGTCAGACTCCCTCTTCTTCCTCGCCTCATTCAGGAGCTCCCCAAGGTGAGCCTTTTGCTTTTTCACTTGGTAGCACTGTTCAGCATTCCAGCGTGGTTAATGGAATTAAAATCAATGACAATCTGAGTCCTCTTGGGCTTGAACTGCCTGCCAAAAGACAGAGGGGACACAAAAAACGCAACGCTCAGGGTATGAACACACACGGAAGACACCTCGTAAAAACATGCTGGATGAAACTTCCTTGTTTATTCAAGTCATTGCTGTCCCCCAAACACGGTGCACTTTTACAAGGTTTGGGCAAGTTGAAAACAGAAAGAAGTGAGAGAGCAAGAGACAGCAGCTAAATTCACACCAGATCAGGCGTGGCCGCAAAGCCCTGCCGCTGTATCAAGATTGATGCAAAACAAGTGACATTTTACCTTTTAGAGAGGTTTAGAAAAAGAAAAACACTTCTGGGGTCATTTGGGTGGATTTGCCATCTCTCGAGCACCCATCGGTCAATTTTGGTGATTGACACCTCTTTTGAACCGTTAGAGCCAATGGAATCGAGGGGAAGTTCTTAAATCCATCTAAACATTACCCATTGGTGAATGAGTGATGCACAGCCAGCATGCCCAAAACCGGAAGCTGGGTTGTAGCTCTCATACACTCTATATGAAAACTCAGTTTTTTACAAAAATGTTATGATGGATTATCAGTAGGGATCGCCAATTTTGGGGCCGATCGCCGGAATCAGTTTTCCGGCCGATACCGATCGCCGATCCGATCGAGTGGGCGAGGCCTAAATTGAAGATTTAAACATCAATTTAAATCTTCCATTTAAAGTGATGTTTAAAACTCAGTTAATGGGGCTCATTCACTGGAGCTTCCACAAACAACCAACTTAATGATTACATTCAAATGATGTACATTATTCAAGTTTACATTCACTTTGGATAATAACACGGGAAAATTAGCGGAAGCGCTCTCTTTTCCTCTCTCCCTCTCTCTCTCCCTCTCTCCCTCTCTCTCTCCCCCTCTCCCCCTCTCTCTCTCCCCCCCCCTCTCCTGACAGCCCGTCAGTATCTCATGCAGCTCGCTGATCCAGTAATGAGTGACCCGACAGTGAAGAATAAATATATGTATAACTAGTTTAGCTTGTTCCAGAGGTAGATAAATTAGCTAAGTGTGTTAGGTCTAACTCTTGTGTGTTCTGCTCCGCTCACCGGTCCGTCACAGCGGGTGGAGCTGCAGGATTTCTGCTTCACACACACGTTGCATACCGCTATTTTATTGTCTTTTTCGGACACCTTAAAATACTGCTAGACCGGTGAAGCCATTTTGGCAAGCTTGTTTTGCCGCGCACAGAGAAAAGTGTCATGTATTTTACGTCATGCGATCGGCTCTCCCGATCGGCATGTTTAGAGAGCACCGATCGATCGGTAGAGAGTGAGTATCGGCAGATCTCGATCGGTGACCGATCGATTGGGGCATCCCTAATTATCAGTAATCATTTCAAAGTGACACAGACACATTGGATTAACCTTCAGCAGCGTTTTTATCGTTTTAATGCCATTGAACACAACTTTTGATCAGAAAACAGCAAAGTATTTGCCGTTTTGGCCTGTAAAGTGAAGTTGTGTGGTCTTTCCTTGCCTTCGCTGCCGCGAGTTTTGGTCGTGGAGTGATGATAATTATACCATTGGAATCAGTGGAATCTCAGCTTTCATATGATATATGTTTGTGCAGATCTGATGAAGTATAACATATTTATACCGTAAGTTATGTGTCAAGTGCGTTAGCACTCTTTCGCTTAGACGCTTGGCGTTAGAGTTGTGTTCTGTTTCGGTAAAAATGGTTCATATCGTCATATGACACATTAATAGGTTGTTAAATGTTAAGAAGCCCCGAGACACAGTTTCGAGAAAAAAAAGCCCATAGCCCCCGCCTAACGTTAACTTTTTATTTCTGCCGATTGCATTCACGCTTCAAAGATCGCAAATTGTTGTTAATATGTGGAGACAAAACGTACAAGCACTGCTAACTTCTGGGTCGTCTCAGAAAATATATTCAGTTGACTACATTTCTACATTTTACTGTGTTTAGGCCGAGTTAGACATTTAGCCATATTTTTTCCGACAGTAACATTTTAGGTGGGGGGTGTGGATGGCAGGGCTGTTCCTTTAACCTGTTAAGCCCCATTCCCTCGGGCGGGGGAAAAATCGCAACATCTGAGAGCTTCTTAACATTTAAAAACCTATTAATGTGTCATACCCACTTAAAGGTGGGGTAGGTAATTTCGGAGAAACCAGCTCGAGTGCGCTAGAATTTGAAAATACACAACCGGAGAAAATCTGCCACTTCCTTACAGAGCCCCTCCTCCAACACACACGAACGCGCACATGACCAATGAGGGCACGAGATTAGTTTGTGCACAGATGGAAGGCTGACAGGCAGGTAGGCCATCCAGTCATTTTAACCGGGCCGGCTAAAATGATTGGTCGTGCTTTTTACAGTACTACAGCTTCCACAGATGACATTTCTTTATGGATTTTTTGTCAAAGCACTTCAGATATTCATTGCTATCGGGATGTTAAGAGCATTCCATGGAATATAACAAAAAGTGTATCTCAAGCCGGTTTCTCAAAATTACCTACCCCACTTTTAACGGGAAGAAACTCAGCTATCAGACAATATTAACCATTTTAGCCAAACGAAACATAAGGGTAATAACAAAGGCTCTGAATTAGCCCTGTGTCACTTTGAAATGATTTCTGATAATCCATCAGCAATAAATCTAGTTTTCAGATTTCAGAGCGTAAAATAGGTTTCGCTTTGGGCAAACTGCGTGCTGATGGCTCTCATTTCTCAATGGTAACATGTGTGTGTATTCTTCTATTCTATTGGCTCCAACGGTTCAAAGGAGATGTCAATCATCAAAATGGACCAATGGGTTCCAGAGAACCGGCAGATACACCAATTTCCACCCAAATAACCCCAGAGGTGTTTTATTTTGCTAAATCTCTCTAAAAAGGTCAAATTAGATTCCTAAAGCTTTTAGTCTACTATCCCATCATTCAAGGGTGGTTTTCACTTTAAGTAATGGTTTATTTTTGGACGGAAACTATAATTTAAATTGTTTTACTATGTTCAATCTGAATTTACTTTAAAATTTAAAAAATCTATATTGTTCTGACATTTCTACATCCAACTCACAGGTTTATCATTGCTTTGAGAAAAAATATAATTAATTTACCCCTTTTAGAAGGGAAGTTATTGTCATTTGTTCTGGGCATGTCATTTTCGAGCCTGAGACCTGAAAAACAGGCTTGGGGCTTAACAGGTTAACAATACGCTGCACATTATCCCTTACATGTTCATGTATGTGATTGTATGTGGGTGTAAACCCCTTGACCTTGGGTAATAAAAAATAATTTAAATAGAGCCAACACTTCCAATTGTTCCTCACCTGTATTGTATGCCTGCCAAACCCATCAGCCTTCTGGAGGCGGTCATCTCCGGAGTGTCATGGTACTTATCAGAAAGATAGACCACTTCCTTAATACCTGAATAAATAAAAGACCTTTATTACTCTTTTTAGCCACTAAATTGTCTATTGTCTGAATATGCTAATTAACACAGCTTATCCTAATTGTGCAAATTGCCCAACATTTGCAAGTTAGCATCCGGCAGTTTCTATATGCCAGATGGTCTGGTTAGAGATGCCATTTTGGATCCAAAATTAGTATTGCCCACATACTATGGCTATAATGCCATTAATGCTAATTAACGCAACTTGTGCCAATTGTGCAACATAGGCAACTTGGCATCAATGCGTTTCTATGTGCCGGCTCTTACAGGGCTTTTTCAGATGAAGGCTTGTGAATGCAGGAATAAGCAGTCACCGTTTGTCATAGATTGAAGTACTACAATCGAATGCAATTTGGACAATATGAATTGCGTTCTCGGTTTTAGATTTCCCACAGTTCTATGAACATGATTGCCTGCAATACTGAGGTTTAAAATGGGTGCTCTTCTCACGAAAAACTGTGCTGCATATCAAATCAAGCGCAATGTCAGTTTTTTCTTACATGGTGCAGCCCTAATTTGTACAGTAAGATTCAAGCAAAATATGGAAGGGAAAGCAGCGCTCCGTTTATTTAAAGTTCACCTATCATACTATTTTTAGGCATATATTATAGGTCTCAGATATATAACTAGGGTGGTCCTTAAAATTGAAAGTCGGAAAGTCTAAGCTCCAACCCCCAGAATTCATTCTATTAGTCAAGAAAACTCTCCTGGTGAATTTTTTCCTCAATCTGAGAACATTTACGATGAGGGAGGGGTACATGTTGTCAGATTGAGGAAACAATTCACCAGAAGAGTTTTCTTGACTATCATAACAAATTCCGGTGGTTGGAGCTTAAAATAAATGAATTCGAAAATGTACATGGCACTAAGGACCACCATAAAAAAATATGTCTCTGAAGTGTTTTGCTCAAAATACCAAACAGATAACCCATTCCTCATACCCCTCTATTTCAGCCCTGTTACTAAAGTGCTGATTCCGGGTCCTTAACTTAAGAGGGGGGGGGGGGGGGGAGCTTGTGCCTGCTCAGAATTCTACCAGCAGATACTCAGCTAAATTAGGCAGTGATTTAACGCCAAATCATGTTCAAAACCACATCAAGGATTATTTCTGAAACACTATGGAGCTCAAATGCTTCTTTTCTTGCGGGTTTACCACAAGGCGAGTTCCTTTTTTTATTTTCTGCTTCTTTACACATACTCTCTCCAGAACAGGTTAGCTCTGAGTGTTAGCGATGCTTGCTAATGTAAACAGAGACCATATTACTTCCAAAACACGTGGCGCAACGTTTCTGATAGGGCTGTGGGTGTAAAGCCAGCCCACATTTCCAATATTACGTCATATCGGACGCAAATCTGGATCAGCTCCGTTGTTCCCCCGTTTTTAGAGATTTGGGTACGGAGGAAAAGAGAGAGGGTTGTATTTTCAGACACTTTGTGAGTTCCCTTACACCCCGGGGACACATAGTTAAGTATAAAATACATTTAAAAAAGTGCATTTCGCTTCATAGGAGACTTTTAAAATGTCAAAAATAAAAATCATGCTAAATATTCACAATCTTAATATTTATTGAAATAATCTTGATTATTATTGGCCGCAGTTGTGCAGACCTACGTGCAAGCTTCATCACTTTATTTTCTTAAGATAAACGGTGACTTTTTTTTATTTTTTATAAATTGAATTTGTCATGTGCATTAGGTACAACAGACTGGAAGGTAGTGAGTGAGTGAGTGAGTGAGTGAGGGTAGCAGGGACCCACCAGCCTGGATGATCAGCTTGGCACACTCGTTGCAGGGGAACAGAGCCACGTACATGGAGCAGCCCTTCACATCAGCGCTGTTCTTGTTCATGATGGCGTTGAGCTCTGCGTGACACACTGCGGGACAGAGCAGCCCATTAATGACGTTTTATTCCTTTACGGTTGTTTTGCAAACAAGCCAAAAATACTCAGATCTACATGAATGTGCCCTCTAGGATGGTGTGTGTTTTCTATGAAATGAAGGAATAAGACAAACCTTTATTGATCCCGGCAGGGAAATTCAGGTGATTACAGTTGCAACAAGGTTTGATAAAGTTGGAAACACAGTACAGGCAGGTACAAGTTCACACAAGACTAATAAGAATACAAATATATAATAAAGTAATAGTGTAAAATAAAAACTAGGGCTGTCAGTCGATTAAAATATTTAATCGCGATTAATCGCACATTTTGTATCTGTTCTAAATGTACCTTAAAGGGATATTTTTCAAGTTTGTAATACTCTTATCAACATATGAGTGGACAAATATGCTTTATATGTTTGTTTATTATCATTTGAACAATGACAAATATTCTCATGAATATTAAACACAACAACCTCTGAACATTACAAATATTCGCCTCAATTCAACCTGGAACCTCTCTCATACAATAATACTGTGTGCGTGTGTGTGTGTGTGTGTGTGTGTGTGTGTGTGTGTGTGTGAGAGAGAGAATGTGGAGACACTGTGATGGATCGTTGGAGCTATGTGCAGCTCAAGGCATATATGCTCGAACGGGAGCTGCCTGGACGCTGCAATCATGTTGCGCGTACTATCCGTGCTGAGTGTGCTGACTTTTCGTACAATGTCCCACTGTCTGGCTGCCTGCATAAAGTCAAGTGCTCGGCGCAGTTGTCGGCGAACTGTCATTGAAACAGCTCCTTATATCCGTTAGCGCAGCTAGCTAGCACCAGATGCTAACAACAACAACAACACGTAAGGCAGGGGTAGGCAAGTAAGTTTGGCCGTGGGCCAATTTTTTGCTGAGCCACAAGATGGCGGGCCAGAACATAATCAAAGCCTAATTCAAGGAATTGATTTTGGTAAGAGGGCGCAGCGCCCCTGTTCCCCGGTTCAGAAAAAACTCTGATATCGCTGATAACCCTCCCCATCAACACTCTGATGCGCAGTCAGATTCGCTGATTGGTTCACTGATGATATAGGCGCCCAATCCAGAGCCTCTGGATAGACCCGCCCAAAGGGAGGCTCGTCGTCTCTAGCCCCATTTCAGTCCCATGTTAAAAGTCAGGGCTATTATCTGTATTTTAACAGACTTATCTTTTAAATTGAGGTGTATTTATTGTTCTCTTCAACGTTTATTTTTTTCTGAAATTTTAGGGAGGATGGTCCTCCCTTTCTTCAATGGACGAGCCTCCACTGAGTGAGTTATTAACTAGGTAGCAGTGTTATTTAACATACTTTTATTCTGATAAGTATTGTCAAGTTCTCTGGGTTTTTGGCATTTATTTGAGTGTTTGCCCACATTTGCGAGGCTTGAGGGGCAACAGAGGACGCATGGACAACTGGAATCCTTTTTCCTTTTCTTTATTTCAACTTTTCAAGGACACATTAGGATTCTTTCAGGTTGAAAACCTTTAAAAAAATACTAAATAAATAAATTACAGCATGTTTTGCTTTGCAATTTATTTAATATATTATAACCTAAATTAATCAGTAACCAAGTATTTTACTCAAACTCAATGTATTTAATAGTTAAAGGGGACCTATCATGCAAAATGCA
Source organism: Lindbergichthys nudifrons (assembly GCA_943590975.1). NCBI lineage: Eukaryota > Metazoa > Chordata > Actinopteri > Perciformes > Nototheniidae > Lindbergichthys > Lindbergichthys nudifrons. Next base: position 174,125 of record CALSBW010025708.1, read on the forward strand.
CTTTTGTACGTCTTTTATACATAAATATGTGTCCCCGGTGTTCCAGGGAACTCACCAAGTGTCAGAAAACACAACCCTCTCTATTTTCCTCCATACCCAAATCTCTAAAAAAGGGGCTGCAACGGATTTGATAAAAACTGATCCAGATTTTAACACTGTCCTGACGTCAGGACGGTGGCGCTACGGCTATTGGGCCAACTCTCCACCTATCAGGGGAATGTGGGGTTGGGCCACGGCCGGCCATTGCCGCTCGAAAGTGCTGGAGACGCTGTAGTACATATGCCATGCCTGTAAGTGGCGCTGTAGTCTGCCACAAAAGCAGCGAAGAAGACTTCCCGCGCATGGTTGCCATGGTTACCCTTCTGTTTATTCTCCGCTGTGGCTTTTGTTCTCCCTCCCCGAGGCAAGCACTGTAATTATCTCCGGTTAGTCCACCAGCAGATGACAAACACCCACCTCTCTGCCTCTTCCAAGGAACGAGGGGACCGTGCGGCAGAGTTTCAGTTAGGTTTTCTTTCGCCGGTCAAGATGTCCGTTAAAGTTTAAATCTTCCGGACAAAATTAGAAAAGTGCCGGTCAAAGATCTTCTTTGTTATTTATTGAGCTTTAAAACAAATGAATAACGACTCTATATAATAATATAAGAATAAAACACGGAGGACGGAGATCTCTTTTTCTCCCCCTCTTCTGACTTGATCAGAGCACGCTCCCCTCTCCTGCAGGGGGGCGTGGTCAGCTGCAGCTCACAGTATCAGCCCCCTGCAAAAACAGGGCTGGAGAACAGCAAATAGAGTGAAATGAGGCATGGCTAAAATGCATAATCTGTTTGGTATTTTGAAAACAGAAACGTATAAATATACCTTATATAGGTATGGCCCTACAATATATCATTTAAATATAGCATGATAGGTGTCCTTTAAATAAGTACTTTAATTGACGTCAGTGCACCCCGCTGCCTGATTGTGCCTGTGCTGTATGTCATTCATTCTCAACATAGATAAAAGTACAATAAGCATTCTTCAGGTGTAGGTAGATTCTCTATTCGGACATTATAGCCTATATGTGCGACTGTCGGTCCGATGTTTTTATTCTCAAAATTACGGGCCAAATATTATTGCTGGCGGGCCAACAATGGCCCGCGGGCCGCCTGTTGCCGACCCATGACGTAAGGTGTGCCTCGCTCGCGCGAGTCGCGCCACACATACACACCCTCCCGGTCCTCCCGATGGCCAGTCCGGGCCTGCCAGTGAGCGTGGAAGTGTGGTCTGCCACAAGCGGGCCGCAGGAGCGGGGCTGTCAGCATCAGCTTGTAGATGGTATTTTACACTCGATGCGCTCTGAAACTACGGCGGCCGAGGACAAAAAATACACATGCGTTAATCGCGTTAAAATAATTAGTGGCGTTATTTTTTTTTTTTCGTTAACGCGTTATTAACGCGTTAACTTGACAGCCCTAAAATATATAATTAATCATGATGTTAAATAATATTGGACTGACTGCACTCCCTTGGGGAATACCATTTTCTATTTCAAAATAATTGGAAATATCTGCTCCAACCTTTACTCTAAATGTCCTGTCTGTTAAAAAGGCCCTTACCCAATTGTACATTCTCCCTCCAGTACCCATTCTACTCAATTTGATCAGTAACCCATCCCTCCACATAGAGTCATATGCCTTTTCAATGTCAAAGTACACTATTGCCATTATCTCTTTCATTTTCAATGTTTTTTCCACATCATTACTCACTATTACTAATGCATCTATTGTGGACCGCCCTTTACGAAACCCGCTCTGAAAACTACTCAGCAGCCCTTTCTGCTCCAGTACATGTGAGAGCCTACGGGCAATGATCTTTTCCATCCATTTACATAGGTGTGATGTAAGAGCTATTGGTCTGTAGTTACTAGGGTTAGCTGTATCTTTCCCTGGCTTATTGAATGGTAGCACGACTGCTGTTTTCCACAAACTTGGCATATCTCCTTCTCTCCAGATTGTATTGAAAAGACTCAGCACCATTGTCATAGTTTCCATAGGTAACTGTCTAAACATAGCATAGCATAGCTGGTCTTGTCCTGGGGCTGTATATCCTGTACCTTGTAAGGCTATTTTGAGTTCCGACATTGTAAATTCCACATCCAGAGCTGACCTATTATCCTGTCTCTTCTCCTTCACGTTTTCATTCTCTAGGACAGGGGTTTTCAAAGTGTGGGAAGGTGAGCCTCCCCTCAGAGAACATAAGAACAGCCGCGACCCCCCTCCCAATTATTATTGCTATTATTATTATTATTAGGGCCCGAGCACGGAGCGTGTGAGGAACCTATTGTTATTGGAGGAATTCTTATTTTTCTGCTGGCGTTTCGTGTTTTTGAGGCCTTTAGGACGCTTACAAAGTTGTATAATTTTGCACGGACGCCAGGACTGGTGAAAACTACAATATTTCGGAGTCAATGGGTTAAATATTTCAACCTGCTCACTAGCGCCACCTATCAAAATCCCATTTCGGAATAAATGTACAAAGTCGCACCGTAACTCCCAATGACCTGAAATTGTGCACACATATCCGGGTGGACCTGCTCTACAAATAATCCTCTTGGAACCCTAAGCTCCGCCTACATTGTTTTTAATTTAAATTAGCATAATGTTGAAAACAGTGAAATATTCACTTAAATTTCAATTTTCTGTTTTTCAAGACCAAACTTCGTATACAGCATCGGTGAAGGGTCAGACACATTACCGTAGAAAATGAGCATGTTAGGACGATAAATATTGCCGCTGTCAATCAAAAACGTACTCGCAAAAAGGCGGGGCTTAGAAAGAAATGCTCATAACTCATCAACAATGTATCCAAACATCACAGATTTTGGTGGATAGGTTCAGTCTGTCTTGGGGAATAGGCACACACACCATCATTTTGGACTATAGGGGGCGCCAAAAACACCACCAATTTATAACTCAAGAGTGGATGGACGAATTATTTTTGATTTTTTTTACACATACTCTGGGGGTGACAACAAACTGAGATTTAAAGTGTCGCAACAAATGCAGAATGTGGGCGTGGCCTATACATTTTTTTTAAATTGCGATGGCATAAAACGAGCTTCGGACGCAAGACTTGGGACACACGTCAGAGCCCACGACTTTTTCGAGAATGTATAAAAAAAAAAAGGTAATATTTCCAAAAAACTGCTCACTAGCGCCCCCTATTGTGTGGTAGTCACATATAATTTCTCAGAATTTCACGAATTTTGGCACAGACACTCCTCATGGAATTGCGGACATATTTGTAAATAGCTTCCATTAGCCCCGCCCCCCAGGAAGTCAGCCATTTTGAAAGATGTGCGTTTTTCATGCATTTTAAGCACATTCTTGCGAACTCCTCCTAGGGGAATGATCGGAAAAATTCCGATCCAGGACAAGTTCAGCCCCTATCCAATATGATACTTAATTGCGGAGCACATTTTTGAAAAATCACTCGTGGAGGTCGTAAGCTAACAGCGAATACACCATTTTTGACGATTTATATATCAGATACTACCTTAAGCTACTGAGACCCGCCTGTCTGCCCGGCACATCAACTCTCACACACACACAGACACACAAACACAGACTCATCTACTGTTTGTCCAACAACGCCCTTTGCTGGCGGCATATTCATTACAACAGACACCTATACACTCCATAACCCTACTGTTTATTTGTAGATATCTCCTAAAGCCTACAAATAAAGTGTGAAATGTAGGCCTGTTACATATATTATTGAGCCATATATATTATACACACTGTTCTGCTTTCTGCACTGACCTCAGCAGCTGTTCTCACTCTAAACATCGCGTCACAATGAAAGCAGTTGTATTAAACAAATAAATAGCCTAACATCCAGGGGAGATGTGATTAGTGAGTAAACAAACGGTAAAGGGCAGAAAGTCTGATGCACATTTGATCATCTTAAATAACTTATAATCACAACGGGAACAGTTTGCAGAGCTGTGCTTCGTTGACATAAGTCCAGCCATGCATCACGCCTCTTTTAAACATCACTGTTGGCTGAAATCGACTCCGGAGAATACATCAGTGTAACCTTGGTCATAGCTCCTCCAGAGAGACTCCTCTCTCCTCTTCATCAGTGGACCCTCGGTTATAGCTCCTCCAAAGACACTCCTCTCTCCTCTAAATCAGTGTATCCTCGGTTACGGCTCCTCCAGACAGCCTCCTCGATAATCGATCCTCGACGACACTTTAGACAAATTTGTTTTCCTTCGACACGTCGCGCCGACATCCGTTTCCGGGTCGCTGCCGGAGGACCTAGGAGTCTGGGACGCCAAAATTATAGAAATGACAAACAGCTCATTTCGGAGGACTGGGGGGGATGACCGGCTGCCCTCCCGCGAGGGCCCGCTCATCACTGCGCGCACTTCTGCGACCGCAGTTTTAATTATTATTGTTGTTGTTGCTATAATGCAGGGGTATTATTATCCAGTGGAATGCCCTTACCTACTGGCCTAGTTAAATCAAAGTGGTTACTTCTTTTTGGCTGGGCAGTGTAGTTTTACACAGTCTTATTTGACTTTCTCAGGACTTAAAACAGTTTTTTGGGGGCAGACCCCCACAAAGAAAAAAATATATTTAAACACGTAAATCATCATCTTAACAGTTTGTTATGCTCGTCGAGTCATCCGTGAGCAGAGCATCAAGTTGGCATGCCTATAACAGCTGAATGCGGCGATTACCATCTTGTTCAGCCAAACGCCTCACAAACGTATTGAGATCTAAAGCTTTAGTGCGTTTTGGTTCAGCCAAATTTCACAGTCTCTTCTCTGTCATTGTAGACCGCAAATACCTCATTCCTTCTGTCTACTTGGGTCCGAATCGGTCCGAATCGGTCCGAATGCGCCGTCCCGTTCAAATGAAATCGCCGCCAATCACATTTCCTCACTCGCGCCAGGGCCGGGGGAGGGATTACAAGGCTCACGTCTTGTGCTGCATTCACTTGCACTCGGATATTAGGGATTTTCTCTCATAAATGTCCGATGAGCCACAACCTTTATTTCAAAACAAAGCTGCCAACTGGGGTGGCAGCTGGGGTGGCAAGGCTATTTTTAGGGTGGCAGTTGCCACCCGGTGCCACCCTGGTAGATCCGCCCATGCTTGACCGGTACTTGCTTTTGATCAAAGTCAATGCGGAAAACCCGCACTCACACAGGTAGGTGAAGGGAATGAGCACTTTTACAGCCTTTTTGGCGAGGTGGGGGAACTCGGTCTCCATAGACAGCCAAAAGTGTGCAAGTGACGTTTTCTGCCAGACGCTGTCTCCTTTTTTTCAAAGGGACACAGACACATTGGATTAACCTATGGATTAACTTCAGCAGCGTTTTTATCGTTTTAATGCCATTGAAGACCACTTTGGAGAGACTACAGAGCCAAGATAACCATGTTAGCATTTTTAGCTACCTACCTGTTTTGATGTCTGTTTTTGTTTATAACTTCGCAATTTCGTATAATTCAGTGATAATGAGGGTACCCATCAATTCTGTGTCACCTCACGATGTGAATCGATGTCATGGATGTGGAGAAAAGATCAATAATAAGGTTTTGTGAGTGATCTTCGGTGCAGTAATCTGTTAGCATTTTTCGCTCGTTGCTAATTCAGAGGCTCAGTGTTAGTAATAGGGGCGTTCACACCAAGTACTTTTCCCACAGTAGTTCATGAGAACTTTAGTTCATGAGTGCTCTTTTAGTTCTGATGAACTAAAGCAGATCGCGTTCACACCAAAATGAGTTCCTGGGGGTGGATTAGGCAAATGAGCCGCTGACGTCACTTCTTCTTCTTCTGCTTTGGGTTTACTGGCAGGCCGCAAACAACTTCACGGCGAGTACAGTAGGTGGCGGTATGCACCTTAAAGTTGCAATTCGCCAAAAAACCGAGAGAAGAAGAAGAAAAAAAACTTCTGTTTACCTTCCGACCTCAGACACGGTATGGAGTTGACGTTTTGGTGGTCGTGTTATACAGCTTCGTAACTGAGTTATTTAAGCCAATAACTCAGCCACAAATACAAATACAGATCGACCATTCAAATGCAATAGAAATGCTGAGGCGAAGGCGAAGGCGGTTAAGAAGCCTTAACAAAAGGATTGGACGACGAAAGCACACGCTATGGACATGTTTCGCCATAGGACAGCTGAGCATGATGACCGTTATCACGCCCAAAGAACAGCAATGGTACGTTCATTAAATCACATTAATATTATCTAATGTAGGATTTATGGAGTTATGTAGGGCTAATTTGTGTCTTTGTATGTGTTCCAGATATGCGAATACTACGGAACGTGTCGTGTCCCGCGCTCTCTCTGGGTGAACAATAGAACATTGGCCTGGTGGGAGGTGGTGCCAACGTACACCAATGTGCAGTGGATCAAAGATTTCCGAATGTCCAAGGGCTTTTTTCAACTCCTCTGTATTCGCCTGGAAGCAACGTTGGGGAGACGCAAACTAAAAAAATCGCCGCGAGGCAAGACACGCGCACAACCCTTATGAGGCATCTGAACAGCATGGAAATTGTAATTGGCAATAAAGCTGATCTTTTGTACAGTGCATTTGGTTCTCTCTTTTATTTACCAGTCAACAGACACAATTACAATAGTGCAGACACACCTTAGTGCAAAGATTAAATGTCAGTATCAAAACAGTACTCATACTGTATATTTGTATATTAATATGAGTATATTATTATGTTAAATGTGTGTTAAAGACAATGGGATGAGGTTGAAAGCTCTTTAAAAAGCTTTTGTATACCATCTTTACTGTGATAAATACATACATGTTAAGCATACACACCTGAAGAACTACGTTACACACACAGGTTAGTCTGTGTACCGCTGCACTGCTGCTGGTTTAAACAAAGACAGTCATGATGCTAGTGCCGTGCATGTAGGTTCTCTTTTATTTATCAGCAGCAGATCAATAAGTGTCAGTAGTATCAAAACAATATAATAACAGTGGCAATATATATATATATATAATAACAATAGGTAGGCTCAGCAGCAGACACACCTTAGTGCAAAGTTAGGTGTCAGTATTAATAACAGTGGCATATATATATAATCACAATAATACAAAATTAACTGTCCCAGGTGTAGGCAATTTGGGGTGAAGTGCCCAGGGACACAACAACATCCTGACTGCAGTGGGGTTTGAAAAATTAAGAAGTTTTTCTTAATTTTTGTATTGAAGGCCTGTTGGATTTAATCAGCTCGCTTAGCACTGCCAGAAGCCCAGCCTGAAAGGTATTTTGTTGCTCCACCTCGATTCCTGGGCCTTGTGTGAATGCAGCAGCCGTTCGTCGTGCATCTCCTTGGCACGCAGGTCCTCATTCTCCTTGCTGACCATGGCACGGCGGTCCATCGCCATGATGGTGTCAAGGAAGCTGTCATCGCGTGCCTACTTTCCTAAGGTGAAATATGCAAGATACAAGATCAGTTTAATCGCAACAATGAGACAACATTGTCCAACATTGGACATGGTGCAGGCAGGGACAGTGTACAAAATGCAGGTGTAAAGTAGAAGATAAGATAGGATCAAATAATATCAAATAAAAAATAAATATCAAAGTGCCCGTATTTATTGTTTTGTGCTTAATGTATGCTTGAACTTTGTTTTATAGGGATTAGTGGACATCAGTTAGATGTGTAACCTTCTTTCAAGGCCAGAGTAGTTACAGTGTAAGTGGATTGACATCTAACATAACATGGCTGAGTACAATTATAACAATCAATAAAAAAAAGGAAAAATAAATAGAATTTCAATTACATTTCTACTTAAATGTGCAGAAATATTAGAACATCAGTCTTTGTGGCATACAGGTAATCAACTGATTAAGCTTTTACCATTAACATGTAGAATGAATGTTGCAAATGACTTGAAATTATAGCAACTACCATGTTAGAGGTAGCATTATGTCCAGCTAGCATGCTAATTGCTAACGTTATATTATCGTTTTATCCCGGGGGGGAAAACTAGTTTCTAATCCTGAGAGAAACACCTCGTCTGAAACACACGATTAGTGCCATGAGTTAGTGAAGCAAATTACAGAACATTGCACACTTATTCACAAGTCAAAACGTGTTCATAGCGGGGACGGCTGAGAATAGCTAGCTAGCTAGATGTTGTTAGCCAGCTTGGACCTATGATAGCAAATTCTAGCATGGCTAGCTCGATCTACTGAGCAAATAAAAGTACATCTA
>CALSBW010025709.1:0-10874 GCA_943590975.1 Lindbergichthys nudifrons
AGATGTTGGCCTTTTCCTGAGAAGTGAAACCGTCACATTATTTCTGTGAAAGTAAAACCTAAAAGGGTGTGTCAGGTAGATAAAGGAATAACATGCCTACATTTTGAATGACCTTCAATCAAACCTAAAACTGAGGGCACTTGTCTCAATAGCATGTTTTAAGTTGAAGTTGTCTGAAGTCCTTACCACCAGCTGCTCTTGCAGTAATAAGTAGTGTACCTTTCTTACTGTCCTAATGTGCACAATGTAGTGACTGCTTTTTCCTCTTTTGTTTTCTTAGTTATGTTCTCTGTATTTTATATGTTTGTATTATGTGTTATGTGTAACGTTGCTGCCTTTTTGGCCAGGTCAGCATTGAAAATGAGATTTTATCTCAATGCTTTTATCTGGTTAAATAAAGGTTAAAAAAAAAAATTAAAAAAAAATGGTCAATCATAACACACTCCTGCAGATACAGACGCCATGGGGGAGTGGCAGTAAGGGCATTTAAATGGTTAAGTTACTGTAATAGAACTGACAACATCTCATGAAGTGAAATAAAGAAGGTTTTTATTTTATTTCCATGTCTACTTCTCACATATTGTTTAACATCCTTTATTTTCACCTGGTGTTATTTATTAAGACACAAATTGAAAGTTCTGACTTTTAAAGTGGACCTATCATGCTATATTTAAATGAAACAGATCATGCATTTTAGCCATGCCTCATTTCGCTCTATTTGCAGTTCTCCAGCCCTGTTTTTGCAGGGGGCTGATTCTGTGAGCTGCAGCTGACCACGCCCCCCTGCAGGAGAGGGGAGCGCGCACTGATCAAGTCAGAAGAGGGGTAGAAAAATAGATCTCCGTCCTCCGTGTTTTATTATATTATTATATAGAGTCGTTATTCATTTGTTTTAAAGCTCAATAAATAACAAAGAAGACCTTTGACCGGCACTTTTCTAATGTTGTCCGGAAGATTTAAACTTTAACGGACATCTTGACCGGCGACAGAAAACCTAACTGAAACTCTGCCGCACGGTCCCCTCGTTCCTTGGAAGAGGCGGAGAGGTGGGTGTTTGTCATCTGCTGGTGGACTAACCGGAGAGAATTACAGTGCTTGCCTCGACGGGGAGGGATTGCATTGAATTAAAGCAGCAGGAGCAAACGCTTGCCTCGGGGAGGGAGAAAGAAAGCCACAGCGGAGAATAAACAGAAGGGTAACCATGGTAACCATGCATGGGAAGTCTTCTTCGCTGCTTTTGTGGCAGACTACAGCACCACTTACAGGCCTGGCATATGTACTACAGCGTCTCCAGCGCTTTCGAGCGGCAATGGCCGGCCGTGGCCCAACCCCACATTCCCCTGATAGGTGGAGAGTTGGCCCAATAGCCGTAGCGCCACTTCTGTGACGTCATAGAAGTGTTCAAATCTGGATCAGTCTTTATCAGATCCGTTGCAGCCCCTTTTTTGAGATTTGGGTATGGAGGAAAATAGAGAGGGTTGTGTTTTCTGACGCTTGGTGAGTTCCCTGGAACACCGGGGACACATATTCATGTATAAAAGACGTACAAAAGTGCATTTTGCATGATAGGTCCCCTTTAAACAATTTGCTGTCTGTCACTGTATCACAAATTTGTTCAACTGTCGGCCTATCAGAATAAATCAGCAGAACAAAATAACTTCATTCAAGGCCTCTATTATTTCAGTCTTATGTTTGTACTTCAACAACAGGTACATCTACATATTTTGTACTGGTTTGTCTTTTATGAGTTGTGTTTTGTTTCTCTGAGTTACAATACCTTCACCAATGGATGTCGGTTTGTTCCTGTGAAATGGATCTGTTAAATACTATTTCATTGAAAGGGAAACTTATGAGAGGCCTGACGTAGAAGAGATACTAAGGAATGAAGACAAACAAAACAAATGACTTATAGCTAACCTTCATTACTGACACAATTGAAGTGAACACGGGGCGAGGTCACAGGAGGGAATATAAAACATTTTTGGTGAGGCACATTTTCCTTCATTCATCATCACTGCAGCAGCTCAACTTTCAGGTCAGTTTAGATATGTTTTTACGCACTATAATAACAATTTTACCTTAAAATTACAAAAAATACAATTTTAAAATACTTTTAATTTCCCATTGACCCTTTATTATTTTTAGTGACAGCAGCGATGGAAGCAGCAGTTTTGTCCAGAAGCAGAGCGGGGGGGCTGTTCTTCCTCTTCACTCTGCTGGGTCTGGTTTGCATCACGACTTCACTGATGGATGACAACACACTGGTAAATAACTATTTCACATTTTATTTTAGTTGTTCTTAAGAAGGATCTTAATTTATTTGAATCTGCAGTCTTTTGCGCTAGTGTGTGTGCTGTCAAGCTAATACAATCTGTTTCCGTACAGTATGTAACTGCATGTTGATGCTTATTCTAATGAATTTCTGCCGGGGGTATTTCTGCCGATCGTTGATGTCGTCATGTCAAAAATGGACGTCACACAAATTCCAACTTGGGCATTAGATCCAGAAATTCTGTGGGATATTCTGTCGGAATTTCTGCCAATCATTCATGACTTCGTGACACATAAGGTGTTCAAACTAAATCAAATGTGGGCATTAGATCCAGAAATTCAGAAAATTGAACAGGATCTGAGAGAAATGAAGAAATTAGTCAAAGCCCTGGAGGTGTACAAAGCTGATAGGCAAAATTGGGAGATACAAGAAGACTTTTAGAATTTTGATCATAATCTGATAGAAGAGGAGAATATAGAGAGAGCCCTGGAGGAGTACCAAACTGAGCTGTAACGTAATGTCAATCAGTGCCTCCATCCGATACTTCATCTATTGTGTTGGCTAAATTTCTCTTTGAGATTATGGAGCTTTATCTTAGGTTGTTATTCACTGGCCTTGAAATCATGAATTTATTTCAACTGTTAAATTTCAAACGGAAAAGGAATTTGTGTTGACATACATGCAACTGTAAATTAATACATTTACTGTCAAATGTGCTATTTTCAATGTTGTTGCACATAATAATACACTTTTTTTTTGGATTAATGGTATAATGTTTGTAATTACTGACCCCTGATGTTCACAGTAATTACACGAGAAAACCAAAAGGATGTGTAAGATATGTATAAAATTGCATGCAATCACATTCAAATACAATTTAAAAAAACAGACGTATTCACAGCTTCGCTCTCAACCTTCATTCTCAATTTCAGTGCAGCTGTCTGAGGAGCTTTTGTTGGGATTGGCAGGGCGTTTAAAACTCAATTAGGAAGGTATTTGTGAGGGAGACACGCAAGATGACACATCATTAACTTACTTACATTTCATGGTGGATAACCCAACTATGTTTCCTCTAGTCTGTATTTCTGACCCATGATGATTATTTTTCCAGGTTAAAATGGTGTCATGGAAACATTGGATTTTAAAATATATAGGAAGTTTACAACTGGAATCATTTCAACAAGGTGTGCAATGTGCTGCTTAGCAAACCCTTAAAATATCAGGTCCAGACTGATGATACAGATGTTTTCTATAGCATTGGTTAAATATATTTGTTTAACCTTAAGGACTCCAATCACTCTGAATAAACGAACACGACAGTTGCCACTAGTTGCATGCTAATATTTCGTAATGTTAATTATTTGGTCTTCCTTATCTGTTTATTCAAGCAAGACATTCATACAGTTATACAGTGTAATTCTTAAATGCAGTTTCTAAAGCTTAGAAACTGAATTGTTGTTTCACTCATTCAGGTCCAAGGTGCAGATATTGTGTGCTGTTTTCAAAGCCTATCCTAGGGCTAGCTCTTGCAGCACCATCTACAGGTACATTAGCTGAACTGTAATACATGGCAGGCTGTTAGAGGCTTTACACATTGCAGCTATTATGATTATTTTGTTCAGTTAGGAAAAAACTGACACTTTATTTATGTATAACATTTACAGATTGTTCTCCCAGTTTATAATGCAGATTATTTTTGTCATGAGCAGTTTATTATTTAATTTCATATAAACCATTTACAACTCTTTTGTTATCATAGACCTGGGCCAAAGTGACGTGATTTGTCAATACAATACAAATTGTTCGCCAGTTTTGAAAACGAATAAAAGGGTTGGATAAAAAAACCTGAATTGTGTCTTGCTTTTTTACTAGACTGTATGACTGTCATGATTTTCTAAAGGGAATAACATGGTTTGTTTAGATTCACTGATATCAATATCAAATAAGAACCACCTGAAGCATTGAGAAATGTTGCCGTGTATATATACTATTTTTGGATTTGGTTTTTCTTAATGTGTTTCTCAAATAGTCCAAAAGTTATGATTTTGAGACAAACCTGAGGGAAATCAATTGAAATTGTTGTTTGTGCCATACAGTTAGGATTTGAAAACTGAAATAAATATAAAGGCTATAAGATGAAAATGCCTACATATAAAATAACACATTTATACATGTGTACATAAATTATAACTGTCCTTTGCCTCATTCATAAAGTATAAACCTTGGCATCTCACTAGCAGTGGCAACTGCAATCAGTTACAGCTGCCCTGAGTCTGTAGCCAAGTCTAATAACACCATTGTACACGTTGCTGTGTCAATACAGATATTTCTTTATGTTAATTATTTGTCTTTACTAGTAATAATAAACCTGGTTTATCATAGCAAGCAGTGGAAACTCCCCTCCAGAAGCCACAATTGCCAAGGGAAGCATGTCAGCTGGGCTTGCAACCCTCACTCCCCAATATTTCTCTGTTTTATTACAATATATTTTTAGTACTATCATAAATATAGCATGGTAATTTATTTTAACATACTAAGTTCTCCAAGTAAATTGAATATAAATGATAGCATTAAGCATTTGCATTTGCCACGGAAGGCGAGTGGTAACTACCACAAAACTTCTCTTGCACCGGCATCCGGCAGTAACTCCCTTTCAGCAACCGCAGAGGCCTGGACAAGTAGAGGCATCTGCAGCTGCCACCGGAAGTACCTGCCACTGCCTGCAAATAACAAGAAATGCGCTTGCTCTCTCTCTATCACTGATCACATCACACATCCTCTGCTTTTCTGTTTTTATTGATTGATTATATTGTCGGGTTTTTGGGACTTTTGTTTTATTTGTTTTATTTGTGTACCTTGTACGGCGACCTTTAGAGCCTTGAAAGGCGCCTTTATAAATCAAATGTATTATTATTGTTGGGGAAATATTTCCCAGGGCCCCTAACTTTGACCCAGTTTATCAGTTCATACTGTCCTGACTGAGCACATGCACCTGTAACCTTGGCTGCTGTGCTCTCAGTGTTGTGTCTCCCTGTTCCTGCCTGTTGGCGTCAGCTGATAGAGGTGTTATGATTCTATCTTGTTATGCACAATGTTGATTATTCTCTCTGAACTAGCTAAATACATGGGTAGAGTTCTTCAGAATTCATTGTGGCATCTCAACCGTGTGGTCAACTCGTGGCCCGTGACATGTCTTGTGAATTCTCCGGCCAAAGCTCCAAATAAACCGTCAGTGTTTGCCATCAACGCTCCAGCTCTCCCCGTGTCTCTCTGAGTCCTGACTCCAATTGCTTCAGAAGTTTCCCCCACAATTATTATATGTTCTTTTTTCTTCCAATTCATTTTCCCTTCAATACTTTGTTGTTAAAAAGGCGTTCCAGTGTTTTTTCTAAATCTATTTGATAGAGATGCGTGCAGAAAGTCTTAGAATGAAATCAACATTGGTTAAGAAAGTCATAAACAACTCTCGTTCAAGATGTTTATTAATAAAGGCAAATAATATATTAACTCAGCTGCTGAGGTTTCCCTCGAAGTCCACAAATCATAGTCTGCAAGCAGTTAGCTGTAACCAGTAGTCTCAGAGAGAACCCCGAACTTTGTTTATTCGGCACACTTTATACTCTAGTAGTCTTTTCTTATTGGCCTATAAGGGTTGGGCGCCATACGAGTCTATCACTCATAGCTCCTTGTTGGTGCACGGGTGAGTCCACACCACTTGGAAACATGATCCATCCAGTCGTCTTCGATTACGCGAAAGGTCATGCAATGTGTTTATATGCAACAACCATGTATGGTCTCAACCAGTGCATATACGTTCAATTGCTGTGGACGTTTGTTCTTTTGTATGTCAGACACAATCGTTTCCTGTTTCTCTGCACAGCAAGACACAATCGTTTCCTGTTTCTCTGCACGGCAAGACACAATCGTTTCCTGTTTCTCTGTACAGCAAGACACAATCGTTTCCTGTTTTTCTAGCACTTTTCCAGTTTTCATTATTATAGTTGCATGCTCACACTTCTAATATAAGCTAAATGCATTTATCCTTCACTATGTCTGTTTTATTATATCCTCGTATAAGTTCATCAGAGTCTGGAACTTAGAGCGCGTTAAACCTTCTTTTCAGTACATTCTGTTATGAGCAAGCACATTGTATTATAATACAACATCATTACCTTATTAGCTTATTTATGTATCTATTCAGCTTAACACATTAATTTCCCCACACAACTACCCCCTAGAAGGGGCCCCTGCCAGAGCAAGCAGTGGCAACTAATCAGTTGCTTAAAGTCTGTAGCTGAAGCTAATAACACCAGTGGACACGTTGCTGTGTCAAGAACAGCAATGGGAGAAGTACTCTGATCTTGTGCTTAAGTAAAAGTAGAAGTACCTAAATGTAGGAATACTCTGTTACAAGCAAAAGTCCTGCATTCAAAATGTTATATACTTAAATTAACAGTACTCTGTATACAGAATCATATTACATAATGATTGATCATTAAAGTGTTATCAAAGCTGGTAAAGGTGCAGCTAGTTGGAATGACTTTGTATACTGCAGGGTAGCTTGCGAATTTACTCCAGGTGGAACTCAAGTCTGATTTAAGAGTTGATTATATTTCTCATTATTCATCCACATCTGTAAAGTAACTAAAGGTATTAAATAAATGTAATGGAGTACACCATTAACCTCTGAATTGTAGTGGGGTAGAAGTACTAAGTAACATACAATTTAAATACTCAACTAAAGCACAAGTAGGCTATTTCTAAATGCTAAGTGCAGTACTTGAGTAAATGTACTTAGTTACTTCCCACCTATGGTCAATAATGATAGATCTTAATGTCAATAAGTTGTCTTTATTTACGTATAATATATCTTGAGTATTACCATAAAAATAGCACGTTTATTTATTTTTAACAAACCACGTTCTCCAAATAAAATTGAATAGAAATGATAAATTATAATCTTTTTGAAAAATAGAGATTGCACATCACTCATGTGTACAGATCAGTTCTATAAAGTCATGACTAAACAGCGACATTTTACACGATAAATACGTGTTTAAACAGCAGCATTTGCCACGGAAGGCGAGTGGCAGCTACAGCAAACCTTCTCTTGCCCCGGCATCCGGCAGTAACTCCCCTTCAGCAGCCGCAGATGCCTCGGCAAGTAGTGGCATCTGCAGCTGCCACCGGATGTGGTTGCTTGCAAATGCCACAAATTGAGCCAGGCCCTACTGCAGTGATATGCTCAAACATGCTACCAGAGTTTAAATTGTAAATGTTTTGATTGTAGTTTTTTAAAAGCATTGAGGCAAGATCAATCCAGACATTACTTTAACATCCACGTTTGCTTCTTGAGTGATAAATGGATTGCATTTATTATTTTCTTAGCAAACATTCAAAGCACTTCACAACACAATAAGCCATACATTGTTTCACACACATGCACACACCTGTGGCAGAGGCAATCACACAAGGTGCAACCTGCTCATCAGGAGAAATTCACTTTACACACCGATCAGGGGATTTGCCTGAGAAAACTTCAACATGTTTTGATGTATTATTCCTGTGAAAGTAAAACTAAAACTGAGTGTCATGTAGGAACAAAGGACTTTCTGCCCTGCATGTCATCACATTGTCATAGACAAGTATAAAGCTGGTGTGTTCCTGTAAAGAGAAACTCCATAATACTATTTATCTGAAAGGGAAACTTAAGGGACAGCATAGTAGAAATACTAAGGAGTGCATGCCGGGGTGTAGTGCTGCCGGAGCGCACCGGAACGCTGCTCCGGCACTTAAAAAATGGCAGTACCCATAAGGAGCTGTACACATGCCACCGTTTTTACGTGGCTGTGTCTTTAGTTCAAGGTTCGAGGTTCAATGCTTTTATTTGTCATACGTACATAGTTACAGTATAGTTATGACGATGAAAATCTAAGGTCACAGGCTCCACCAACAGTGCAACACAATAAAACTGAAAAACTAGTACAAGTAAATACAAAAAAGAAAAAGTAAAATAGTGAAACAGTGCAATAAGAATCGTGATTGGAATATGATATATTAGATAAATAATTTGTAAATTGCAGCCAGATTAATATTATGGATGTTGTTTTAAAAATTCAGGTGTTTAACAGTCTCATGGCCTGTGGGATGAAACTGTCCCTGAGTCTGGTGGTTTTAGTCCTGATGCTGCGGTACCGCCTGCCAGACGGTAGCACACAGAACAGTTTGTGGCTGGGGTGATGGGGGTCTTTGTTAATCCTGAGGGCTTTCTTCCTGAGCCGCTGGGAGTAAAGGTCCTCCATGGATGGCAGCTCCGTCCTGGTGATGTGCTGTGCAGTTTTCACCACCCTCTGTAAAGCCTTACGATTGAGTACCAGGCCGTGATGCAGCCAGTCAGGATGCTCTCTATGGTGCACCTGTAGAAGGTCAGGATGCTCTCTATGGTGCACCTGTAGAAGGTCAGGATGCTCTCTATGGTGCACCTGTAGAAGGTCAGGATGCTCTCTATGGTGCACCTGTAGAAGGTCAGGATACTCTCTATGGTGCACCTGTAGAAGGTCAGGATGCTCTCTATGGTGCACCTTTAGAAGGTCAGGATCCTCTCTATTATGCGCTCTATAGAGTATCCTGGAGTCCATGTTGAACCTCCTCAGCCTGCGGAGGAAGAAGAGCCGCTCTCGAGCTGTTTTGGTGATGGTGTTAGTGTGATGAGTCCATGTCAGGTAATCCACAGGTTCCTGTAATCCACAATCAGCTCCTTGGTTTTGCTGACGTTGAGATGGAGGTTGTTATCCTGGCACCAAGATGTCAGGTTTTCGACCTCCTCTCTGTACGCCGTCTCGTCATCCGTCGGTGATCTGGCCGATGACGGTCATGTCGTCAGCAAACTTCATGATGGTGTTGGAGCTGTGTGTGGCCACGCAGTCGTGTGTGAAGAGGGAGTAGAGGAGAGGGCTGAGCACGCAGCCTTGAGGGTCTCCGGTGTTGAGGATCAGGGTGGAGGATGTGATGTTTCCCACCCGCACTGCCTGGGGTCTGCCCTTCAGGAAGTTCAGGATCCAATCACAGAGGGCGCTGTTGAGTCTCAGGTCTCTGAGCTTGATGACCAGCTTGGAGGACACAATGGTGTTGAAAGCTGAACTGTAGTCAATGAACAGCATTCTCACATGTGTGTTCCTCTGGTCCAGGTGTGAGAGGGTAGTGTGGATGGTGAGGGCTATGGCGTCGTCTGTGGACCTGTTTGCTCTGTAGGCAAACTGCAGGGGGTCCAGAGAGTCAGGGATGGAGGAGGGGATGAAGGTTTTGACTAACTGCTCAAAGCACTTCATTATGATGGAGGTGAGTGCTACTGGGCGGTAGTCGTTGGGGCTGGTGATTTTTGACTTTTTGGGGACAGGAACGATAATGGAGTGTTTAAGACATGTGGGGACTACAGACTGCAACAGGGACCTGTTGAAGATGTCTGTGAACACCTCTGCCAGCTGAACTGCACACACCCTGAGAACACGGCCAGGGATGCCATCAAGTCCAGGAGCCTTGTGTGGGTTAACCCTTTTAAAGGATTTGCACACATCTGCCCTGTCTAAAACAAAAGGGCAAGGCTCCTGGTCCTTATGTGCCTCCACAGCCTGGCTGCTCTCGAATAGTGCAAAAAAACAGTTCAGCTCATCTGGGAGAGATGCGCACGCAGACACTCCCGCAGCACCCCCCGCTGCTCCTTTGTAGTCTGTCATTGTTCTTAGTCCCGCCCACATGTTCTGGGTGTTACAGCCTTTGAAGTCAGACTCCACTCTGTCTATATTGTTTCTTTGCACTGCTAATTGCTCTCCGGAGTTCATACCTAGATTTATTGTACTCCTCTGAATCTCCACCTCTGTGGCTGTACACGCTTTCAGCTTGGTACGCACCTCGCTGTTTATCCAGGGCTTCATACAGAAGCCTTCGGTACCACGTCATCGATGCATTTCCCAATGTAGCAAATGACCGTGTCCGATATTGTTGTCCTCAAACACACACAACTCTGTAGATTCAAAGCAGTCCTGCAGAGCTGACTCCTCACTCCATTTTTGTATACTCCATGTCACCGGCCTGTCCCGTTTCAGTTTCTGCTTGTAAGCAGGCAGCAGCAGCAGTGAGATGTGGTCTGATTTGCCGAAGGGAGGGCGAGGGAGAGCCTTATATCCATGTCGGAAAGGGGAATAAACATGGTCCAGTGTATTTCCCCGTGCGTCGGGCAGCTGATGTGTTGAAAGTATCTCGGCAGAACCTTCATATTGGCGGTGTTAAAATCCCCGGCCACAATGAAAGCCGCCTCTGGCCGTGAATTCTCTGTCCTGTCAATCACTCCAAACAGCTAATCCAATGCTGTGTTGTTGTCAGCGGGAAAAGCCCGGCATGTGATCATGAGGTGCTCTAAATGAGGGGAACAGTCCGAAGAAATAATCCCCACACCTGTGCACCAGTTATTGTTTATCATGACACACACACTACCTCCCTTGCTTCTCTCTGAATTAACAGTCCGATCCTGGCGAAATATAGTGAATCCGTCAGGAACAATGGCGGAGTCCGGGATAGCGGGGTTGAGCCAAGTCTCAGTGAGAAT
>CALSBW010025710.1:2500-29335 GCA_943590975.1 Lindbergichthys nudifrons
ATAGTATTACTATTTCGGCGATTAGCTAAAATATAAATTATATTTGATGCAACTTTAGTTACATTTCCATGACTTTTCCAGGGCCTGGAATTAGCATTTTGAATTTCCATGACTTTTCCAGGTTTTTAATGACCGTAGGAACCCTGTATAGTATATACCAGTACAAAGTATTCAAAAGTAGCTTAAAAACAAGATACAAGTACTGTACTTAAGCTTCGAGATACTTTTTATGTACCTGATTATTTCCATTTCAGTTGTTGTAGTTTATACTTTATTCTTAAGGCAAGTTTATTTATATAGCACCTTTCAACACGAGGCGATTCAAAGTGCTTTACGAACATGAAAGATATTAAGAAACATATTATGAAATGGCATTTCAAAACACTCCTTTCAAAGCAAAGATAATAAAACATGAATAACAAAGGGTACATGAATGAAAGTGTCAGAGCAGAGTGAGATACACACATCTGAAATGTTTAGCTCTGACTCAGTCATTGCTCACTTTTTAGCAGAAATAGTTTTCTATGACCTCGCTTTCTTTCTACTTTCTGGTTGAACTTCTCCTTTAGTTACTTCAAGTGTTTCATTCTCAACGAACCCCCCTTTGGAAAATTATAATCTGACCCCGTGGTACCTTTTAGTTTTCACCGAAACTATTTTTTAAATGCACATTAGTTAAGTTTACCTTTTCTTTCTAGGACATGAATTCTATTTGATCTTTACCTTGTGTGAATCCTATCTTTCATTCTGACGCTGTTGCTGCTAGAAACGCCTGAACTTCCCCAAGGGGATAAATAAAGTTCCATCTTATCTTATCTTAAGCAACATAGATCTCATTTCTATCTTTGAGTAAACCGACGACCCCTGACTAAGTGCCATATTTTATGGATATTTTTACAAAAACAATACACACTATGGCTGGAGAATATATGTATTTATAAAACGGACAAGTCAAATCAAGCAATCTGATTGGTTCTTAGCCGTGATATAATGAGCGTATATCACGGGTAGAATTGTAGTTACTTTTCACAACAAGTCAGTATCCCTCCGCGTCTGAGAAAAGCTACAACATTACGTCCGTTACGAAACTAACTAACTAACAAAGCTTAAGATGGAAAAATGTAAGGGATAATGTGCAGCAAGGACTTATTGACCGTTGTTAAGGACGCTCACATCTGCAGAAAGAAGTCCGGTCGATTTCACTGCATACAGTTTGGCTGAAAATGTTTGCTTTTCAAACTGGGACAAGAAAACAGCGGGCCGAACCACGCCCCTTAACTGTGATATAATGGCCATATATACTTAATATATATATATGGCTTAAATATATCATTGATATTGTCATATGACACTAGATACTGTCTTAGACTTTAAATATCGATGAATCCAATACGCATCGTCTTTTCCTGGTTTTAAAGTCAGCAGTACAATAAAGTGTTAAAATGTTCTGATCCTTCGTGATTATTCTAGCAGTGTAGTTAATTTGCCTTTACCTGCTTGGTCATTCAATCCACATAACAGAGGATTATCTATCAGAATTCTCATTGTGTGAATATTTTGTGAAAGCACCAATGGTCCTGCCAATATCGATATCGATGTACTTGGTTAAAAATATCGACATATATGATCAAGTCGCCCAGCCTTAACTGTTAAACTGAAGAATTGAGCCAAACAATGACCCTAATAACGGCATGAACTTCAGGTAGAACGAGTGATTTGGATTAAGCTGTTCACAGAAATGATATAGGCTGTATGCTTTCATCAAAAGTTATATTACGGTCCTTAAACTCAAGGAGGCTTTTCGTGAAGCTTTAAAACCAGGTTAAAACCCAGTGATCCGTGTAATCTGACATTACTTTAGTTTCTTGTTAAGCCAGACGATTTATGAGGGATGAGTGCACGCCTCTCTCCTGAACATTAAGCATCTTCCTGGCCCGTTGACTCACTCTCATCGAGGTTAATGAAGTCATTTCGGTCCTCGCGGTCTCCGGTGCGGCGATTTCGTGAACGCTCCATTACGTGTCCACGCTCCCCGATGTGGTGTCCGATGGCGAGGCGCTCCAGGCCGCTCTCGCTGTCCCTCATCGACTGCCGCGTCTCACGGATCTGAAGACAAAAGTGATGACAACTCACTTTAGCAAAACAAGCAGCAGCTGTGAACTCTCAATGAACTCGGGCTGAAATGTTTGTATGACAACGATGATGTTTATACTGTACATGATCGACTTATTGTCACTACAATTAATGCCGTTTCATGTGTTAGTGAGGTCAGAAAGCCACAGTCCTGTCAGCACAAATGAAGCATGAACATCCAGTCAGACTTAAAGAGAGAGTAATCAGGTCTACTTTGTAGCGTTTTGATGTTAAAGAGCTCCTATCATGCTCTTTCTGGGTTTCCCCTTTCCTGTAGTGTTATATTGGTTTTTGTGCATGTAGAGCAGGGGGGTCAAACTCAAATACACAGTGGGCCAAAATTAAAAAATGGGTACTAGTCGAGGGCCGGACTGGTTCAATGTTTATTGCAGAACTTATTGAAATGAACTTATTGCACATATTAAACCTGGAACTAACAAAGCTTAAATTATTGCCTATAAAAACAACATTAAATAATCAGTTGCATTCATTTCTTATGGCTCTATCTGCAGAGTCATTTCTTATGGCTCTATCTGCAGAGTCATTTCTTATGGCTCTATCTGCAGAGTCATTTCTTATGGCTCTATCTGCAGAGTCATTTCTTATGATTACATTTTTCCAGCTTCAAAAAAACTATTTCCCTCAAAGACAAACCAAACATGCCCTGTTCTCTCAAGAAGAAAAGTACTGAGGGAAACATCCATGTAAAGTCAGTGTGCTGCTCTGTGATGCTAGTTCAAGCCAGATACTTGGCATCTCATCTTGGGTGCAAGTTCATCAATGTTTGGGGTCAGGCTCTGAGCTGAGGAGACCCTCAGGATTGAGTGAAGGTGTGCGTGCAATATACCGGCGGGCCAGATCTAATAGTAATTAGAAATTATCCTGTGGGCCGAAATTAAATCCACCAAGGGCCTGATTTGGCCCCCGGGCCTTGAGTTTGACACATGTGATGTAAATGGTCTACAAAAGCTAAAATCCTTGTGCCTGAAACGCCTCCACCGGACTCCTTTATTTACTTCAGTATCATACTGACATCACAACGTAACACTTGCACTTCTATTGGCTCCAACACAATGTACGTGACAGGCAGTATGAGACAAATAAAGAGCTTTTTGAACATTAAAGCATGGAGACATGTCACAGTAGAGACAAAGTACAAATATCAACCTGAAAATGAGCAGAATAAGTATTTTTTAAGTTGCTGGGGTGCCAGTCAATTTAAATAGTTAGAGTCTGGTCAAACCCTACAAAGGGTATAAGTATTAAAAAGCCAGGACAAATGGCACAACGCTTTAAACTGTGCAATATTTACCACATAAACCATGTTAAATCCACACTCTTCTCTGACTCTTAATGGAACATAATAATATTTCTAAAGTTATCAATAGTGACTGTGTGATTAAATGAAGCCGTCCCATCCAGAGAAATGGTCAAAAATAAAGTATAAACTACAATAACTCCTTCCAGATTTCCCCAATACCAACTGGAACAAGTCCACTATGGAACCAAACTCAATCCTTCACAGTACTTTCAGTTTAGTTCAATTGGACACTAAAAAAAACATGCTTTTCCAAACACATAGCGCCTCTTAGTGAAAAATCTGCTAATGTATTTGTCGATCTTTAATAAAATAGAGTTTAGTCAGTGTAGTCAGGTCAAGAAGGAAGGCTTCGGCACCAATCAGCGCTCCCTCCCTATATGTATAGTGAACTTTTGAAAGAACATCCATAACATCCGGCAGTGGCTCAGTCAGTAGGGGCTTGGACTGGGAGCTGTAGGGTCGCCGGTTCAAGTCCCCGATCAGACCTATTATATGGAGTGTGGACTTCTACTTGGCCAGTTCACCTCCTGCACTGCCGTGGTGCCCTCAAGCAAGGCACCGGACACCCCCCTCACTCCCATTGCTCCCCCGGCGTAATTTCTACTATATTCTGTATCTGTGTTATTGTGTTGCTCTGTTGGAGGAGCCTGTGACCTCAGATGTTCATTGTCATATCTACACTGTAGCTATGCACACATGACCATAAAAGCCTTGAATCCTTGAATTGAAAAGTATTTAGTCATCAGTTCTCCTCACCCCTCCTGGTCCTGTTCTCGTCGCACTCGTCTGCTGATAAACTTCAGGAGGCCCCGCGTCTGAAGAGGAGTAGGAGATCATCGTCGAAGAGGAATACGTCTGACAGTTCGATGAGCCGGACATTCTTTCCTGCGAGAAAGAAAATAAATGGAGTGACGTTCAGACACAGCTTCCATTCACGAGGGTCATTACTGTGTGTTTATTTGGAAACTGCTACACAGGACTACTTACCACGTTTCCCATCATGTCTCCCATCATGCCAAACATATCCATGAACCCTCCTCCACCTCCACCGCCACCACCACCACCACCACCCTGCAAAAATAAAAAGTTATTAAATGATCAACTGATGAAACGTCAAGTATTAACACATTGTCAGTTTAGTGCAGCGATGGTCATTCTTATAAGCCTCTCAACTTTATTTTGAGAGCAAGAAGAAGCATGAAAACACACTTAAGTTTTAGGACAGCCATTTGCAAACTGTGATCTTGGGTTATGTTGATGAATATACATTTTTTTATAAATGCAGTGGGTGTTTATTCTGTGTGTGATCATGGACACAGCTTGACTAACATGCAGTTATGGGCTTTATTTTAAGCACTTAATGATTCTTGAAATGTCTTAAGAAAGATCCTTTTATGACCAAAAACTCTTCTTAGATAAATCCATAAGATAAGTGTGTGATGGAATTTACGTTTTTCTTTGGAAAAAGAAACAAGTCCTGTTTCTTTTGTCCTTATTCTGTTGGTAAGGTGAAAAAGACAAGCACAGATTCAAGTAAATATGGTGTCTTTTCCCACCACATTGCCCTTATAGTGTTTAAGTGTAAACCCAACTTATTTGAAATGTAACATGGACCATGAGATTTAAAACTAGAATACATGGAGACGGCTTTTCACACAATGCTGTGATTTCACATGAAGATCAGTAAACTCTTTGACACATGGTGAAGTCACTTGATTGTACATGTGTCATCTGTACAATTACATGTAAACTATATATTTCAAGTTTTTGGAAGAGCTCAAAGAAGAAGCTATTTACCATTCCCATCATGCCGAAGGGGGTCATGGCACCAGCCTGAAAGAAAATGTACACCGTAGATTAAAACGTACGAACAGGATGGGTCGTTTAATGTCAGTTTCCAACACATTAATAATAATAATAATAAAGCTTTATTTAGAGCACTTTTCATACAACACATGCAGCTCAAAGTGCTTTACAAAATGACACATCACAAGTTAAAAAGAAATTCCCCTCAGATTATTTGTTAAGAACTTTAAAAGGTGCATGCAGCAAAATATAACATTTGATCAGGTTAACAGACACAAGGAGGTCAAATGTATGATAATAACAATACATAATGGTTTCCCTCCGACAGGTAAGACACAAGAAAACTGAGTCGATGCAACAATATAAAACCCCATGAAACAAAGTGAACATATCGGTACAACAGAAATACAAATAAAAAGACCTATAAAATAAATAAAACAATATGAAGGAAGGTAAATAATAAAGACTAAAAGGACATTTAAAGTGGGGGGTTGATAATACAAAGCTAATCTAAACAGATGTGTCTTTAAACATATATAGTCGCTCAACATGGCGGAGAGTTACCTGTCTGCGTGGGGCGCGGGGGGGTTGTATCGCGGGGGTGAGAGCAAAGGGATCCATGCCGAAGGGTCCGAACATCATCCTCATCTGCTGCCTGTGAGCAGCAAATGGATCCCTGCAAGACATCAGATTACACTTTAACTTATTGGTTTGTTCAGACTTAAGACAAGGGGGAGTAGACTCACAGCACAGTGTGTGAGTGCAGGATGAACATTGGATAACACAAATGAAAGATAATCACTAGGATATCAATATGTTTCCATAGGGTTTAAATCCTAAGACCGTCTTTTTGGAACTTGATTAGTTTGGGGTAAAACAAATGGTCTGATAATGGAAACATCTTTATCTTTCAAAGGTGAAGTAAAGTGTCATTTTAGAATGGGTGCCCAAGTTTCAGATTTGTATCAAAACTAGCGTTGCCATGTTGTCAAACCAGGGCCGTCCCTCCCGACAGGCCGATCATGCAGACTGCGTGGGGCCTCACCTTGCAGAGGGTGCCTCAACTGAGCCGAAAATGCGGCGCACCTATGCGGCGCAATTAGTGTGGCGCTGCATGGTTTTGCCGCTGCGAGGCTCCACTAGCACACCCCCCCCGTCGACGCTCTCGAAACAGAGGGCCTCATCATATAACTTTGCGTGGGGCCCCGTGTTGGCCAGGGACGGCCCTGTGTCAAAGCATGCTTACTGTATACTACCGGTTTTACTTGAGTGTATGTATAACTTGTTAAAGGTTTCACTGAACCTCCTCGAGTAAAGAACTACGTTTCAGTTCCCACAGTGTGAGTAATGAGCCAAGCGTTAATGAGTTGTTGCAGGTTCCTTTCCAGCCAATTAACTAGTCACTTAAGGTTCAATTTAAATCAAGCTTTTTCAGAGCATGGAAGGAGCCGTAAAACAGAGCTGCAACAGTTAGTCACTTACTCAATTGACAGAAAGAGGACAGACAACTATGTTGATTTTTCCCATACGCAAAAATGCCAAATCATTTCTGTTACCACCTTCTCTTATGAGAGGATTTGAGGCTTATCTTTTGTCACAGATGATAGTGGACTGAAGATCTTTGGACTATTGCTCAGGAAAATGAATACACTTAAAGCATAGGCAGTCAAACATTATAACAGGAATTATAAATAACGGATATTATCTTAAATTGCAATCATTGACTTCACAATAATGGCATTGTTTCAGAACCTGCCTGGCTGTTGTTTTGAAATTATAACAGTACTTTTGCTTACTTTGTGACAGGCTGACAGTACGGGATCACATGAACCCCCCCAAAAGGCCCACCATAGTTTCAGTAGCATTGCATTATTCAAAACTAATGATTAAGCTTGTGTGTGCTGGTGCATAAAGTCTATAATGACATCCACAGTTCCAGATCTACTCAACCCTTTCAAATCAGTTTCCTATGAATGCCAATTAATGCAAAATGTGTTATGCTGGGAAGAAAAGGGATTGTCAGCACTTTTCAGTTTCATGCATTTGTCAAATGTAGAGGAAAACTCCTCATGCAACGTTATGAAAAGGTGCTCTGTTACCTGCACCATTACATTAATCAGAATTCAGGTTTATTGCGAAGTAGGTATACCCATAGAGGAATTTGCCTTGGTGTATCCATAAACACAGTTGAAGAAGACAAAGGGCCAAACAAATAAAAACAATTGTACTGGATACAGTATACTATATCTAAGAACACATAATAATACAATCAAATGCAGTATTGTTATGGAGAATGGAAAGCTGTGCTGATACCAAGAGAGGTCGCTTGTGTACAAATGAGTAAAAGCAATGCCACCTGCTATCAATTAGCATAATCCCAAGTTAGGAAAGTCGTGATAATTGCACATTTTAGCAGTTGATGATTATTTTCCTCTGCTTTTGGGCTTTGACAGCTTTTTTGTTATTGTCTATCCAACATGGTGGACCACTGTAGGCCCCCACAGCTGGAGAAACGTTAGGGTACCTGCTTAAGACACAGTGAAAAAACACCACCTAGCATGTGCATTTCGCCCCTCTTGCAAACCACATAGTGATACAAGTGTCTACACAACATACACATAATGTCCACACTTACATCATGTAGGGGTCGTCATCAACGTCATTCAAGTACCGAAACATGCTGGGTGGTTTAACTCAGCTGGCTGATGCTATGCTAGCCAGCTAGCTAGGTAAACAGTCGTGTTTTTCAAGGATGAGACAGAATGACGGCCGCTAACTACCAACAGGCTGAAATGAAGCTCCTTTTATCAGCCCCTTCCCCAGAAACACTCAATCCCAGCGGCTGTTTATCAAAGCGAGAGGCGGCCCAGAGTCCCAGAAGATAGTAAATTCCAGAAACCTGGACCAAACATGAAAACGGAAGTCAGTCCTCTGACAAAGAGAAGCTACACTGCTATCAAGTTAGCATCAGAGCTAATGACAGGGACTTCCGGTAGCTTTACCTTTCAAAATAAACTACGTCCCTAGAGGCCTTTATATAGAGGCGAAGTCCCTCCCCTTCCGGTCGAGCTCCATGGGACCTTGTTTCGGAAAAAGTATGTATTGAAGTCAATGGACAGAGAAAGATTATCTTTCGATCCCGATTGAATTGTGCCACGAATTACACATATGATGTTTGTCAATTTAAAAGAAAATGTTGCAAGTCAAAAAAAATAAAATGTGTCGTAAAACTGTGAAGTAACACATTTTTTGTGTGAAGCCGCTCATGTCTCTGGTCTCGCACAATACGCGTCACCAACACAAAGATGGCTGTCACGTTAGCACATTTCACTTCTTTCTTTCAGAACGAGGCGAAAAGTATTAAACGAGGTGAAAATCACTACAAGTCTGGTTAAGCATGTTGAGAGCTGTACATACACAAAAGGGGAGTTAGTCGGTTCTGTAAGAGCCAGCATGCGGGACCGGCTTTACAAGGTTTCGGTGAGTAACATGAGTTCAATGTGTAACGTTAATGTCAGCTAGCTAACATTAGCTAACAAGGTACACTAACGTGTTTTGTTTTAGCAACTAGTTTTCTCGTTAAGAACTTCGTGGTCTCTGTGTATGCTGTGGATAACATTAGTGTTCACAAGAACAAGGTACACTCCCGTGTTTTGTTTTAGTTGCTCTTCAGATTGAAGCGGACAGTTTTGTATCGACTATACTGTATGTGTGATCTCCTTTTACATCTCGTTGTGTCATTTGAGTTTATTTGCTGTGTGTAGATTCAAGGATTTTGGTTATCTTGTCAATTTGTTTGGTTATCTAGGCACAGCTGTGTGTGACTGGTATGTGTTTTCCTAATGTAGAGAGCGTTGATTTAATTAATAAACTACACACTGAGTCTAGATCCTGACCATCCTTTTTTTTTGTTGATCAAATGTTTTTATTCATACACATTTAGAAAAATACAATCACAACCAATACAACACAAATTACAGAAAAAACAAACAATAACAACAATCAGACAAGAGGACAAAACTATGGAAAAATAAACCCTCCCACCCCCAGATCCTGACCATCCTTGTATTATTGCTCATTCAATTTATTATAGCATGATAACAAATGGTACTTACTTTTTTTTTACAGATCTGCATGGGAGACGATGGCCCGATGCAGAGCGCTGTCTGTGATTGTGCACGGGGGATGTACAAATGCAGACTCAGGCCCTTTGGTGTAGCTGTGGTCGGTGGACTGATTTACAGCTAAGCTCCCTTTCTCTTTTGTCCACTCAAATAAACTTGGCCCTTTGTCTTTTCCATGTGGAAAATGGCAGCTGCATATTCTGCATTTCTCATCTGGCTCCCTGTCTGCTCGTCTACAATGAGAAAATGATATAATTAATTACTAATATTCATTTAAACCTGCCAAATAGTCCCCCTACCCATAGTTTAAACAGTCTGCACTCTTCTATTTATCTTGTGAAGCACTTTTAACATTCAGCTTGTGTGTGTTTTGGTTGTCTTTATTTCCAGGTAGAAGAGGACCAAGAGCGAGGAAGTAAGACAGAGCTCTTAAAATGCCAAACAGTGGGTGTTTCTCAATCGCGAGTACGCTTGCTTGGTAGCACATGTCTGCCGAGCATCTTGCTTCAGAAGCGAGTCAAGAATACTTCCTGGCATTCGGAAAACGAAGTGTGGAACACGCTAGCAAGTGTGCAGGTGTGCGTCATATGATAGGCCCCGCCTCTTACATCTTCCGCCACAGATTTGGGGAAATTGGTCCGTGCGCAAAGCATTGTGGGGATTTTAAGACCGCGGAGTCTACTCATGTGCAGCCTCGATATTTCTCCAAACGGAGTACGCCGGGCTCGGTAGATTTCCAAGTATGCTGGAGATTGGAACAGTACTTCGGCGGCACTCGATGACGTAGTATGCTTGAAATAGTGGCTCTGAAGCAGCTTTACTCGCGATTGAGAAACACCCACTGTGTTTGGCCTTTTATGTGTGACACATGTAGTGATAAATGGCTTCACCTGACCACTGTTCCTAAATAAAAACAAGTTTTCTGCATCATCAGTCATTTTTTCCAAATAATTACCAATATTTCACATTCTTTCTGTAAACTTAAGAGCACAGCTGTATGTTGAGTATGTCAACTTTGCTTGGTTCATCTTACTGGGGGGCAGCTACATGGATGTCGGTGCAGTCCACAATCATTGTGCAGTTGAAGGCAGAATGAATGTATTATTGACTCAGAATGAAGCACAACTCCATGTCATACAATACATTGACTTTATTTGTAATTGTGTAAAAAAATATGAGCATTGATTAGCAAGCAGGACCTGCAGGAACAGAGAATGGTGATGGATGGAGCTGGGAAGAGAAGAATAAAGAAACTTTATCGGATATTAAAAATTCAATTTTCAAAACAAGTTGCCGCTCCTACAGTTTTCAAGTGTGTAAAGATGATTTCACATGACCAATGCAAAATATCACACTCAATACATGTGTGTCTATGTGGGGTGCATTGTGCCTTTGATGTATATAAATAATATACCATAACCAAATACGTACAGTGGAAATCAGGTTGCCAGAGCAGGTCAGTCCAGTGTGCATGTTCCTCAAGGTCTCAGCAGAGTTACAAGTGAGATAAAGAAAATAAAAGAGAAAAGGGTCAGTAACAACACTTTGAAAAACTTTGAATAATTTTCTCTCAGTAATCACTCAACTACTGTCTTGCCAACAAACATATTGACTCACCCTCACTATCATCACAATGAAACACGTCCAGAAGAATGTCATGCAAAGCTGCCTGCCTTCCTTCGACTCTCCCTGAACTGCCTGATCTTTTTAATGTTCAATGTTAACCATTTGTACAGATAGTATGAAGTAGAAAAGATCGCCGATGCTAATGTAGCCTACATTCAAATGTTTCATCCATGGCTGTGACATCCCCAGACTACGGAGAGCCGTTAGGTCCAAGAAGGCTCCGTAATGCGCTCTGCAAGTAGACTTTACCACAGAGTCACAGATACGGATTGTATTTAAAACAAGAGAATATTGAAAACTTTGGTTGAAGTACTGTATTTTAAATCTCAACCAAGTCAAAGTACAAAATTGAGACCATCAAAACTAGATACAAAAGTAAACTACTCATTGTGTACAATGGCCTATATTTTGTATTGATAATCTACATTTGCAAATCAACTTGAGGTTTCATATAAATGTAATTACGTAAAAACGAAATGTTTTAACTCCAAAATGTTCGGTAGAAGTATAAAGTAGAATAAAATAGAACAATGTATACTTAAGTAGTAAACCAAGTTACATTCCATCACTTAATACAAATAAGTGTCTGACAGGTTTGATTTGACAGATTGAAATGCAGCTTGTATACAATTATCCAATATAATGACAGTACCATAGGCAGTAAATTATGTTAGGAGACTGTTTTCCATAGTGGTGCAGCATGATTCCCTGGTGGACACAATACAAAAAAATCAACTCAGTGAGCAACAGATACCAAGGATGCTGGCTGATGAAGAAGAGGAAGTAAGCTAGGTAGCCAATATAAGGCTTAGCAGTACAGATAAATGTGGGCTCACTATTTGGCAAGCAACCGGTCAGAGTTGCCCTGTTTATCTCATGTCTTATAAAAGCTTATTAATGACTTAAAGTGTTCACAACCTAATTAATAAATGAATTACAGACTATTCGTAAACCCTTTATAAGGGTAGTCTTATTGTAAAGTGGTACTGGTAGTTGCTTTGTTTTAAATTCCATGTACAGATATATTCAGAAAAGGATTGTCTGGTATACTTTTTTAAGCTTTCCCCATCCCTCAAATGAAACAGATTAAGCCTCTGAGACCTATCTGTGTTTTTGCAGTATCCAGTTCCTACACTTTTCTTCATTTATAAAATGAACAGATCAGATTAACACCTTGAGCAGACGAGTGACAAAGAGAAGTAGAACAATGTATTGCAGTATTGTTCCACCAAAAGGGTATGAATCCCCTTTCCTCTTATTACTAGGGTGACCTAATACAACAAAATCTACATTTACAAAATATCAATAGGCCACATATACTGCATGCGTATTTCGAAATAGAATAAATGATGTCCAGAGGACTCTGCCATTGTACAGCATGGTCAAATAAAAGTGAACAAAAATAAAAAATCTTGTTTTTGGGTCTTTTTTCTTGTTTTCCATCAAATATCTAAAAGCTAAAAGGAACCATCAGGGTGCTAGTAGTATAATAAACTCCAAAAACACTTTAATAAGAACATAAAAAAGACTAATTTCCAACATTCACTTAAAGGTGGGGTAGGTAAGTTTGAGAAACCGGCTCGAGATACACTTTTTGTTATATTCCATGGAATGCTCTTAACATCCCGATAGCAATGAATATCTTAAAATCCATACAAAAATGTCATCTGTGGAAGCCGTAGTACTGTAAAAAGCACGACCAATCATTTTAGCCGGCCCGGATAAAATGACTGGATGGCCTACCTGCCTGTCAGCCTTCCATCTGTGCACAAACTTATCTCGTGCCCTCATTGGTCATGTGCGCGTTCGTGTGTGTTGGAGGAGGGGCTCTGTGAGTAAGTGGCAGATTTTCTCCGGCTGTGTATTTTCAAATTCTAGCGATCTCGAGCTGGTTTCTCCAAAATTACCTACCCCACCTTTAAGTGCACCTGCTTGGTGTCTCCTAATTTCGTTTTCTCTCGAGAATAGATCCAACGATAACATGTCGTTTTAAAAGTTGAAACAAAAGTTGAAATTTGTTGGTATGGGTGACATCTTAAACAGAACATGGAAGGTCAACATTTCTAACTGTACGTCTCACCATAGAATCTGTTGTGACAACTTATAGTTGTGCGTGACTTTGTTGACAACAGCTCCGAGACAGCTCACACAGTGTTGGACCACCTGGAGGAAAGGAAGGAGGACCATCAATTCATCTCCTTAACACCATTTACACTTAAATTATAAAATGTTACTAAGTCAACATGGGTCCACAATGGTGCCCCCCCCATATGATTGATAAAAAGCCACAACCACGCACAGTCATGCCATATTTGATGATGAGCTTCATGAGGTCTTCTTCGATGGTGGCAAGGTAAGTCTCACTGGGATGCTCCATCAGAGGAACCACAAGCTCCAAGGTCTTTGCCACGTTACAGATGACCATGAAGTCATTGGCAGTCTGAGGCTGAAACAATAAAAGAGTTATTCATTGGGAAAGCTCTGATGGATCCCAACCAATATCGACTTGTTTGGGGAACTCTTCTATTGCCAATCAGAAAGATCGTTCCTGAAATCAATCTCTGGATTAGGCAGTGAATTCTTTGTTCAAGTTTCTCTGTTCTATTGGAAGTATTTCTTTGTATATTCATCAACAACAAAAGGGATTTAGTATGCACAACTTACGTTACACTTTGTGGTCGGGTAGGGTTGCATGGTCATGGCATGTTTGACCATGAGCTGGGCCCTGATCTTGCTGAATAAGTACAAGGTGGTGATGCACGACACTAGCCGTGTTGAGTTTACACCTTTGTTCTCTGCAGAGTCAAAATGGAACGCATTCATTAACATTTTAACTCAAATCAAACCTCCTGCAGGGCAATGATGATTGGCTAAACTGTAAGTATAGATAGCGTTCTGAAAGTTTAATTTGATGAAAAAAGGATGAACTTGCATACCTGAAAGAGATTCCTCGTATTTGAGGATGTGCTCCACTAGATTGTCAACACGCTGTACACAGGCCTTTTTGGCTGGTTTATACGTTGCATCCTCTTCAGACTTTAGAAGCTAGAGCAAAACAGACAATGTTCATTTAAAAACGTTTTTAAACATCCATATAATTCCCGTTCGACGAAGCTACGACACAAAATCAAATACCTACATTCTGAAGAAGCTGTTCAAGCCGGTGTCTCGACACGCTGAAACCTGAAGAACAAATCAGACTCATGACAATCGAAGATTCCCTGGCCAAACGTCACCACAGAGCACACTGTTGTTGGTTCCAACAAACTGGGAAGTCAGCCAAACGTACCACATCAGTGATGTTGAGGATCTTTCTGGTCATGGATACTTTGTCATGGGCGGGAGTCGGAGTAAACCACAACTTCTGGAATGTTTCATTCACCAATTTCTATAAAGTAAACAAGTTCATGTCTTCAGTTTAAATCTATACCTTAGAACATATCTTTCAAAGGTTTTGCGATACATATATTTGAACAATTTGGCATATGTACTACAGCGTCTCCAGCGCTTTCGAGCGGTCTCTCATTCCCCTGATAGGTGGAGAGTTGCCCATATAGGCGGAGCACCCCTTTTCTGACGTCAGAAAAATTCAAATAATAATCAGATCCGTTGCAGCCCCGTTTTTAGAGATTTGGGTATGGAGGAAAATAGAGAGGGTTGTGTTTTCTGACACTTGGTGAGTTCCCTGACACACCGGGACACATAAAGCTCGGTTGGATGCTACACAATCGGAAGCTGTTGGTACCTGTGCATGTGGATAGTTATGTAAATTGTAATCCCTGTAATGCTACTGTATGATGTCCTTTTTGTTGCTCTGTTATGTTTTTAATGTTTCATGTGGAACCTACTTGAGCAGGTCTCCCTTGAAAAAGAGATCAATGATCTCAATGGGATACAACCTGGATAAATAAAGGTTTGAAATGAAATGAAATTCATGTATAAAAGACGTACAAAAGTGCATTTTGCATGATAGGTCCCCTTTAACTTTGTTTTGTCTCATGTGACATAGCTGCGCCGCCGCTATTTGTATATAGGGGAAACATTGATGTTATAACAATGTTATTGTTACAAAACATTTCACATGTAGTTGTTAGCTAGAACAAACTAAATTAGTTTTTGGTTCAACAGGCATTTTGTAAACTGTACAAAAATAAAAGAGGAAACAAATGACTGAGTCAGAAAAGAAGAGAACATTTAAATAGTACTTCCCATGCCTTATTTAAAAACAACTTTTAAAGATAGAGTTTTATTACATTTTAATAAAAATGTCAGGCTTATTTTTACAAAATTAATTGCCTTTTATGAATTGTGTGTGTGTATTTGTGATATCAGCTACCGAAAGATTGTGCTGCCCTCTAGTGGCTTCAGCTCAACCAAATGAAGACTGGTGATGTTTCTTTACACCACAAACTAGCAAGTTTACAAACATTTTGACAAAATGTTAGATTTACATTTCTATAGATTACATTATATTTTAGGAAAAAACAGTTCGATGGTTTCCTGTTGACAAGAAAATGGCTGCATCTCAGAAACTATTTGATATAGATATATATGTAATGTAATGGAAAAAGGAAAACGTCACGACTTTAAATAAGTGTGATTCTTTATGTGATCTGAGAATTTAAACGGTTGAACTATTAGACCCAAAGTTTGTCTGTAGACTTTAGACCAATCATAAAAAGGCTTGGTCATTTGTTCTTATAAATCTAAATGTTTCTTCGGGCACAAGTAATACGTCATTTTAATTTAGTATACGAGTGTTTAATAATTTAAAAAACAGAGATGTGTTGATAAAGAATGACACAAAAGACCAACGTGAAACCCTGGAACATGTTAATACAGGGTAAGTGAACGATTATGAACTAATGAATGAGAATCTAAATCTAAGACACAAACAATGTGGGAACAATTTCACAAACTATTTAAGAACACAAATGTCAGATAAAGCTCCCCACGCTTCCAGTCTCTCGAGTTATCTGCCCCCTGCAGACTGGAAGGCCTTTTCCCGCCTCTGTATCGCGGCGTCATTGTCCTCCACAGCCTTGGAGCAGACACGCTGCACTCCGCTGTGCAGGTCCTCCATGCACTCCTGTTGTAGCACAACCACACACACCAATGGGTTATATTACACACAGTAATGTAAATACAGGTGTTGATGCAACACCTTGAAGTGGTTTCCTGTTACAAATACCTTGGTATCTGGCTTGATGATTGTCTCACTTTTAAACGTCATGTCAATAACCTGCTTAAAAAACTGAGGGTGAGGCTAGGTTTCTTCTACAGGAACAAGTCCTGTTTCTCGCTCGAGGCCAGAAAAAGGCTCTGTGACCTTTTGACCTATGCTGGACTATGGTGATTTGATTTATATGAATGCACCTGCTAATTGCCTGGTCAAGTTAGATGCTGCGTATCACAGCGCACTGAGATTTGTGACAAACTGTAAAGCATTAACCCATCACTGTACCCTGTATGCAAGGGCTGGTCTGCCTTCACTAACTGTACGGAGGCTCAGTCACTGGTACATTTTTATATACAAAGCCATGTTAGGGAAACTTCCATCCTACATCTGCTCCCTGATCTCACGGCGAATTGTAAGTGGCTACTGCCTGAGATCGCATGCTGTGGTTTTATTAAATGTGCCAACTGCTAGGACTGTCTTAGGGAAGATAGCGTTTAGATGCGCAGCTCCACTGTCCTGGAATAGTCTGCAATTAAAATGGAAACTGAGCAATCTAGTGCCACTAAATGTTTTTAAAGCTCGGTTGGATGCTACTCAATCGGAAGCTGTTGGTACCTGTACATGTGGATAGTTATGTAAATTGTAATCCCTGTAATGCTACTGTATGATGTCCTTTTGTTGCTCTGTTATGTTTTTAATGTTTCATGTGGAACCTACTTGAGCAGGTCTCCCTTGAAAAAGAGATCAATGATCTCAATGGGATACAACCTGGATAAATAAAGGTTTGAAATGAAATGAAATGAACCTGAATAATGATGCCACCAGACCAATACACTATATACTGTATAAATAAAACAATATGTTGTTTATTTGCATGCTAAAACTGATTGAAGTATTCCTTAGAAATAGATTAGGAGGCGGGTGTAGAGTAAGAAGGTTACCTCTACGATTGACAGGTGGTTGGCAGTTGTGGCAAATGCAGACAAGAGGTTGTTTGCTCCAGTTCGCCTCTCCTCATTGGTCTCCTGCAGCACCAGGTGGTACCTGGAAAATAAACAAGTGTTATATTCTAAAACAGAACAAACAGAAACCCGGAGCACCTAAAGCCAAATCCTTTTTAAAATAAAAAATGTTTTAGTGCAGAAACAGTATTTAGAGGGGGCTTTTGATAATGTTGTGTTGTGTGATGGCCACAGCATATAAACAGTATCGTCAGTTACTCACTGTTGTTGCGCTGCCTTCAGTTGCTGCACGGCCTCGTCGTATCCATACTTAACTTTCTTCTTCAGAATATTGCTATGGTTTTCCACTGTCTCCATCTCTGTGGCCCAGTCCTGTTCCTCCTGTGCCAACTCCTACACAGGAAACATTGTGTGCTTCAAATATTTGAAAATGTTTCATATTCCTGTTTTTCTACCTTGAAGACAAACCGTTCAATGCTGGATTGACACGGACTAATGGCGCGTTTCCACTACACGGCCTCGCTCGGCCTCGCTCGGCCTCGCTCGGTATGGCTAGGCCTCGTTAGGACTGGCTCACTTTATGGCGCATTTCCATTACAGTTTAGGAACTGGGGTAGTATCTATAGTAACGCAGTGTAGGCGGAGCCGTGACGTCATCTTCAATGAGAACCCCAGAAAAACAACACATCCGTTAGCTGTTAGCACTCAGAGCTCACAGCTCCTCATATCTGTTCAGAAACTAGACACAAGTGAAACAAGCACAAACCACAGACTGCCTGTGTCATGGCGAATACAGTCGCTGCTTTATTTATGTCTGTATAGGCCGTTGTTGTGAGTGTGGACGGTCGGAGCATATACTGCGTTAGCTTAGCCAATCTCCATTTAGAAAACACGCATTTTAAAAGGTTTTTCGCCTGCCGTCTGTCTGCAGACTTGTCAAAGCATTAATTCATGGTTGTTACTAACCGGTATCAGTATGTTGTTACTTCGGCATCATTTTGAAACGTGTATTACAATTAAATCACGGTCAAATATGTCCATCTTGTTGTAGTTGTAGCCCCCTTGCCAGCGATTCTCTCTCTAGTTTAGCATACTCAGCCCGACTCAGCCTCGTTGTCTCTGGCCCTAGACCCACGATTTTATGAGGCCAGAAAAACTGTGAATTAGGACCCGCCGGCCGGTACTAGGCCAAGTGGAAACGCAACCAAAGACGGGCCGCTGACGTCACAGCCCTCTTAAACCGTGCTCCGCGCTGTAGTGGAAACGCGCCAATAGTTCATGTGGTTGACATGTGGTTGGGTCACTAGATGTGTTAATGTAAACTACATGGACTTTACCTGCATGTCAGAATCCAGACGCTCATCCGCCTTGCGGATCTGCCCTTTCAGATTCTTCAGGTCATTGGACTTGTCCAAGATGATACAACCCACCTAAAAGACACACACACATGAAAATGGACAATTGAGATGGAAAAAATATAAACTTTGGTAACGTGTGTCGGTAAAGGAAAAAGTTAGCATCGCAAAACAATAAGGATGTTTTTACCTGTTCATAACACTCTTCCAAACTAAGTTTCATGTTGGCTAGGCGACTGTTCTCCTCCTCCACGTCACCGACCAGCTTTCTCAGGAGCATCTACAAACACACCGCAAAGATCAGAACAAGGACACAGAACACACACATCTTTCATTTTTTACGAAAAAAAGAAATGGAATAACATTTCTATCTGATAACATATTAAATGTATCAAAGCTCCAAATAACTGGAAATGACATTAGTATAGGTATAATAAGCCAGCTTTGATCATACTCAATGTATCTGTATTGAATTGGATCTTGGCAGTACCTGTATCTTAATTTTATGCTGATCCATGGTGCCCGACTCAAACAGCCTGATCTCAAAATCATGACCGCAGGCGTTCTCTGCAGACAGCGGGATCAGCTTCAGTTTACGGGCCAGCTTGTGGTATTCGGCCACATTCAGCTCCACCTGGATGGATATAAGGAAAGGGCACACACAGAAGGGGCAAGGAATTCAAGTTAATCAAATGATGAAAAGCATTTGCCATTATCAATGTTTGGCAGCCACACACACACTGACGCAAAATACAATTGTAATCCCAACTATGTCACTCTCTTAAGTATGCATACTAGATGCTCGTACTTTTTCGTTGAATTTGGCCAGGGCGATCTCCTCGTTCCACTTGTGCTGCTCAGCGTCTTCTAGAGACTTGCTGAGGCTGGAGATGGTCTGCTGGAGCTCTCTCTTCTCTCTGGTGATCCTCTCCACATCAGCTGGAGTAACCTTCTGGTTCTTCAGGAGTTGCTGCAGTTCATTTTGCTCATGTTTGAGAGACTCCAGGTGACTATCTGCAGGAAGACAGAGAGAATAAAACGATTCAAAATGCCATCCAAACCTCAGTAGTGAACTATGCTGCTCAGTGGGAGCTTTGTTAGCATTGAATGATCCCGTGTTGACAGTAACGGAGCGTCCACACAGCAGCGTTAAAAAAATCTTGAAACACTTCTGCCCATTCACTTTGAATGGGGTGACGTCACTTTGCCTCACTTTTCGCCGAACTGCATTGTGGGCAGCAGAGCGGAGATTTTCAGGATTCAAAGTTGAGCAATGTTCAACTTTTGAGGCTGAGGTGGAAGCGTGAGCCAATCAAATCCCGTGTATGCAAATCTGACAGTTCAAGCGCTAGCCAATCAAACCGCGTGTATGCTGGGAGAGACATACCGCAGGTCATTTCCTCATATTCCAAAACATGGAGGAGAAATTAGCGGGAGGGAATCACCCGGTGCTTTATGACCAGTCCCTATTTACCTACCGGGATACAAACCAGAGGAGCCAGGCATGGAGGGAGGTGGGAGAGACAGTGGTAGGTTTTCGCCTGTTTGGGGAGTTTAGATCCAGTTTACTTCGGGCTTTTTTGCTTCGTATGTCGGGGGCGGGAGATTCATGTGATTGGTTGTTGGTGCCTTGCTCGCAAAAAATCCCCAAGCTTCAGATACGCCCACCTCCAAGATTTTTTTAACGCTGCTGTGTGGACGGGCCGTAAAGGCCCTGACACACCAAGCAGTCACCAGAGAACTCGCCGATGCCGACTGTTGCGTTGCCGTGTTCTCCTACTTCTTGCCATGTGTCGCACTGGAACACACCGCAAAGACTTCAGCCGAGCACGTACGAACTGGGCATGCGTGAGTGGCAATAACTCTCCTTACCAGCATGCAGCGGTAGTGTGTATTCGTCATTCAAAAGAGGCAACAACCGGAAGACAGAGAAGAAGAAGAACAGACTGCGTGATATAAACAAACAACAAATAGCGTGTGCGTTTCATTTTCACTCTCGTCCATCGAAAACATGTTTCGTGCGGTACTGGAGCTATCAGCCATTGGA
This sequence comes from Lindbergichthys nudifrons, assembly GCA_943590975.1. Taxonomy (NCBI): domain Eukaryota; kingdom Metazoa; phylum Chordata; class Actinopteri; order Perciformes; family Nototheniidae; genus Lindbergichthys; species Lindbergichthys nudifrons. The sequence continues at coordinate 23,054 of CALSBW010025710.1, forward strand.
GTGAATGAATAGCCGTCTGTGTGTGTGCCTTCTTAAATCGTTTGTTTACGTTCCTCACTTCCGTTTCGCTTCTCATGCACTGATTCGCTAGCTGAACAGCCAATCAGAGTGATTTCTTTGGTCGACTGCCTGTGGCCGACGCACACAGCAAATACTTCAGTCGACGAGTGGCAATAACTGTCCTTACCAGCAGGCAGCGGTAGTGTGTATTCGTCATTCAAAAGAGGCAACAACCGGAAGACAGACTGCCTTTTATACACCAAGAGAAGAAGAACAGACTGAGTGATATAAACAAACAAACACAGCGTCTGGCCAAGCGGCTTGTTACTCCATTGTGGCAGATGAGGCATTTCCCCCGAAGGAGCACCTGATGAAGCCCTATCCGAACCGCAGGCTAGAGAGCAACGCATCTTCAACTACAGGCTGTTGCGGGCTCGGAGGGGCTCGGAGGCATCCTCGCCAACCGTTTTCGGGTCTTTCTCACCACCATAAACATTCAAGACACTGCCAAAGTGGAGGCCATTGTTTTGGCTTGCTGTGGTCTGCACAACTTCCTGCGCACAGAGAACTGTAGCGCATACATGGCGGGAGTTGTTGACCAGGAAGGACCCGATCATGGCACTGTCCCAGGAAGATGGAGACAAGACCCTGAACTACGGCAGGCCACCCTGCCACACACCACCAATAATCCAGCTCGAGCCAAGCAGCACAGGGATGAACTATGCCAATATTTTAACGGTGTCGGTGCAGTGCCTTTTCAGTGGGATAAGATATAGCAAATATGTCTAAAGAACTGTACAATGTCAACAATCGACTACAATACGATAAAAATAGTGTGTAATACAATAAAAAAAAGAGTTTGCCAAATATGTCTAATGCTGTGTTATCAATGGCTGTAGTATCAAGGTACGAAATAAAGTTTTGTATTGCCTATCCTGCTATTTGTGTTTATTCTTTTAATCACACAGCGATAATAAAAAATAGAAAATGTGCCTACATAACTGCCAGTAGCAGCCGCACATTATTATTGGTTTAACTACTAACAGTATATTTTTTACACATTTTAAAATGACCATCTTGAACAGCTACAACGTTAAAATACTTCTAGGCAGATTGTGGAGGATAATAGGAGAAAGAATAGAGGGGCAGACAGAAACACTATCTGAATAACGGCCACTTCTTGCAAAATGTACATGACTTTCCCGACGCGTCCGGAGGTGTGAAAAGGTGCAGTAAAGAGACGACGGGGGGGGACACACAAACCTGAGTAGGGCGCCGCGAATGCCCGACTGCCTCCGACTCCCAAAATCGGACTGGTGTGTCCGGGCCTTAACGAAAACGGCCGATTTCAGCCTGGTGTGTCAGGGCCTTAAACACTACCTTAACAAGCTAACTAGCTACTCGTTCAGTGACATAACTAGACAAAACTACGCTAGGTAACTATAGCTAAAGTCAACAACAATGACCGCAACTGGCAAAACCTTCTTTGGCGAGCTAATAATCATTACATCTTTTCCGTCTGTTTACTGATTATGTTCAGGAATAAACCAACTGCAAATGTAATACGTACCACTCCATAGTTCGTATTAGGAAAGTTAATGAATAAAACGTCAGAAGGGAGGAAGTCACAAACGGTAACAGACCCCGCCAAAACAATACGAATTTTGCAGGAAGGCTGTGATCTGGGGAAAGTCGAAGTGCCAAAGTGAGTAGCATGAAGCTGCAGCGTCGGAGACTGCACTCCATCCATGCTGCACTCTCAGGACCGCACTCCCACGACCCTAGTTGTTTTGCAACATCGCCACCTAGCGAGCAGGAGACATGAATATGAACGACAACGCAGAGAGTGTGAGTAATGTGAAGTGCTTTTAAAGTTGTATTTGTTTAACATTAATAACAATTCCGGTGTCTTAAAATGAAGTGTGATTAGCTAACATTAACTATGATAGGCAATACAAACAAACATATGTTAGCTTATGATAGCTTCTAACAGTATTAAAGGCACTAAAAACAATTATTCGTTAGCTATAGCTTTCGGCAAAAGCATTATTAGCAAAAGCATTAGCTTCGTTAGCATATTTGATTATTTGTTTAATGAAACTGTAGCATGATTTTGGCAAGCCCAACTAGGTGTCCTACATTCTGGTGTATTGAATTGGACAGCAATACAAGCAACACGTGCTAAATGTCATCTGTTAGCCTATGATGACTCGCTGCAAAACCAACTGTTAGCCTTTTTGTTTATTTGTTTAATGAAACCGTATGTTATGGTTATGTTATTTAGCAGAGGCTTTTATCCAAAGTGACTCACAAAAAACATAAAATAACCATAATTAACATTAGAATTTCAATACAAATAGTTACATAGTCAGTTACATTACTTATTACATTTTTAACAGGGTAATTAGTCATCTGTAACCTACTACATTTAAAAAAAGTAAACTTCCCAACCCCGATCATTAATTATAGTCAGCTAATTAATTAAACTTCAAAGGATGACAAAAGCATGTCAATATGATCTGTCTGTCCGCTACATTAAATCAGCAGTAGCCTAAGTTCTGTCTTCAGTGTAAATGCTTCTTTAATAGACATTGTATTACTATTTGAATTCATTGTAAATGATCTTAACTGTGCTGACTGTCTGATAAACAGTAAACAGGCAGTCTCATCATTTTGACATGTTTTGTAATATTGCATGAGGTGTTTTAGTCAGTTATTATGTCGGCCTATTCTGTAGGTTAGAATCTGTTGTGTCAGAATCTAACAATTAGGCCTAATTTATGTCTGTCTGTGAAATGATTTCAAAATGTTCAGTTTGACCAATTAGGCTCTCTCTTTTTCAAGATGCATATTTCAATCCAAGAGGGGAGATCCTTGCCCGACTTACAACGATGCACTACATGTTGCGAAGTCTTTCACTGCCCGTTCTGTGCCTCAAATGTGTTCCACCCAGCCAAACTGAGCAAGGTCCAAACCCATTTAGAGATCCACTTCAACCGTGCAGTTCTCCATGAAGGTAAAGTTTGCAAACATTCTCTTGTGAAATGCAAATGGAGTTGCAATGTGTCTGCATTAAAAGCAGCCTGAATGTTATGATCAGTTCCATTTGAGCAATAAATCAAAACAAGTCCTTCTATGATTTGTTTGTGGTGACCAGTTACTTGATTCAGATGTTTGGTATTCATAATTTACACTTTAAAATAATATGATCACAAAATAATAATACTACAATTCTATGTTCTTATGTTTAAGGGTATACCATTCACAGATGTGCATTAAATTGCAGACCACGATTTCATTTCCACTGCTTCTACTGCCAATCAATGCTGACGCGCAAAGCAGACTTCAGTAAACACCTGGCTTTGTGCAAAGCGAAGCCCTCCGCCATAACCCCCATCATCCCACATCCATCAATCCCCATCATCCCAGGGGGAAAGAGGCAAAGGGTCCGTGTAGAGCCTGTACTGAAGAAGAAATGTCCTATATGCCATGTTCTCATAAATAAAAAAAAAGTGAAAAGGCACATGGAAAGAAAGCACTCTGCCAAACAAAAAAACATAACCGCAAGTTCACACCTACAGAGTGAATGCATAGATCCTGAAAGTGGAGTCTCTGCTGTCCACAAAGCCTCCCATGGAGCAAGTATTCCTCTGCATGTTCAGAATAAAGTGTGGGGAGAAAATCAGCATGTGTCTTGTGAAAACAATGAGTGCCAGGTGAACCTGGAGTTGGCATGGAGGAGTGGAATTAAAGCCTATCAATGTACACATTTAAAATCCATAACCTACTGTTCATCCTATGCCTCCCCTATTGAGCTTGATGAAGAAAATCTAACGGAGATGGTGAACAACAAATGGTTTGGTGAAGATGAAAAGAGACTCTGCCTCGTTCGGCAAAACCTTGCCAAATAACCACGTCCCTTTATCTGTGTACTCGAAAACTAGAACCCCGAAGACAACAAAATATATATCCATACATGAGCCTACTGTTTCATATTACAGTCGATTGGGAAGTGTCATGGTGTCAGTACGACACAAAGAAGAATTTGTGGCACTGTCCTTGTGCAAGGTCAAAGATATCATGCCCACACAAATACATTGCAAAATGGCACTTATTTCAGACACACCGTGAACTATTCAGGAAAGTCCGAAGCACAGAGGAGGTGGAATGCCTGAGTACAGCAGCATCAACAGAGGACGAACACAGTCACGATGAGGCTGATCTGGGTGATATGCCATATCCACCAAAAGGTGTCAAAATTGAAAGGCATGGCCCAATATATTCTGAGGAACAAAAAGTTACCTGCTGTTCTGCCAGAACATTTGCGGCTTCCTTCAGTGGAAGTGCAATATTCAAGGCACCTCATTCCAGAGGAGATGATGTGCCAGCACTGCCCAGGCAATGTGCCCTTGAGTGACCCAGTCCTCATTACACATAAGGCCAAAATCCTCACCCAGTCACGTATTGTTAACGGTAGGTCAATGATGTTGATTTATTGACTTCTTATTATAATACACTGTGGTAGATTTGTTCTACTTTCAGTAATCATTCAATGTGTTGTAAACTGTAATTTTTGTTTAATCTTTTGATTTCCAGATGTTTCTACCTACTGTAAATCTTGCCATCAATGTGGAGCCCACTACCGGTACCAAGAGTGGAAAGACGGCATTCACAATTTGAATGACCGGATACTCCTAGATCTCCCTTTATGCCTAACCATAAGGAACATGCTTCAGGTCATTCTTAATCTATTTTAATAGAAGTATAATCTGTGAATACATAATTTTTATTTGGTAAATGTACAACTGAAATTTGACAGTACATTTATTTTGTTTCTCTCTTCGGTCCATACTGCAGTGAGCAGAGTGGTGGAGTATTTGGAATTGACTTCAGGAGAACAGTTCCCCTCAGCTGATACAGTTCTACACGGGTATCTTCACTTCGAAGCCCTTACAGAACATGATTACCAGTATTCTTGTGTGAGCTGTGGTCATCATGGACCTCCATAGGAAGGGGGCCTTCCATTTGTCAGGTGAGAACCTTGTTTAGATCAGACTACTACATACTGGATTACTCCCTGAATTCACTTTTTTTATAATTTTGTACACTCTTTCTTTAGTAAGTGACCTTCCACAACCTCCGGTGGACTTCAATGGAGAGGTTGATATGGAATGTTTTTGGGACGCACTTTCACTGGAAAGGATCGGTCGAGGATTTGTAAAAAGTAATGCAAGACAAGATTAACAAGCAATTAATAAACATTTCACACTTTACAACTGAAGAATTATGTGACGAACAACAAACTAACTAACACGTGTAGATAGATCCATAACCTGTTTACATTTATCAAGACGTCACTTAACTTCAACTCGCAAGATGTATTGATATATTTGTGTTTTGATATTTCCAAAGGTCAGCAAAAAAATCCATTTGCAGTACCACCCACTTTACACTTTTGGGCACCATGGATAGGCAAAAATAGTTTAGCATGTTCTTAATTTAGTTTTTCTGTATGACATAGCATATCAGGATTAGGAACTTCTTTCACCTGATGGTTTAGCTTTCTTAAAAATCACTGACTGGTATGACTGGTATTGGGTTTTTCTACTTTAGTTTCAGCAGATGCAGTACCCCCGACAGAAGCCATCGGCGGGACCCCGACAGAAGCCATCGGTGTGCCCCAGACAGAAGCCATCGCCGTGCCCCCGACAGAGGCCCTCAGCTATTCGGCAACAATGAAGCCCTGGGAAAAAGACAGGAATCATATCCAGGACCAACTGGTAAGCTAATTAGTAGAAATATTAATTCTTTGTCATAGTACACACTATTATCTGACTAATAGCTGTTATTTGCAGCTCAATTACGTGTTGGACACTGCAAGGCCTGGGTCGGAGATCCTTGTGAAAGAAGGGCACACGTGTATCACACGAGAAGAATTCTGGAGCCTGGGGTTGGGAAGAAACATGGATGCTCATGTGAGTACCGGGAGTGAGAAGTTTGTTAATACTAGGACGGGTTTTTTTTTTTCTTGTTCATTGATGAGTTTTGATTGTGTCTTGTAGATCGGGAATGCCTGCATGAAATGGATTCACAAAGCAGCTCGGGAACACGTATGTAACGTGTATAAAAGACTAAAGCCTAAATTAAGCAGAATAGCTGTAACTATATTCTGTTATACTTTAGTCTACTTTCAAAGTTGTTGTTTTTTCCAATAGGGCAAAGACATTTACCGTAATTTCGGACTATAAAGCGCACCTGAATATAAGCCGCAGCAGCTAAATT